>CM046534.1:3377966-3837966 GCA_024713555.1 Spirodela polyrhiza
CCCATGTCTCATTTTCCATGTAGCACGTCTACCTCTATCGTTATAATCATGGGTCTTTCCCCTCTGGAGGTGGGTTCACTGTCAGCGGCTGTTGTCAAGACTCACATCCAAAGATGGATAGAGAGGGATCGATAGAGGTAGAAATTGAGAGGGACGCTGGTAGAGATAGTTCTAGAGATAGAAAGAGACAGAGTGACAGGAAGTGATGGGGATGGAGATCGAGAGAGGAAAGTGGAGAGAAAGAGATGGAGTGAGAAGAAGAAGGATAAGAAGAGAGAGGGGGGGAGAGAGAGAGTTATTGAGGTGGGCCATGTGGACGAAGCCCCATTGTCCGGAGGGCAACTAAACAAAACGAAGTCCACGGGCTTGGGGTGCTGTACGTCCATGGAGGCGGGCCGAGGGGAAGCTTCTCAGCTGCACTGGCGAGATGGCTGCGGGGAGCCGTACATTGGCGATCCCCCCTTCCTTCCACACGCTCTTCTTCTCACCGAGGAGTGGTACTTCTGTGTGATAGACATGGGAGCGGAGCACAGTGGCAATACCTGGTGAAGATGAAAACACATCAGTTTCCAGTTTTAAGTATATATACACAGATAAATAGTTATATATATATATATAGAGATAGAGAGAGAGAGAGAGAGAGAGAGAGTGAGAGGGAAAATCTAGTTTTAGGGATTTTGGGGAAATGATGAGTTGATGGTGGGATATCCGATGATTAATCGTGATTTTTGCCCCTCAAATACACCATTTTAATAATGTTATCCATGAACAAATCCACAAGTCAACTGCTTTGTGAATATCACAGTTGAATTCCATGACTCTGATTATTTCCCTTTTTCTCACGTTTCAATGTGCAGAGAGAGGGAGAGAGAGAGAGAGAGAGAGAGAGAGAGAGAGAGAGAGAGAGATAAGACTGCTTTCCTATCCATCTCATTATAATTCATTTTTCTCAATGAGGAAAATAAATCAAGGTGAAATGCTACACGACTGGCCTGCTCACATTAGTAGTTATCAATATGGACCACCCTGGCATTGGTCTGATAAGCAAAATATATGGAAATAATTGGGGGGGGGGGCAGGAGGGAAATTTCCGAAATAGATGGGACCCGTTTGGAGGGGTCCGAACCGATAATGGGCCCGAGAGGAGAGCCCTTCGGGTCGAGCAGGTTGACTTGTATAACAGACGGGGAGGCCCCTTCTCCCCCCGGCCCCCAGGTGGCTGCCTCCTTCCTCCCGCACCTTCAACGTCTATCGCTAATTCCATGAGAAACACTTGCAGAAGTCTCCCGGAGTGACGTGGAAAACCTGAAGAAGCCTCCCATGGGCCGTCCTCCGCTCTCGAGAGGCCCCCCGCGCCGCCGCAGCTGGGTAGAAAGAGAGTGTTCAGTCTGCCACAGACACGGAATCAGCTCAGACTCCTAGAGAGAGAGAGGACGAAGAAGAAGAGGAAGAGCAAAACGTTGTTGAAGGATTCTTAGGGACGACGGCGGAGCCGCCGTGTTAGAGAGACGGGCGAGCCGGGGCTTCCCTGGCCCTCCATGACGTCGGGGCTGCTACTCCATCCGCCGCCGCCGCTGCCGCCGACGTCGCCGCCGCCCGCGTGAGGGTCGCTGCCGCCTAGTGTTACTGGAGAGCTTGGAAGGGTTCTTCTCAGAATGGCGGAAGGTTCGCAGTCGAACGTTCCCCCCCTTCTTCTCTCTCTCTCTCTCTCTCGATTTTCTCTGGGTCTGGAGCTGGATGTGTTTCTCTCTCTATCTTGCAGGGGAGCTGCCATGGCTGTGCGGGGGGCAGTTCCGCCTGGGCTCGTCCTGCACGCAGAGGAGCATCGTGGACGTCCTCAACCTGCTGTTCCTCCTCTCCTTCTGCGCGGCGCTGGTCGCCAAGTCCTTCAAGAAGCAGTACACAAGGGACTGCGTCTTCGTGGTGGTGTCTGTCTGCTGCACCCTCACGGGGTTCGCCTACTTTGCCGCCGGCTTCTGGGCCATCCTCCATGGCGGCAGCGCCGCCCCCCCCGGTGGCGCCGCCGGGTCGGGGCTGCACTGGACCTGGGCGGTGTACTTCGTGAGGGGGCTCGTGTGGGTGGCGCTGGCGGCATCGCTGCAGATCCAGCTGACCAAGTGGATGAAGGTGCTGGTCTCCCTCTGGTGGGTCTCCTTCTCCCTCCTCGTCTCCGCCCTCAACGTGGAGACCCTCGCGAGGACCCACAGCTTCCATATCCTGGACATGGTCTCCTGGCCGGTGAACCTGCTGCTGCTCTTCTGCGCCGTCGCCGTCGCCGCCAACCTCTTCGACCACGGCGGCGCCGCCGGGGGCGGCCTCTCGCACCCGCTGCTGGGCGGCGCTGGCGAGGTCGCCGGCGGCCACCGGAAGTCGGAGCTCGCGCGCGCCGGCCTCCTCAGCCGGCTCACCTTCTCCTGGATAAACCCGCTGCTCCGCGCGGGCTCCCGCAAGCCGCTGAACCTCGACACCGTGCCGGCGCTGGACTGCGACGACGGCGCCCTCCGCGCCGGCGAGCTCTTCCTCCACGCCTGGAACGGCGCCCTCCAGGGGAAGAGCTTCTCCATCACCAGCAATCTGGTCGTCCTCACCCTGGCCCGCTGCTACGCCAAGGAGATGGCCCTAGTGGGGGTCTACGCCTTCCTCCGCACCGTCGCCGTCGTGTCCCTGCCGGTGCTCCTCTACGCCTTCGTCCGCTTCTCCGACGGCGGCGGCGGCGCCGCCCCCCCGGGGGTGCTCCTGGTAGCCTGCCTCCTAGCCGTGAAGCTCGTGGAGTCCCTCTCGCAGCGGCACTGGTTCTTCGACTCCCGGCGCTTCGGCATGCGCATGCGGTCCGCGCTGGTGGCGGCCATCTTCCGCAAGCAGCTCCGCCTGTCCAGCCGCGGGCGGCGCCGCCACTCCCGGGGGGAGATCGTCAGCTACATCGCCGTCGACGCATACCGCCTGGCAGAGTTCCCTGGTGGTTTCACATGGCCTGGAGTCTCCCCCTCCAGCTCCTCCTCGGCGTCGCCGTCCTCTTCGGCATCGTCGGCCTCGGCGTGCTCCCCGGCCTGGTGCCGCTCGTCCTCTTCGGCGTGCTCAACCTGCCCTTCGCCAAGATCCTGCAGCGCTGCCAGACGCGGGTGGTGGCAGCGCAGGACGAGCGCCTCCGCGCCACCTCGGAGATCCTCAACAGCGTGAAGATCATCAAGCTGCAGGCGTGGGAGGAGAAGTTCAGGAGCGTGATCCAGGCCCTGCGGGATGCCGAGTTCAGGTGGCTGGCGGAGGCCCAGATTAAAAAAGCCTACGGCAGCGGGCTCTACTGGATGTCCCCCACCTTCGTCTCCGCCGTGGTCTTCGCCGGCTGCGCCGCCCTGGGGACGGCGCCGCTGGACGCCGGCACCATCTTCACCGTGCTGGCGACGCTCCGCGTCATGGCGGAGCCGGCGAAGATGCTGCCGGAGGTGCTCTCCGTGATGATCCAGACCAAGGTCTCCCTCGACCGCCTCGACGCCTTCCTCCAGGAGGAGGAGCTCAACGACGAGGACGTCCTCCGGCGGAGCGCCGCCCCAGGGAGCTCCGACGTGAGCGTCTGCATCACCGCCGGCGACTTCTGCTGGGAACCCGACGCCGCCGCTCCCACCCTCCGGGGAGTCCACCTCGCGACCACCCGCGGCCAGAAGATCGCCGTCTGCGGCCCCGTCGGCGCCGGCAAGTCCTCCCTCCTCGCCGCCGTCCTCGGCGAGATCCCCAAGATCGCCGGCACAGTGAGCAAACCCTCCTCAAATCTTTCCTTCTTCCTCCGCTTCCCTGCAAGGAAAAAGAAAACCGTGGAAAACGAAGGAAAGGAAAACCCTAACCGAGCTCACCGGCGCCGCAGGTGGAGGTGTTCGGATCGATCGCGTACGTCTCGCAGAGCTCCTGGATCCAGAGCGGGACGATCAGAGACAACATCCTGTTCGGGCGGCCGATGAACAAGGCGAAGTACGAGCTCGCCGTTAGGGCCTGTGCGCTGGGCAAGGACCTCGAGAACTTCGACCATGGCGATCTCACGGAGATCGGCCAGCGGGGGATCAACCTCAGCGGCGGCCAGAAGCAGAGGGTCCAACTCGCCAGGGCCGTCTACAGCGACGCCGACATCTACCTCCTCGACGACCCCTTCAGCGCCGTCGACGCCCACACCGCCTCCATCCTCTTTCACGTGAGCATCCCCTCCGTCGCCGCCGCTCCGCCACCGCCGGCGGCCAAGCTGACCTCTTCTGTCGATTGCAGGACTGCGTGATGGCGGCGCTGAGGAAGAAGACGGTGATCCTGGTCACCCACCAGGTCGAGTTCCTGACAGAGACGGACAAAATCCTGGTAAATGAATCCTCCCCCACACCCTGCACATCATCATCGTCGTCGTCAAGAACTCACCGCCACTGACCGTGGAGATGCGCCGCCGCCCTCTGGCAGGTGATGGAGGGAGGGAGGATCACGCAATCGGGGACCTACGAGGAGCTCCTCAAGTCCGGGACGGCGTTCGAGCAGCTGGTCAACGCCCACCAGTCGGCGCTGGCGGTGCTCGACTCCGTGGAGAACAGGTACCACTGCAAAGGCGCCGCCGCGGCGGAGCCGGAGCAGAAAGACCCCGCCGCCGCCGGCAAGGCGGCGCCGCCTGCCGCCGCTGCCAAGGGCCTGTCGAAGACCCAACTGACGGCGGAGGAGGAGAAGGAGATGGGGAACCTGGGCTGGAAGCCGTACGCCGACTACATCGGCGTCTCGGGGGCCTCCCTCCTGCTCGGCCTGGTCATCCTCTGCCAGTCCGGCTTCATCGTCTTCCAGGCGATATCGACCTTCTGGCTGGCCATCGCCATTGAAATGCCCCACGTGAGCAGCGGGACCCTGATCGGGGTCTACGCCGTCTTCTCCATCCTCAGCGCCGTCTCCGCCTACCTGAGGAGCTGGCTGGGCGCCCGCCTGGGCCTCAAGGCCTCCAAGGCCTTCTTCTCCGCCTTCATGGACTCCCTCTTCAAGGCCCCCATGCAGTTCTTCGACTCCACCCCCGTCGGCAGAATCCTCACCCGGGTAAGCCCTGACGATCCCATCAAGAAATCAAAACAAAAAAGAGATTGGATCTTTCTTTGAACGAGAATCGAATCCAAGGGTTTTAGACCGAGAATAGAAAAGATCCGCAGTTCTTACGGGGTTTGGTCCTGACCGGAGCTCGGAGATGGCGCAGGCATCGACGGACATGAGCGTGCTGGACTTCAACATCCCCTACTCCCTGGCCTTCGCGTTGGTGGCGGCGATCGAGGTCCTGGCGACGATCCTGATCATGACGGCGGTCACCTGGCCGGTGGTCGTCGTCGCCATCCCCATCATGTTCTTCACCAGATATCTGCAGGTCAGTGACTCCGCCTCATTTTCGATTCCTGCAACAAAAAAAGAAGGAAGAAAAATGGACGATCTTGCCGACGACGGTGGTGGTGGTGATCTTGAAGAGGTACTACCTGGCGTCGGCGAGGGAGCTCATCCGGATCAACGGGACGACGAAGGCGCCGGTGGTGAACTACGCGGCGGAGACCTCGCTGGGGGTGATGACCATCAGAGCCTTCGGCTCGGCGGAGAGGTTCATCCGCAACAACCTGAAGCTCATCGACACCGACGCCACCCTCTTCTTCCACTCCATCGCCTCCCTGGAGTGGCTCCTCATGAGGGTCGAGGCCCTGCAGAACCTCACCATCGTCACGGCGGCGCTCACCATGGTCCTCCTCCCCCGCGGCGCCATCGCTCCAGGTGACTTCTGAACTCCGCCCTCCTCCTCGTCTTCTTCTCCCTCTGAACTCCGCGCTTCTCCTCCTCGTCTTCTTCTTCCTCTGAGCTTCTGAGCTTCCAGGCTTCGTGGGGCTCTCCCTCTCGTACGCGCTGACGCTGACGACCTCCCAAGTCTTCCTGACGCGTTGGTTCTGCAACCTGGACAACCACATCATCTCCGTCGAGCGGATAAAGCAGTACATGAACATCCCATCGGAGCCGCCCGCCATCGTGGAAGGAAACCGCCCGCCGCCGTCGTGGCCCTCCGAGGGGCACATTGACCTGCAAGATCTTCAGGTGGGCTCTCCTTCCTCCTCCCTTCTCCTTCCCCCTTCTTCCTCGAGCTCCGTTCTGAGAAAGCTCCGGCGGGGTTACAGGTCCGGTACCGGCCGGAGGCGCCGATGATCCTCAAGGGCATCTCCTGCACCTTCCGGGCGGGGAGCAAGGTCGGCGTCGTGGGGAGAACCGGCAGCGGTAAGTCAACTCTGATCAGCGCTCTCTTCCGCCTGGTGGAGCCCGTCGGCGGCAGGATCCTCATCGACAACCTGGACATCTGCTCCATCGGCCTGAGAGATCTGAGGACGAAGCTCAGCATCATCCCGCAGGAGACGGCCCTCTTCGGCGGCAGCGTCAGAAGCAACCTCGACCCTCTGGGCCTGTACTCCGACCAGCAGATATGGGAGGTGAGCTCGATGATCCCTTCAACCCTAAAAGAACCCTGCAAGCTGAGAGGGCAGCCTGGCATCACAAACCCTACCTCCATTGAATTGCAGGCGATAGAGAAGTGCCAGCTGAAGGCCATGGTCAGCAGCCTTCCCAGCCTCCTCGATTCACCTGGTGAGCAAGCGGCGGCTTCCTTCATTTGAGCTCTCTGGACATGGAAGCTGACGAGCTCTCTGCGTGCTACCTCTGTTGACAGTGAGCGACGAGGGAGAGAATCTGAGCGCCGGGCAGAGGCAGCTCTTCTGCCTGGGCCGGATCCTGCTCCAGCGGAATAAGATCCTCGTGCTGGATGAAGCCACCGCCTCCATAGACTCTGCGACGGACGCCATCCTTCAGAGAGTCATCAAGGAGGAATTCTCAAGTTGTACAGTGATCACCATAGCTCACAGAGTTCCCACAGTCACAGACAGCGACATGGTCATGGTCCTATCCAACGGTACGCCATCTCCAGTCCTCTTCTTTTCATGCTCTCTAATCCTTTTTTTCCGCTTCCCATACTGATCAGAAACCGTGTCCATAGCTCAAATCATGATATCATGATACAGAGAGAGAGAGAGAGAGAGAGAGAGAGAGAGAGGGCATACCCTGCTGAGGTGATTGATTCACTGGAGATGAAAAATGGGCTCCATCCATGGCTTCTCGAGCAGCTTGTTGGGCTAAGGTAGATAGATGCTTGATCTTCATCTCCGTCTGAGAATCCTGCCTTGTGGGCTTGCGCAGGGATGGTGGTGGAGTACGATAAGCCAACGAGGCTCATGGAGACGAACTCCGCCTTCTCCAGGCTCGTGGCAGAGTACTGCGGTCCGAGTGCGAGAGAAGCACCGTCGACAGAGTGAACAAAGCTCGGCGCTGGATTGTTTTGATTCTTTTAGGGTTTTCTCATTTTTTCTCTCTCTCTCTCCCTCTCTCTCTCTCTCTCTCTCTCTCTCTCTCTCGGTTGCCGTCCCCCACTTGGAAGGACCCCTCATGCATACGAGCACAGAGAATAAGCTGCATCCTGTAAAAAGAATCGTCATGGTGAAGGAGGCCATTTTCCCTTGTAGCCTGTATAATCCTCATTGGAAAATGATGTTTATAGATCATAGAAAAGATGGCAGGTCCTTGCGATGCTCTCCCTGGCCTCAAAGATCTTCCATCTTCTTCCTCAATCACCCCCTCCCTCAACCTGGGATGGAGAAGAAAGCTCCGCCCCAAAATCCTCTCTCTCTCTCTGGTTCTCAGTTTATACCTGATGATGGAGGAGCAGTATTTGTTTGCACCTCCGTGATGAATGAACCTCTGTTCCGTATGAGTGTCTGCTTTTGTTGAATCTGCATCCACATTCAAAACGGCATCAGAATGGCCGCAATGATCTTCAAGTTCCATGGATTCTTCTGCATTTTTCGGCAAGGAGATCCCATTGAGCCCCGTCGGCAGTCCAATGGCTTCTACGCAAAGATTGAAAGTCGCGCGAGAGAGATAGGCATCTGCAATGCGTGTCGTTGAGCCCTAAGCAGGTAGAAATAGGAGGGGATGATTCTGCGACGAAGAGGGAGATGGAAGAGTGGGCTGGAGAGGGAGGTAACCTGACTGATCAGCCGACTGCGACGATCTCAGCTCTCTGCAAGCCGATCTTCCGTCTCCTCCTCCATCCTTCCTGGTAATCCTGTTTCCTCCCCCATTTTATCTCCTTCTCATTCTCCTTTATCAGCGATGTTGAGACCTCCGTGCGGCGGAGAGGTGGATCCGTCGTCGTCTTCGCCGGCGCCGTCGATCCTCCTCCACTCCGGCGGCCGCTTCTCTCTGCTTCTCACTCCATCTCTGGCCGATCTTCCGGTTTCTCTCTCCAGTCTCCACCCTCGGCCCCTTTCTCGCCTTCACCCTCCGGGCCGGGCAGCAGAAAGAGGACAGCATCGCAAAATACTTTTCGGGACAGTAACAGATAATCTACCTTCTCTCTCTCTCTCTCTCGCTCTCGCTCTCGCTCTGTTCTTCGTCGGCGAGCAGAGAGAGCTCCGATCTCCATTTCCGGCGACCAGCGGGATCGGCGGCGGGCGACTGGGAGGAAAAAAGAGGAAGACGAGGGAGGACGGGGCAGGAAGAAATCGGATCAGAAGGTGAGGTCGGTTGTACCTTTCGTTTCCTCGATCATCGATTTTTTCTGGAACTCGCCATCATATCTGGTCGATTTCTTGGCCAGAGGAGAGCGTATACTGCTCAATCGCCCCTCCATTTTCCCGTCGTTTTCCAGTGATCGTTGATTCGATTGACACAGAGAGACAATGGAAACGGAGAAGACGATGAATCAGAAGGCAGGATAGCTTCTACCTCTCGTTCACATCAGGATGGTCGAAATTTGATGATCTCTTCAATTTCTCTGCTGGGAAACATCACGGGAATTCATTCCATGGAAGGTACGAGGTACAGCAAAACCTAATATCTCAGAGAGCACTGTTCATCATCATCCTCACCTCTCATCTTGCTCTCTCTCTCTCTCTCTCTCTCTCTCAACCCTAGCTGGATCAGATTCGCAGGTTTCGATAAACCAGAGAAGTAGAGGAAGGAGACGGAGGCGAGCTGATTTAGAGCTCCGCCGGCACGCGCCTGTAGAGCTCAGCGGCCTGCAACCTCGGCGTCGCCACAGCCCGCAGGGGGGTGCGCATGAAGGTGACCAGCCCGGGGCTCTCCGCCATGTCCAAATCCTCCGGCGAGACGCCCTCCGGCAGCTCCCACCGGAACTGGTGCAGCAGGTGGCCGAGCATCGACTGAACCATGTTGATCCCCAGCTGCGCCCCCGGGCAGACCCGCCGCCCGGCGCCGAAGGGAAGCAGCCGGAAGTCTTGCCCCTTGGCATTGACGTCCTCCTCGGAGAACCTCTCCGGCCGGAAAACCAGAGGATCCTTCCACACCGCAGGGTCCCGAGCGATGGCCCAGACGTTGACCAGCACGTTGGAGCCCTTGGGAATGTCGTAGCCGCCGAGCTTCACGGCGGCGGCGGCCTTGTGGGGGAGCATCAGCGGCGTCGGCGGGTGGAGGCGCAGAGCCTCCTTCGCCACCCACTGAAGGTACGGCAGGTTGGGGAAGTCCGTCTCTGAGAGGACCCTCTCCGTGCCCACCACCCTGTCGAGCTCCTCCTGCGCCTTCGCCTGCACCCTCGGGTTCCTGATCACCTCCGCCATCGCCCACTCCACCGAGATCACCGTCGTGTCCATCCCCGCCGTTATCATGTCCTGCAATCGGCGGCGCCACGCAGGTCAGCACACGTCAAACCCACCCAAGAAACTCAGAGAGGAAGCGGAAGGGGAAGGGGAAGGGGAAGGGGAAGGAGAAGGGTACCCAGAGGAGGCCGATGACGGTGTCATCGCTGAGGTCGTACTCCTTCTGCAGGGTGAGGAGGGCGTCGACGAAGTGCTGCTTGGCGGCGCCGCCGCTCTCCCGGCGGATGCGGGTGTGCTCGTCCAGGATGGCGGTGGTGAGGCGGTCCCGGCGGGCGTTGTGCTGGGTGAAGACCTCCTCCTCTAGGGGGAACATCCAGCGGAGCCAGGGGATGTGCTCCGCCATGGCCAGCGACCCTCCGATCTTCACCCCGTTCGACACGATCCCCTTGAACTCCAGGCCCTGCTCGTCCACCGTCCCCTCGTCGTCCGTGAAGCGCTTCCCGAAGGCCAGCCGCGTGATGTTGTTGAAGGCCACCGCCGCCAGGTACTTCCTCACCACCAGGCTCCTCCCCTTCTTCTCTGCAAAAATCCACCCAAAAAAGAAAAAAACACGTAAGAAAACGCCACCTCCGTACCCACATTCGAGAATAATGAAATTCGGGTGCTTTTCTGAGGCCAATAGACATATAAATGCAAAATTAAAAAACCCGTATTTACTTTCCCCTGCTAAAATAATTAAAATATCATAATTACCCACATTCGAAACAGGTTTTTACGAAACTCGGGTGTTTTCCCCAGGCCCACAGAGGATGCTAGAGATGTACAAATGCAAAATTCTAAATTACGAGGCCTTTTTAGCAAAAAAGCCATAATGCCCTGGTATCCTAGACCGGGCCCTGCAAATAAAAAGTGGTTTAAATGAATAAAAAAATTAGCAACAAGGTTTTTATCAAGAAAATGATTAATAGAGGGATGTCTTTGGGAAAGACACCGTTCTTGGTATAATGCAGAAAATAGACTGGGGACACAAAAGCAATGAAAAGGTTTGTACCTCACCGTGGGCTTTTATCCAAATGGAAAACTAATACTCCTATCTTTTAACGGTTAAATCCTTCAAAACCTACCTTAAACACGCTATACAGAGAGGAGCGAGAGAGAGAGAGAGAGAGAGAGAGAAAGCAGCCCCGTTGACTATCCTGACAGTCGGAGAACACCTTTCTGGACTAGTTCAAAAGTCGCTGGAGAGAGAGGAAATGGGCACTCGTGGACAAGGAAGCAGTCCATTACCCCAACGCACAGTCAGAGAAAGCCATGTCTCTTTCTGTACGAAAGTTCGTAAAGAGAGAGAGAGAGAGAGAGAGATGGCGGCGGGAGCCAACCACCGCCACCAATCGAAGATCAGACCAGAGACGACAGCCGCAGGAGATGGAGATGAAGAGAGAGGTAGGGAGGGAGGGAGGGGGAGAGAGAATACCGGGGTGGATGCAGTCCCGGTAGAGGGCCTGGACCATGGCGGTGACCTCGTCCTCGCGGATGGGGCGGAGGGCCTCGAGGCGGCGCGGGGAGAAGAGCTCCAGCGTGCAGACCTTCCTGACCTTCACGTAGTGCGCCCCGTAGTCCGCCCAGATCAGGTCCTTCCCGTCCCTGCTGAACCTCGCCGTCGTCCGGTTCCGCGGCCTGTCCGCCAGCTGCTGGTCGTTGTCCTTGAGCACCTCCCTCGCCAGCTCCACGCTCGACACCACCACGTTCAGCGTCGACCCCAGCCACACCGACACGATCGGCCCGTACTGCGCCGCCCACTCCGCGTAGCACCGGCACCGCACCGGCTTCACGTCCAGCAGGTTCCCCACCACCGGCCACCCCCGCGGCCCCGGCGGCAGCCGCGGCCCCAGCACCCGCCGGAGCGCCACCGCCACCGCCACCGCCGCCACCACCGCCCACCCGGCGCCGGTCAGCGTTTCAATCCCCATAGCCGCGACGGCGAGTTGGCGGCGCTTGGGAGCACAACGACCTCTGCGCCCAACGCCGAGGCCAGCGGCGAGTATTTGTACTCCGCCGCCCGGCGGAGAGTTGTTGGCGGTAGGTAAGGGGGGAGGAAGCACCCCCCCAAGGTGGGCTAGGCTCCACACAAAAAAAAAAATACAATTTTTGTGTATAAATTTACAATTTATTTTATATACCCGCCGTAATAGTCAAAGGGAATCCACGTGGCAGATCTGGGTCCCCACGCGGTAGATCTATCTGTGGGCGGGGATGGATAATAGTCAAATGGGGGCACATACTGCATAACAGCAGACCCATTTTTCTTAAGGCACACATGCATTTCGGAAACGTTGACCGGGATCAAGTGAAGACTAGGTGACCATTGGTCAAACCTGGTCAGGCCGGCAAGTTTATCACACTAGGGTGGATTGGCTTGGAAGAGAATGGGCCCCGGGAGTATTTCTGGGTCCAGCTGGGTAGGAAGAGAATAATTCGAGTGGGGCCCACATGGGCAGAGGACTAGTCAACGTCACGGGTTAATGTCGGGATGGGGCGGTGGGAGAAGGTAGATTTTAGGCACTGAATAATAAGGATAAAAAATATGATTTTACCATTATTATTTTGATTCTTATTTCCGGTTGACGCCTCTGACTGAGTTTGGTGAGGTCAACGAGGCGGGGCCCGGGGGGAGTTGGTAAGGATCGGCTTACCCACCCCACCTCCCCTACAAAAATTAGACGATTGACGGCCCAGATTGAATGATCCGGATGCTAAGAGGAGGACACGAGTCACTTCGGTTCTCCCCCGCTGCTCCCACCAACCCCTCGCACGCTCCGCACGTGTCCTTTCTCCACAGACGGCCACACGGTACGGCTCCCATCTTTCGCTCAGGGAAATGACGGAACGATCCCACCGAGCGGCTCCACTCTCTGAAAACTCCCTCGCACGTGCAGCCGCGTGGAGGACAACCGGGGTATATTCGTAAATACTGGGAGTTCCTAAAGCGGGCCCGGGATGGCCGTCTTCGGGGATTGCGTTAATTATTAAAAATGATGGGGGGATTTTGGTATTATGGGGGAAAATAAAAGAGAAAAGAGAATAGTAAATAAATCGCATTATGGTAGATGTGGCGGCGGGCCCACCACCGGAATTGCTGGGGAGAATGATGGGCTTTGAAGAGGGTTTCAGTCGTACATGTGGATGGTTGTCGGTCGGTCGCGCGATTCTGCGGGCTTTTGGTCAGTGCTTGGATTCCGGCTAGCAACTCTCTCTATCGCCCTCTCTCCGTCTTTCTCTCTCTCCCTCTCTCTCCGTCTCTCTCTCCCTCACTCTCTCTCTCTCTCTCTCCCCCTCTCCCCCTCTCTCTCCGTCTCTCCCCGTCTCTCTCCATCTCTCTCTCTCTCTCTCTCTCTCTCTCTATATCCCCCCCTCTCTCTCCTTCTCTCCCCGTCTCTCCCCGTCTCTCTCCCTCTGTCTCCCTCTCCTCTCTCTCTCTCTCTCTCTCCCCCTCCCTCTCTCTCCGTCTCTCTCTCTCTCTCTATCCCCCCTCTCTCTCCGTCTCTCCCCGTCTCTCTCCCTCCCCTCTCTCTCTCTCTCTCTCTCTCTCTCTCTCTCTCTCTCTCTATCCCCCCCTCTCTCTCCGTCTCTCCCCGTATCTCTCCCTCTGTCTCCCTCTCCTCTCTCTCTCTCTCTCTCCCTACGATCTCTCTCTTTTCCTCCTTGTACGTGGACACGTCGGGCAGGCACTAGCCGCTTTCTCTCTTGCTTTTTGATGTGAGACAGTTTGAAAAGTAAGAGGGCTAACCCTAAACAAATAATTCAATTGACTTTCTCATTGAATCTCCTGATCTAAAAGGGTTGATTCAGATATGATTTAGCAGTTTATCGCAAGATTTTGAAATAAATCAGGACGACATGGTTAAGAAACTATTGAGATTAGAGCACTCCAGTCATAACACATTTGACCAGTTGAATATCTAAGGGGTTTCACACTCCTCACAAGCCATATAAACAAATAGGTTTATCTAGAGATCACACAAAATTAATTACAAGATGATATAACAAAAAACTAAAACCACTCAAACTAGAAAGAAAGCAGGTTAAAAGACAACCTTTTTACCAAATTTAGTGACTATGTGGTGGATGAGCTTTGGACCACCTCAATATCTCATTGCTAACAAAATGATCAAATTTTAAATATTTATAAAATTTTAAAAAAAGAACTGAAATTAAAGTCTGGTGAATTTATAGTCCATAAGACTGATGATCAATCTCAGTCTCAATTTTCCATTATAAATCATTTTTAAAATAAAAATAAATAATAAAAAATAATAAAAAGGAAGATCATCTTCTATGTACTATAAATCTTCCACAAAATACTGAACTCGAATTCTTCCAGATTACATGTGTACCCAAAATGAGTATTGATAAATGGCTCAAGACTTGAAAAAGGTTCTATAGAAAATGGCAGATAAAATCATAAAAACCAAAAGAAAAAATATAAAATCAAGAAAAATAGGGAGGAAAGAGAAAACATGACCATGACGAAACAACTTGATTTTTAGTTGGATTTCTAACAAAAAATAAATAATATTTCAAAATAAAATGATTCACATGATCTTAAGAAAATTAAATTCTACTAGAAACCTAAAACACATAAGAAACTACTGAAAATAATATTGAAACACAAATTATTTTCTAGCAAAGAAACTCTACTTGTAAAATAATGGAAAAATGATTTTGATTCAAATCCTTTTAAGAATCAAGGAATTACCCTCATTTGTTTCACTAACAAAAACAAAGTGTGGAAATGATACATATGCTCTCTTATTGATGGTGTGGCATAAAATGTTGACCTCTTTATTTGTTGATTAATGCTGGAATGACTCATGAACCCTGAAAAATTCTCATGCTGATGCACCCATAGATTGCTACATTTTTTTACAATTATTTTGATAATTTTTAAATCACTTAATAATTGGTAAAAATGTGTTCATATACATTCATTGAAAAGTCCAAGAAAAATCTTTTTTGTGATTTTAACTTCATGATTAATTGACTATGAGTTGTAAAATAATTTTCAAGATCATAAACGTTGGATGATCATGTTACCACATTGATTCAAACTTAAAAAATACATTCATCTAACATAAACTAGAAAATTTACCAAATAAAAATAAACTTATCACATGATTCTCAAAACTATTACTAACATATTTTAAATTTAATGATACATATTTTAAATTTATTTATTAGATAAATACCGTTGACTTTTCCTTAGTTATCTTATAAAAAAAGTATTATCAATTTTCAATTGTTGATAATTTATTGAGTTTTGGTTGCTGAAGAAAATGTTCATTGTTGACTGAGGACCTTTCATTGGCTGACTACTGATTGATGGTGTTGGTCAGCATTCTATCCAATAGAGTTAGATGATTAATTGAATATAGCCCAATTAATTTGCATGGGCATGTTTGCTCAAACATATAAGGTTCAGCTTGATTTTTGCTAATAATTTTGGGTGTCTCAGACTTGGCTGGTCTAGGCTGAGTCAGTTTCGGAAAACTTGAGCTAGTTCATGTATCATAGAATTAGGGTGATTGAGGTTTAATGGAACTATGTAGATTGGAATATAGTAGAACTAGTTTGATTTGGCTCTAATAGTTCCAAAGTCATTAACCAATAGTACATGACATTTTTTCCCTTAAATATGTCCTAGATTTAAACTAGAATTCATTATTTCACATGAAATGAAGTTTTCTAATTTTTGGGAATTTTCTGGAATATTTTTGCAATATGTGTTTTAAGACATTTTGAGGCCCATTATGTAATCCATTGATTCTATTTAATTAATTACGTTAAAATTCCTTTAATGGGAAGAAAAATGGAAAGAAAAATAGATTGAGAAATGAGAGGATAAAAAAAATCTGATTCCCATAAAAAAAACTAATTTCTTAGCAATTTGATGCTAGCTAACTACAATCAATGTTAGATCTAATTTGCATCTAAGGACTTGATTTATGATGAAAAAACAATTTTTGTACCTTGATGGTGAAATGGTAGACACACAAGACTCAAAATCTCCTGCTAAAGAGTGTGGAGGTTCTCCTCTCCTCTAATTTTTTTGTACAAATTAATACCAAAAATAATTATATATTGAGGATTGGACATTGATAAGGGATGACCAAAGCTGGCTGTGGCTGATCAAGAGTAGAACATCTCTTCTATTCCCTACTCCTTTGTTTCTTTCATTTTTTTATTTAGTTTAGATTTATTTAGGGAATGAAAGAATTTATCATCAAACTCGTTATCTTCTATATGTATTTAACTTGAACTCAATATAGTTGTTTGATTTAACTTAATGTAAATTTAATTTTATAAGTATTAAATTTGACATCTCATAATACTTTTATTGTTTAGTTATTTGATTATTTATTTTTACAATTTACTTGACAATGATGTAATGAGAGATTAGGTAGAACAAGGGGAGCATGAGTAAAACAATGTTTGGTAGGGTGAAGCGGCTTAGCTTACAAACTGTTGTAGATGGCAAGTTTGTTAGCAATACAGGTGGTAGTGGAAGTAGTGGTGACACAACGGTTACAAAGGATGATGATGGAGTGGGTGATGATATTGACAACTTGGTATGGGGATGCCTTTTTGAAATAAGTTTTGATCATTATTGGTGGTGCAATGGTGATAGGTGGTTGGAAAACATGACAATGGTGACAAGAGTTGATAATGATAGATGAAATGATAGATGATTGAAAAATGACGCGCTAGAGGTGGTTGTGGAATGAGAGATGGCTAATGATAAATGGCGAATAGAAAAAAATGATGGTGGTGACTAATAGTGGTTCAGACAATGGAGTGTAATGAAAATCAATTCTTGAATCTATAAAGTATAAACTTTGTGATTCTTAAGTCAATGAGGTTTGATTTGAATGATTCAAGAGTTAACAAGGAATATAATGATACCCTTTACATTCTTAAGAATTGCTTGAATCTAGAATTGAATAAAAATCTCTTTTAAAAAATAAAATGATATATCGATGCTTTCTCTAAAAGCTAAAACATACTAATCTTTAGAGAGACCTAAATTTGTTAGAGCTATCCTAGAAAATATGATCAACTAGAAATTAACTTAAAAACAATATATATTATTATTGTAGGCTTGAAACTATAGGGATAGGTGAAACACTAGGGGGGGGGAGAGGGTGAATTGGATTTCTTAGGTTTCTAGTGATTTTTTGACTTAGTTTATACTTATGCAAATGTATTGGCACATGTATAGCTTGATATGACCATTTGATGCTCTCAAAAATGACACTAAGGTTTTTACATTACTTCACCCATCATCTAACTACTTTCAATCCTAAAAAAATTTCATCCCTTAATGATTCACTCTATCATAAATTACATACTAAGATTTACAAGCTCAGTCTTCCAACAACCTTGGGTTCATTCCTTTAGAAATTTCAACCCTTCTCCAACTAAGCATGACTAATAACACTTCGTGCTTTTACTCAAAACACTCTCTCCTCATCACTAATTATCTTAATGCCTGATGAAAAGTAATAATGATGGTGAAGTTGACCATCATATGCAATAGTCATATTTACGATGAGTAGCTTGAATGAATGATTTGAATCTTCACATGTTCAAAATATTCAAATTTTTGTTAGAGTATTTAACTTTTTAAGAATGTATAATAATGACCTTTGAGTCTTCCAAACTTCAAAGTATTCTTTTCCTTTATCATTCTTTACTAAAATTTGAAGTAAAGTCTTCTAACTTCATCGGGAACAATTGAATGTCTAGGTAAAATCCAAATTGTAAAATTTACTTTGCCTTTTTGTTCACATAAACCATTAATGTGTCACTATTAAGATGCTCTGTTCAAAGCTTAACTATCACCTTCTTTTGATGATTTAATCAATGAGAGATCTTAGAGTAAAAATTAATGATCATTTTAAAATTTTAAATACTACATGATTAGATAAAAATATAATTAAATATAATATGATTTAGATAATTTACTTATATTCATTTAATCATATTCTTGTCCTTTTATTCGAAGATAATTTTTAATAGATCTTATTTGTTGACCAAACTTTTGTAATATGAAAAGTCACTTAATCTCAAAGATTAATGCCTTAGATTCTATCATAATGGTACTATCATATAATTAATGAAGATATTTCAAATAATGACTATGTTGAATGTCTTTTATTTTGAAACATTCATGACATATATCTAAATAAATATTAATATTTAAAAATTACATATCAATGATTTTTAAATGTAATTATCAAAACTAAGGGAATCAACATGTAGTGGTTTAAGGTTAAGGTTAGTTCGTGTAGTGGTTTAAGGTTAAACTTAATAGGAAGCCTTCAACTTTCTATAATCTACACTGTACATTTTCAGGGCTCTATTTCACCCATTTTGGGCTTTTCTTCACTTTTTGAATGGTGTTTTACATTACTTGTCTCTTTCTAAAAACACTTAAAGTTATCAAATCTTCATGTCTTCACACAATAGTCATGAGTATCTATCACACTAAATGTTGAAATTATAGTTATTTGTTTTTTTTAAATCAATGTTGAAGGCATTTCATTTATATCTTGTAAAATTTTGATAGGTCCAAATTTCTTAAACTTAAACTTTCTATAATTAAAAATTATAAATAGGTTTATTTTTAAATAATTAAAAATAAAATCACTAACATCAAAATTTTAGTTTCATCTCTTTTTTTGTTGATATATTATAACTATTTTATTTAAATAAAAGATAATATTTTAGGCTTTTATGAATTAGTTTGATATAATATTTCAAGTTATTGTAAAGTCTAATCGAATAGGTTAAATACATGTTAGAGTCATGAAATCAAAATATTTTGATGATAACAAAAATGTCAAAGATTAATTAAAAATAATAAATGAATTAATTATGCTTAAAAAATATATATATATGCATATACGAATATAAAAAAAGGCATCACATACATACATGAAATACCTCATGATGTAATATATAAGATCACACACATGAAGTACAAATGAGAAGCCAATTAATGTATGAAAGCCTCATGATATAAACTTAAATAGTTATATCACACTATCATGAGAAGTTATCATCTTATGTGTTGTTGTACGAATTATCAACATTTATAGAAATTATGAAATTTTAGAAATGATTTGAACAAATAAATTAATGAGTTTTAAGTGAAATAAAATAGAAGATGAAAGCATAATATTGAATATATGTTGAAATCATGTAAAGTACTCTCAATAGAGAAGTTATGACGTAAAATATTGAGATTGTGATTTATGAAGTATACTTACATCAAATACGAATGCTATGTATTAAATAATTTACATATTGGTTTCCTTAGAGGATATCTGATATATTAAAATCTATTGTTTTTAAAAAGTGTAAGATCTATGTAACAAATTAGAAAATTATAAACTTGAAACCTACACTAAGATGGACACCACTTAACGAGCCCAATGTAGGCTAAAGGCCACATGGTGTCTGAAAGTGGGCCTAGAGGGTGCACCACCTCATGACCTATGTAAATTGAGTCATAGATTGTAGGAGCTGGGTTTGGGCTGCATAGGTTCCTCTTCGTGACCTATTGGGAATTAGGGGTTAGACTTGAATCAACCTTGGGAGACGAGGCTAGAACCCAGATCTTCACTTTCAGAGATGTCTTTGAGCATAAGCTTTGTGTCATTTGTATGTAATAAAGATGTCCCCAAATACTTATGATGTGGGACTAAAACTTGTTCTCTTCTTCCTTTTTTAGATCTAACAATAGATCTACAAAGTGGGAGTAGTGGTTAGATCTGATGATCTAGAAGTGTCACATCACAACCACTCTATCATATGAAAAAGTAGCTCCAGATCTAAAAGCAACCACTATCACATCTAACGATCTAGAAGATGTCACATCACATCCATCATCATACAAAAAAGTAACTCTAGATCCAATGGCGACCACTACCTGTTCCAATGCACTAGAAAGAGACATCACCACACTAGCATACATTCCAAAGGGTACATGCATCCCGATAAAGTATGTGAAAAAGGAGGGAACCGTGATGAGTATCTAACGACGAATATTTGGCCACATCACCCCTCTTCAAAGTGAAACGACATCATGATGATCTAACAGTCTTCATTGAGCTATGTGTTGGAGGATATATCTATAAATATCAATTATCATTGAGTGAAACAAATGAGATCAATATTCTCGTGCATTAATAGAAGAATTTATCTATAAATATAGATTATCATCTGGTAAAACATACAATATTTATTATTCCTATGTGAGAGGAGGAGAAAATGTCAAAAAAATGAGAGAAAAATTAAAAAATATGGCAGAAAATAGGAGGTCAAAATAGAAAATAAAATTTCCAAATATAGGGAACAAAAAGGAAGAAGAGGAGATAGAAAAAACCTTTTTTTTCGAGGTTTTTTTTTGTTGTTCTTAAGATAAATGTTTTTCTTCTTTCTTCATGAGAGTCTAAAATAAAATGCGACAAATTTATGTTTTTATGTGAACTAAAATAATGAAGATAAACTGAAAACTTCTAGTGGTTCGAGTTAATCCTCTAGGATAGCTTTCAGCTTAAATGTTGAAGTTGGCTCTCTAAAATGTATCTAGCTGGTCAGAACATGAGAAGGTAAAGAAATAAAAGGAAAATAGAAAGAGAGCAAGGGAGAAAGAGAAGGGGAATGAGAGAAAGAGATGTGTAATCTACTTAATGTTCAACTAATCATATGTAGCAACTGGTTGAAAGCACAATTGAGAGGCTAGAAATGTTCAGATTGAAGTAAACATAATTGCTTGCAAAAATATAAAACATAAAATCTTGTTTGTCAAACAAGGGTGGAGATAAAAAGAGGGGAAGGAAGGAATGCAGAACTAACAATGAAAATCTGAAAAAAAGTAAATAGTTAAATGTGTCATGCGACTGTCACCCAAATGCTGAAAGAACAACTCTTAATTAATCGTGATTTTAACTAATAAATGAGAGTTTTCATTTCCCCTTTTTACTCAGCCAGTCTCTGCATGTCACATGGGGGGAGAGAAGGTCACGAGTTTGAGAAGATTGGGGTCGTGCTGCTGCCACCTCCACCTATGATGTAGTCACCGGTTTCTACCTTGGCATGTCACTGTCCTTGCTGAGCTCACCCCCACCTGTCACTCAAAAGTGGAGCTTACCAATGTCACAAGTTGTCGCCACCACTCCACCATAGGCTGCCACAGCACACCACTACGGGCTGCCATAGCACACCACCCTAGGCTGCCACAGCACCATTGCCGCTGCTGCAGGCTGCCACAACACCGTTGTGCTGCTCTCGTGCCCTAGTCATGCATAGAGAGGCCCGTCTGCCCCCATTTTTCCACCAGCTTTGATCAATGGAATTGAGAAAACTCCAAGCCCCCCTTTCTCCTTCGCCCTAGGCTTCTATTTTTACTCCTATAATGGGTCCCTGATAGGGCCTATTGTTGGGTTCATTGCTGGCTTTTTTGAATGGGTTGGTTACTTCAAGGTCCTGTATAGGTTGATAAGTAAATCAGTGGGAATTTAAGCTCAATAAACAGATTTTTTAAAAATTATTTTCCATGACTATAAATTAAAATAAATCAATTTTAGATTCTTATGATGATTTTAGTGTCTATATTTAAACAAAAATACTGTAATGCATTCAAAATTGTCCATTTAACGTTTTCATTTAGTTTACTCCTATTTTATATTGATAAGCTAGTATTTCCTAAATATTGAATTTATTTATCATCTAAAGATGACACATCAACAATTTTCACTGAATCAATGACCCAATCACACCAATTTAATCTTCATGTAGAAAGTACCACATACCTTTGCTAAAACCTCTCTTCTCACCACCCAAATATCTCTTGGCTTAATGGAGAGCATGTTTGAAGGATTTGAAAGTTACTCTTGATCACCAAAGATGCATAGAAGTTGGATGATGTAGTCTAAGCATAGTTGAAGCTTAAGGTATATTCACCTTGATCATGGAGGATAATAAATTGATGTAGATGTATGTGAAAGTTGTTATTCTTATTTCTCTATCTTTCCTTGTAATCCATCTTCATCCAAAAATTTCTTGCTCTAAAAGGGTCAAATAAAATCAAGAAGGTAATTAGAATTCATACCTTTTTCTAGAACACATAGTAACAACCTTTGACCAATTTGAATTTCATTATTTACTATTATTTGAGCCATTAAATCTGAAATTTGAATCAGGGATTTATCTTTGATAGAAAAATAATTTTTCGATTGAATTGACTTCAAATGTGAATGCTAAGGTAGCCATTTTCTTTATGTAAGAAGCTAACATGTCATCATCCAATTTCTAGGTTTGAAACTTGCAAAAACCTTTTTTATATTTTAAAATTTTATATTTTTATTTTTATAATGTATTTTTCTAAATTTAAATGATTGCACTTAAATGATCATCTAACATATATAGTTGAATCAAAATAATAAATGTGATTTACCTTTTCTCATTTGACTATTTCAATATTTGTTTTCCAATAAATCTTTAGTTCCATAAATGTTACATATCACCTATTTGTCTAATCTTTTAATCTTAAGGTTTCATTTCTTGGATTTAATGATTAGTCATAATATCACATGATAAATAAAAAAATAGTTACTTGAAATATATTCAATGATTAATATAAGCTCATAAAAATTTTTAAAATCAATAAATAATTTTATCATAAATGTAATATTAAAGCATATGCCCAAGGGCATCGACAATTATTTTCTATAATAATTATCTATTTTATGATAAATTAATTAAATATACATAAAATTTTAGAAAAATACTAAATAGTAAATAATAGAGATCAATTTTTGGGACAACTGATTATCTAATTGTAAGCAAATCAACCAATCTTCATTGTATCATTAAATGTAATAAATAAAATTTATTTATTTATTTATTATTACCTTGTCCATTTTCTTGAAGGTGGACTTTGCTAAGCATGAATCAAATCTTCTAGAATGAGTAAGTTAGAAGAACTATTAATTAAAGAGCTCATCTCCCATGGAATTGAATTTGAAATTTTCTACTAGATTCACACCTCTTGGTTGCCAACATTTGATTAATAGGTTCAAATCTCTTAAGTGGTTAAATAAAATTCAATTAGAAGTTCACTCACATAAAATAAGAAAAAATTCATTGAAAGTGATTTTTGGATGATGACATTAACTTCTATTTTAGTTGAAGTTTTGATGAAAGGGATGATGATGAATACATTTTTGTAGTCCTCTTACAGGGATGTTGGTTTAAAGTGAAAGATACTGCTGCTTTATGTTGTTCAACAATGATGTGTGAGGCCTAAACTTAATTTTACCTTCATTTTTATATCAAAATTTGATAAAATTTTATACATAAAATATCAGCAAAAATATTGAGATTGTATTGGGGTTATAGGTTATCATTCATGCTAGTTAGTCATTGGAGTGGTACTGAACTTATTGAGAAATGTCATTGAAAGTTTATCCTATTTTTCACCTCTCTCAACATTTCAATTATAAAATTAGTTATAAATTTGGATGATTGGAAACTAAGTTATAATATAAATGATATTTTGAAAATAAAAAAACAAGTATAAGACCAAAAAAATGATCAAATTTCACTACATTCTAAGTATATAATATGGCAATAAACATAGAAGTGATTATATACAAGTTAATATAATATTGTGAAATATTCAGATAAGAATATAGCGAACATAATTCTAATAAAAAATGCAAAATTTATATAATTGACTGATTTCATTGCATGAAATTATCACAATATAAATTATCAAGAAAATTTTTAATATTTGTAAATTATGTCATCACGATAATTAATGATTAGGATTAGAATTAAATAAAATTTCAGAAGTAAAATATATGTATGAAAACTAATTCAGAATATCATGTACTACTCCTACTAGATTATTACTTTAAAAGGATTTAGACATCAATTTAATCAATCGTATTCAAACTACTTATTTGATTAAATAAGAGTTTTTAAATATTAAGAGATATATTTTATAATATGTTATTGATATTCTGAAATTCTATAACTATAATCATCATATCAATGAAATACTTTAGTATGAATGATAACTCTTATATTTTAGATGAATATTTTCAGATTTTAGATGAATATTTGCAGATTTTAGATGAATATTTTCATATTTTAAGTAATTCTGTAGCATTATATAAATAGTTTTTTGATGATTACAAGCCAAATAAGAGTCCTATTGTATAGTGTACATGATTGATCTAATTGTTTGAAATTATTATAGTGCATATTGTTATGAAAAGTGTCAATATTTATATAATATTGATAAACTCGATTTAGGGGTTAAATTATCATCGCGAGTACAACCAAGTTCATGTAAATAATATTTATAAAACTTAACTCTTTTGATTTATGATGAGTAAAGGTCAAACATCAAGGAGTGTAGGTGATGAGAGTAAGAATTCCACTTACAGATTATATATATATATATAATATGAGAGAAGGTGATGGGTGAAATCAAATTTGATAAGGGTGAAAATAAGTTGGATGGAGAAGATGACAAAAAAAAGAGAATGGATCAAACACAATAAAATGATAAAATAAATGATGAAATTAATTCAAATTAAGAGTCAATCTACCCATCAAGAGGATTACAAGGAAGCCCAATTCTAGATCTTGCACAACCCTTATTGTACGTTAGTCATAGGCCAAATGGTTCTTGATTTGTGATGATTTTAGTACCCTCCAAATAATCTCTTTTATATGATGATTTTGAGCACAAGAATGCCATTGACCGGGCCTTGATTTCCCTCCTTTTTCATTTGGCTAGCCACTACTAGGGAGTAAGCCAAAAAGTACCCTCAAAGAGGGGGGTGAGAAGTCTTAGACCTCTAGAGAATCAGCCCTCTTTGAGGTACAATGATGATTAGTAACTAACTCTCTTAATGCATGACCCAAATTCCTCTATGAGTGCAGTGCTCTTAATCTCCTCTTGATCTCATCTTAAGGTGCCCTAAGATAAGTGGCTTAGATCCCCACTTGATAGTCCTTTTAACTCCAAATATGCTAGGTCAAGGTGACATGCCACTTAAGGTCTTAGTGAGCCTGACCAAGATGACACCCTCCCTAAAGCTCATAAAAGTATGAGGCTGGCTCTCTAGAAGATGAGCTTTTTCTTGGGCTAAGAACTTGGGCTTCTCTAATTTACTTTCAAATCATAATAAAAGTTCACATAAGTCATTTCATTCAAATCATTATCAAGAAAATGTGAGATAATCACCATTAAACTTCATAAGAATCAAGTGGGGTTAGTCTCATAATATCAATAAATAATATACATTTGGACTTAAATGATAAAATATTATGAATGCCATAATGAGTCATTACCATGTATAATTGCACTCTCCACTCAATAATTATCATCTATATATAAGATAGTAATACATAAATATAACTACTAATTTATAATTATCAAATATGACACAAATAATGTAATGATTAGCACTCCTAAATCAATGAGATTCTTTGAACTAATATATAGGTGAGAGAAGTTAATCTATGATGTGCTTGTAGCATTGACCAATACCTTTTGAATTAGTTTAACATCAAACTAATCAATTGAAAATACAAGTAATTAAATGAAAAGAGAAATTAAAAGAAGTAAATTAAGCTGAAGAAGCATCAATATCTAGAAAATAAATTCAAGCTAGAAGCTAAATTAAAATATTGACATTGTAATGAGTTATCAAAACTCTTTTGCTCAATCCTCAAAATTTTCTATCTTCCTTTAGATCCTCCCATGTTCAGATCACTCAATTTTTATGCTTTTTCACTTAAATAAAAGGTAAAAGAAAAAAAATAGTGATTGATAAAACCAAAGAAGGAAAATAAATTAATACTATATTGATCACAACCAAATTTGATGTTACTTTAATCATTGAAACTAAAATGATCAAATTTGAAATATTTATAAATTGGATTAAAGCAACAATTAACATTAAAATTTTGTGAATTCTGGTCCTCCACATGGAAGATGTCATTTTTTCTAAATAATTTTAAAAGGGAAAAGTAAATAATAAATAATGAAAATGGAAAATAAATAATGAGGTGACCTCCTAGAGCCATGAATCAGATGGGAAATTTTAGAGAGAAATCTCTAGGGACTATCTTAGTGAATCTAACAAGGATTACTAATTGATACTTAAACAAAGCTAAGTATTCTAGTTAAAAATTTTGGTCCAATAATCTATCATATGAAATCTAAAAATATATTCTTCTTGGATAGTTGACATAGGCAGTGAGCTAAATCACTATAAAAGGATAACATATTCCAAGTAACCTAGGAAATCCACTCTCACATCATCTTAAGATAAGAAAAATCTTGTAAAGATATTAGCTGAGAGCAAAGGTAGTAAATTCAAACATAATTCTTGATCTTAGTGCAGGCCAAAACCCAAAACTTTCTTATACAGACATGTGTCTATTATCTCTCATTTTTTTCTATCTTATCGATCAAAACTTTCCTAAGATTTTCCTCCTATCTATTATCTCTCATTTTTTCTATCTTATCTATCAACACTCTCCTAAGATTTTCCTTTTCCTCTTCTAATTTCTGGGTATATTTTCCAGTATTTGTGTCCATTGTCTAAAAATTGATGAGATTATTTAAAATTTATATTTTTTCTTTTTATCATAAGCTCACATCTAATACTATTTAATCAACCTAATGATTGATCAACGTATTTATGTAATTATTTTTTAGGTAAAGAGTATATGTAGGGACCATTATATGTTTAGATCATTATATTTTTGAAATGCTATTTTAGACCTTTCTTGGTGGTAGAGTTTTCTTTCTTTTTAATCAGATTATTTATACTTATAGAGAAAATAATTATTTCATATTAAAATAAGATTATTATATTGACTTGAATGTAGTGCACTTATTTTTCTTTTCAAGATATTTCCCATTTTTATATATATTAGTCTCATAAGTTAGTAAATAACTGATAATATCATCAATCAAAATAATTCTTAAGTCTTTTAATTCTTCGACTGTGGTTAATTTAACTTTATAATTATTAGTCACATAAAAAATGTTTCTCATTTAACTCAACATTTGTATAACTTTTTATAAATTCATCATGTCATCTAATATCCTAGAAAATCTACAAACCAAGTCTTCAATATATTCACCTTTTTATATCTTAAATAATTCATAGCTATCCACCAATTAATTTTGGTGATTCACTTAAAAAGTTATTTCATAATTCCCATAAAAATTTATTTTGTTTTTCAATAACTTGACAAATAGTATATTAAGTAGTATCTACAATATTAATAAAATATTATTTTTTATTATGAATATTTAAAATTTTTTCATCAAAAAACCCCTTTGATGAACTTGTTGAGTGCCAGGGCAGCTAGGTCAAGAAGGATGGTTGAATTGATATGGCCTTCTTTTCTTTTAGAAGGATTTCTCTCTAGGATGTCCTTTTTTTTCACCTAATGAGCCAACCTTAATAGGTTGTGGGTAATGACATACTATTTTTATAGTGGTTCAACATTGGCTTACATCCACTCTCCTAAGAGACTCTTGCCTTTGGGTTCTACTATATGATCATTTAAATCACAATTATTAATTTCACAGGTTCAACTCCCCTAATAATTCACTAGAATCCCTCTTCTAAATACATAGCTCTAGGATGCCAACACCATTATTTCACATGACAACTTTTATAGGTGATCAAATAAAAAATCACAATTCAGCCTACAAAGAAATCTAACAATGTCACCATAGATATTTCCAGAAGATTTACATTGAATGCTCTGAATTTCTACAACATTAGAAGAAAGGAATATAATCATTTTTCTCTTTATCTTCTTCATGACTCCAACAAACTTTTATATGGGACATGTATGATTTGATTTTTCAACATTTATAGTTAGTTCCATAGAATATTGGTATTCTAAAATTAATAATTCAAATATTTAATCATATGATCTACTCCTTGAGATATTTTAATATCCTACTTTGCAGATGAGTTCTCATATGATATCTTTAAAGTATAAGACTAGGTGAAACATAACACTAGAAGATGGATTTAAACTTTTACGCATTATCTATTTCTCATATTTATGTTTGATTTTTACTTAAATGTACATCTCATTAGATGCAAGACACATGTGATGTGGTAAGACCTCTCAATACTCTCTCACTAAAAGCAACAAACTTTTAACGTTAGTTCATTTCTCACTTCTCTACTTTCAGTCCTAATGGAGAGTACCCTTCAATATTAACTATCCCCCTCATGAATGCTTACTAACTTTCATGAGATCAATGACAAAAACTACAAGTTTGTCAATGCAAAGAGCTTCATAGAGTATTGAATCTTTATGTGTAAAGCATTACTTCTATCTTAAAACCTTCTACAATAAGTAAAATTTTTTCTTGTACTGATTTCCCTTTTTCATTTACCATTCAATGTTCTGAACACAATAAAAAACTTGTAATTTTCAGACCAAGTGGTAATGACATTTGAACTTTCATCTTTTGAAATTATTTATTTTTATGGAATTTTTAATGTAAATTTGAACTAGAACCTCCAAACTTGACCGAGAATAGTCTGGTGTCTATTTAGATCGAGACCATGTACGTTATCCACCTATGTTTTTAAATTTCATTTTTCTGATATTATTTTCAAGATAATATTTGAGACATTTTTTATTTCCTATTGATACATGGTAGTTTAGAGAACCTACCTAAAATTGTACACAATTGATAAAATACTGATAAAAATATCACACTTCCTCATATGTGTGAACATATTCAAAATGGCCATATAAACAACATTTTTTTCAGCCAATAATATTTTCCTTCGAATAATCCTGAGATAAAAATCACTTAATCTCAAGGATTAAGATGTCAAATTGAATTGCTAGTGATAAGATTATAATGTTTTGAGAAATGAGATATATATATATATATTTTAATATATAATGACTTTGTTCAAAAATAAACATTGAAGAATTTAAATGACACATGAAGAGGTATCAACATTAGATGATAAATTAACACTAAGGACGCCAACAAAACACTCGTTTTGAAATATTAAAATATCTTTTAGATGAAATATTGATTAAAGGACTAAACTCCCATATAATTTTGCATTGAAATTCTCTATTACACTAGGACTTCGAGGTTGTCAACATCTGATGAAAGCATTCAATATTCTTGAGTGATTAAAAAACTTAATTATCAATTCCCCTAAAATATCAAGAAAAAATTCATAAATAATGATTTTTTACATTATGACATCAATTTAGATCTGATCCAAAATTTCAATGAAGAGGACAACGATGAACCTTCATTCAAATAATCTTCTTCTTGTAAGGATTTTGGCTGAAACTGGAGGACATTGCTGCTTTGATCTGGTTGATGAAGATTTTGTGAAGCTTCATTTTCGTTCCTCAACATGTTACCTTTGTTTCATTGAACTAATAAGTAATACCTCTCAAATTTTGATAATTTTTTATAAAAAATATTTAAAACTTTTGAAATTGTAGAGGAGTAAGAGGTTATCGTTTAGAATTATCTAATTTTTGGAGAGATGTTGAATTTATGCATGGATCTCATCCAAAATCTGTTTTATTTATTGTTGTCTCTCAACATTTAAATTTTAAAATTTGTCTGAAATTAAAAAAAATTGAAATTAATGGGATATATAGTCAAAAGGTTTGGATATATCTTAGAAGAATTATTGTTTAAAGGACTCATATTCCATGGAACATTAAAATTCACTTCAAGATTTATGCCTCCAGTTAGCCAATATTTGATTAAATTATTCAACCCCTTTAAATGATTGCATTAAATATAGTTACACACTCACCAACAAATATTAATGAATCAACCAAAGGTGACCCTTTGATGATGGTCATGACTTTGATTTTTCCATATTTCAATGAAAAGGATGATAGTGAAGCCTTCATTCTTGTAGTCCCATTCTTTTAATGATGGTAATTGAAAGTAAAAGATGTTGTCGTGTGGATATTGTTGTCACAGTTCTTGTGAAGCTCAAATTTCATTTGTCAATGTGTTACCTTTGAATTGTTTGACCCATAAGGAGGACTCTCAAATTTTGATGAAATTTTCTGTATAAAATATCAATAGGACCTCTGAAATTGATGAGGGGTTGTTGGTTACCATTTAGATCAGTCATTTGAGAGGTGTTGAATTCATCAATAAATCTCTGTAAAAAGTATTTATTATTTTTTATCATATCTCAACATTTAAATTGTAAGGTTAGAAATTTGAATGACTAGAAACAAATAGAATTTGTACTCTAAAGTTTCAGATATCTTTTACATGAATTATTAATTAAAGGAAAAACTCTCGTAGAATTTCACCTAGCAATTCTCTAGGTGGTCAGTATTTGATTGGAAGATTAAAATCTCTTAAGTTATTAAAAAAATAGTTATAACTTAATCCACAAAGTTCGAGAAAACATTTCACTAAAAGTGATTTTCAAATGATAATGTTGATTTCCTTCGAAATTGTAATAAATTACATGATTTTGAAACCTTTATTCTTGCAGCCCTTTCATTATAAGGATTCTGGTTAATGGTGAAAGTCGTTTATGCTTTGATCTACTTTGGCCTCCCTCTAGGAGATCGAAGGCGAGCTGATTCAGATCTCCGCCGGCACACGCTTGTAGAGCTCGCTGGCTAGCAACCTGGGCGTGGCCACCGCCCGCAGGGGCGTCCTCATGAAGGTGACCACTCCGGGGCTCTCCACCATGTCCATCTCCTCCGGCGAGACTCCCTCCGCCAGCTCCCACCGGAACTGGTGCAGCAGGTGGCCGAGCATCGACTGAACCATGTTGATCCCCAGCTGCGCCCCCGGGCAGACCCGCCGCCCGGCGCCGAAGGGAAGCAGCCGGAAGTCGTGCCCCTTGGCATTGACGTCCTCCTCGGAGAACCTCTCCGGCCGGAAAACCAGAGGATCCTTCCACACCGCAGGGTCCCGAGCGATGGCCCAGACGTTGACCAGCACGTTGGAGCCCTTGGGAATGTCGTAGCCGCCGAGCTTCACGGCGGCGGCGGCCTTGTGGGGGAGCATCAGCGGCGTCGGCGGGTGGAGGCGCAGAGCCTCCTTCGCCACCCACTGAAGGTACGGCAGGTTGGGGAAGTCCGTCTCTGAGAGGACCCTCTCCGTGCCCACCACCCTGTCCAGCTCCTCCTGCGCCTTCGCCTGCACCCTCGGATTCCTGATCACCTCCGCCATCGCCCACTCCACCACGATCACAGTCGTGTCCATCCCCGCCGTTATCATGTCCTGCCGTCGCCGCCGCACAGGTCAGTCCGCATCAAACCAACCCTAGAAACTCAGAGAGGAAGCGGAAGGGGAAGGAGAAGGGTACCCAGAGGAGGCCAGTGACGGTGTCGTCGCTGAGGTCGTACTTTTTCTGCAGGGTGAGAAGGGCGTCGACGAAGTGCTGCTTGGCGGCGCCACCGCTGTCCCGGCGGATGCGGGTGTGCTCGTCCAGGATGGCGGTGGTGAGGCGGTCACGGCGAGCGTTGTGCCGGGAAAAGGCCTCCTCCTCGAGGGGGAACATCCAGCGGAGCCAGGGGATGTGCTCCGCCATGGCCATGGCCATCGACACCGCGAGCTTCACCCCTTCCGTTCCAATCGCCTTCAACTCCTGGCCCTGCTCGTCCACCGTCCCCTCGTCGTCCACGAAGCGCTTCCCGAAGGCCAGCCGCGTGATGTTGTTGAAGGCCACCGCTGCCAGGTACTCCCTCACCACCAAGCTCCTCCCCTTCTTCTCTGCAAAAATCCGCATAAAAAAATAAAACACGTTAGAAACCCACCTCCCGATAGAGGTAGGGAGGGAGGGAGATGAAGAGAGAGGTAGGGAGGTAGGGAGGGGGAGAGAGAATACCGGGGTGGATGCAGTCCCGATAGAGGGCCTGGACCATGGCGGTGACCTCGTCCTCGCGGATGGGGCGGAGGACCTCGAGGCGGCGGGGGGAGAAGAGCTCCAGCGTGCAGACCTTCCGGACCTTCACGTAGTGCGGCCCGTAGTCCGCCCAGATCAGGTCCTTCCCATCCCCGCTGAACGCCGCCGTCGCCCGGTTCCTCGGCCTGTCCGCCAGCTGCTGGTCGTTGTCCTTGAGCACTTCCCTCGCCAGCTCCACGCTCGACACCACCACGTTCAGCGTCGACCCAACCCACACCGACATGATCGCCCCGTACTTCCCCGCCCACTCCGCGTAGCACCGGCACTGCACGGGTTCTATTTCCAACAGGTTCCCCACAACCGGCCACCCCCGCGGCCCCGGCGGCAGCCGCCGCCCCAGAACCCGCCGGAGCACCAGCGCCACCACCACCGCCACCGTTATCCCCCCCGCCCACGCGGCGGCCGTCAGCGTTTCGATCCCCATAGCCGCCGAGGCGAGTTGGCGGCGCTTGGTAAGAGGCGGTACGTATTGGCGCTCCGTTGAGGCCAGCAGCGGGTATTTGTACCGCCAGCCCGCCGGAGAGAAAGTAGGGGTAGGTAGCATGAGGTGAGGGAAGCCACACAGACCAACGTAAACTTTTTTATGAATTATTTTTATGTAACTTTTCCTCGGCACGTTGGTAGATGATGACCGGTGGAGTCCACGCGGCGGTTCTGTGGGCTCTGGTGGATGATGGGGAAAGGGTTCTAGGTATCGATGGAGACCATCGCAAACATAATTTTCCATGGGGGCCGCTAAAACATTGTAAACGCTGGGTGGGAAAAAAGTCAACTAGATTGGCAAAAACTGCGGAGGATCGGTTGAGTAAAATCGGTGCTGGGAGCAATAATGAGCCCAAAGAGGTTTGCGGCCCAGGATAGGTGGAGACCGGTCACAGTCAAAGGGCTAAATACCGGTGGAGACAATGACAAACCCATTTTTGTGTTAGGCGGCTTACATCTTGTAAACTTTGACTAAGAATAGCAGAATCGGTGGAGAGGAAACCCGGGCCTGGGAGCGATAATGAGCACAAAGAGGGTTAGTTAGACTAGGGCCCAGACCAGGTGGAGACTGGTCAAAGTCAAAGGGGATAAATATCCATGGAGACAATGACAGTCACATTTTTATTTTGGGCTGCTTGCGTTGTAAACGTTGATTGGGAACGATTTCCATTGGACCGGCAAGTTTGGTAAGACTAGGGAGGTTGGTTGAGAGGAGATCAAAGTCAACGGTTTTCATGACTAGGATGACGTAGTAGGAAAAGCCATATTTTTTTTCAAAGTACAGAATAATAATGGGGAAAAAAGGATTTTTATTCTTTCGTTCATTACGAGTAATAATCTATTATTGTTTATGGGTAATTTCCGGCCGAGATTGGTGAGGCAAACGAGGTGGCGCCAGCGGAGATACTGTGAGGGCTAGCTGGCTTGAACTATCCGGATGCCACCCGGCGCGTCTTCTCCCCACAGGTCCTTACGGATACCCGCTCTGTTTCTTTCTCTAGGAAGTGACCGGCGATCCCACCAAACGCCTGAAGTGTGGAACGTTCTCTGGCACGAGCATCAGGTGGAGAACAATGGCGTTATTGTCGTAAAATTATGGCCAAGCCCCTAAAGCGGACCGACAGTGGTTCTGACAAATATTAAAAATGATGGGGAAATTTGGTCATTTGAACTTGAAGATAGAGGAATTAGGAAATAGTAAACAAAACGCGTCCGGAATCCGCCGTAGTTGGTAAATGTGGAGAGGGCGGCAGCGTGCCAATCAGGAATGCGGCGGATAACGCTGGGCTCTGAAGAAGATTTCAGCCGTGTGGGGCTACTGACGCGGATAGCTGTTGGTGAGTCGGGCGATCTATCGGAGGCACACGGAATTCACGTCCCCCCACCCCCCTTCTCTCTCTCTCTCTCTCTCTCTCCCTCTCTCTCTCTCTCTCTTAATCTATCTTATCTATCTCCCTCTCATAATCTATCTGTTTATCTCTCTCTCTCTCTCTCGTCCTCAGAGAGAGGCCAACCCTAGTAGAAGATTAGATAGCCTAAGGGATGGCTTGATTCGTTCAACACCAAGGCTTTGTTTGGCTTCTATGAGATTCATTGCTCTGCACAACCAGATATTGTCAACACTCTGCCTCTAATTTTGCCAACCTCAAGGCGGCTACATAGCCAAGAAATACTTGCCTACTCTAGATTGATGACTCAAGGTAGTTAAACCATATTAACACCCAACTAGTCTATTCTTCACTTATAACTCTATCTTTATATGAGTCTTTATTAAAATATTTATTATAAATTGATTTTTTTACGTTTACGCAAAAACATTAATCTAATGCAATCCCACAATAAGGAAGAAACGAAAAGCAAATGTTGAATTTACAAGGCATAAACTCCTCAATTTTTTACTCCATAAGGATTGATCTTGATGGTCTTTGTATCCAAAAAAGATTATGACACTGTTTACACTCACCAGGTTTGTTCAAATCTGGAAGCAAATAAAAATCTCATGAGGAAAAAAAATGATATATTGATGTGTCCCTTATAATTAAAGCTTTATAACCATTAAATCAGCCTAAATTTGTTGTAGCTCTCTTGGAAATTCAACCAAGTCAGAATTAGTTATAGCTCTCTTGGAAATTCAACCATTAAATCAGCCTAATAGTCATAAAATTATGAAGATTGCAAATCTAACATGTTATATATGTGGTTTTTTAATCTGAAACTCATTTTGAAGCCCTATCATCTTTTTAGATTATGTTTTCCATATGTAGGCCAACAGTTATGGAAATTTCTAGTTTTGTTCAGTGATGTTCTTCATTGGTCCAATCTATTTGAAAAAAACTGTCCTTTAGTGTTTAGATAGACCTACGTGATACCCATAATTATAAAGACTATAAATCTAACATGATATCTATGTTGTTGCTTAATTTGAAACTCATTTTGATGTCTTCCCATATTTGTATCCCATATTTTATTTTTACCATAAGTAGGTCACCCAATTTGGTCAACATATTCAGGACATTCTAGTTTTCAGTAATGTTTTTCATAAGTCCAATTTAATTGAAAAAAATTATCTTAAGTCTTCACATGAATCTACAAATGTAACATTTAAGGTGGAAAAGAACTTTAACAATGAGTTATTAAACATACACATTCTTTATCATATCTCATAATTGACTTAAATACTTTGAATTTTTTAGTTGAGAGAATGTAATGCTTTGAAAATATTCCACTTGTTTGGAAAATCATGTGACTTAACATATCATTTACTTTTCTAGAAGCTTTCCATTCCTAAAAAATTCAAAAGTATTGGTTTCAGGATTTGCTTTCTAGGGCATTTTGTACATCACTCAACTTATAAGCCAAAGAGGACTGGGTATTTGGGCATCAAGCCAAACAGTCAGCTCACTTTTCTGTTTGATGTAATCCTAGTCAGCTGCACTTGAAATTTACAATTTCGTGTTTCAAGCCTTAATTAATAAATTGATCATTGACACATTATTACTAATTTTTTTCCTTATCTAATGTTTGTGATCTTGGAAAGCTATAGGGAAAGCAAATAATTCTATGAAAAATCACTTGCTATTGACTTTCAAAACAAATGAACTGTTTTGAAGTTAATTATGAGCAGCCAAGAACAATGTACATGTTTAATATTTCTTTTTTAGAGTTCCTTTGCACCTCTCTAGGTGATCCTTGTTCATTAATACTTTACTTTTTCTTTTCTCTGCCCACTTTTTGGTGTTGAGTTTTATGGTAGTAAAGGTGAAGAAAGGGGGTTAAATTAATGTAACCCTTTTCTCATTTTGAGGAATTTTTCTCTAAGTGATCCTTCTCATTTTCTTTGTGAGTTTACCTTAATGGACTGTGGATGTGGGCACACTATTTTTATAGTGGTATGACATTGGCCTACATTCACTCTCCAAAAACATACCTTATTCTCTGATTATACTATATGATCATCCAAATCACAATCCTTAATTTTACAAACTTAACTCTCTAATATTTCATCTAGAAAACCTTCTCTAGATTTATGACTCTAAAGTGCTCACATCGGCTCCCAAAGGTGATTAATCAAAAGATATAATCACAATTTAACCTACAAAAAATATAATGAAGTCTCTAAGGATTTATCTAGTACATGAATGTTAGTAGCTCTAGATTTTCGTAGTATAAGAAGAGGACGTAGACTCTTCTACCTTTGTCTTCTTGTTGTTTTATTTGTTAGCACTATAGCTAAAAGGTCACAATAAAGTTAAGCTTGAGGAGAGATGATTTAGTGATTACTTTCCTCAAATTTACATCTTTATATCTAATGAATGGCCAACATTAAATCATCTCCTTCCTCTTCAATATACTATAAAAAAAATTTAAGTAGAGGAAGAATATTGTGAAAAAATTAATATAGTTGCTGAGAATTAATTATTCCCATTAGAGATCAATCATATTTATACATAAATCTTACACAAGCTTTTCATAGATTTCTCAAGATATCCAATGACTACATTCACTTAAAATATGACTTAATTTAAATTTTATGTGAATCTAATATGACTTATCCTTTCTCATTTTTGGATATTGGTGTGGTCTTAATTTGTCATTAAGATCATCAATCAATTTTAAATATTTATTGAACTAATTTCACCTAAAATAAAATTAAAATTAGTATCAGTGGTGAATTAGGCCATCTCCTCAAGAAAGGAATCAAAAGAACCCATTTAATTCTCTATCAAAAACAATTTTTACCTTAATATCTATATTATTGTGGAAAAATATTGATTGGAATGATGATTAAAGTAAATAAAATGAAAAAAAATTAAAATAAATGTAAAATAAATAAGATCAAGGATAAATAAATGTTTGCATGAAATAAACAATGTAGTAAATAAATAAAGTTTGAAAGCAAGAGAAAAATATTCAGATTTTGAAAGAAACCAATAAAATACATTAAAAATAATAAAATTTACAACTCTTAATATATTTGAGTTCCTCTTGACCTTAGTGTAGATTTCTCTGCCTACATCCAATTTAACGAAATGGATTTGTGCTGATTGATGTTGAGGAAAAAGGAGAAATCTTCTCAAATATCAAGTTCCTCAAAATAACAAAAAAAAAAGGAAGAAAAAACTATATCTAGCCCAGAACATGAAAAAGAAATGTGAAAAGACTCTCCCTCTTTCCCTCTTCCATCCTTATTATTCTCTATATCTGAAAATCAAGCTTTCTATTTTGACTTACTTTTTTGTCACATTTTTCTAATTTTTCTTGATTTTTTCAGATTTTTCTCACCATCACACACTAGAATAATGGAAATCATCTATTTTATCATATGATAATCTATATTTTTAGATATCCCTAGTCACACGTGTATCATGATATATCCAATTTATCAGATGATAGTCGATATTTGCACGTGTGTCATCATCACGTGGTAAGTTAAAATCATCTTATTTGTGTGCCACTGATCTATGATGATCCATTGCTGACATAGTTGCTTGCACATCATTAGATGAGGTTGCTATGATCCCTTCATTTTGCATGCACTTTATCAAGTTCCTCACTTCAGCAGCTGCACATGGGATGATGGCTAGTGATGTGGCTCCTCTTCAAACGTTGGATCTACATGACACCAATTCGCCAAGAGGAAGAGTATTGTGGCTTCACAACTCTCATCAGATAGCCATCAGCTTCCTCCTCCCTTTATCAGGATCTATGCTTCCACCACTCGGCACAATGAGGATAGGCGACATGTTGCCCCCTTGTGTATCAAATAGTTCCACTTTTACAGCTCGAGATTAGAGTGATGGTTGGCATCTGTGTGACTTAGTGGCATGACATTATTCTTTTCATCAAATATGTGACATGAGAGTCATCAATCAGATGGGTAAGGTCTTGAGCACACTAAGTAGTGAGCCTAGTAATCTATTTTATAATTAATATTTAATTCATAATTTTTAAAATAAAATTTGTACAAAATATATTTCAATATAAATAATTCATAAAAATAAAAAAATTAAACACAACATAATCAAACTTTCATCAACATCAAATAAATAATATTTATGAATTAGGCACATTATTTTATAATAAAATGACTCTCATTAAGTATTTACTTTTTATTTATAAAATATTATTTTAATTCAAAATTTAGATGAATTCATTTAAATTACACATCAATTATATTAATGTGATAACTTACAAAATAATGATCAAATAGTTATTACTACCACAAATATGATTATCATTTAGTATATAATTTTCACAAGTTATCACATATCCTCTAAAGAAATCAACATGTTAATCCTTTAATACTTAATGTTTATATCCAAAGTATTTCAGCTCACTAAAACCCAATAAGAATCTAATAAGTTCTGTGGTAAATTTGACATGACATGCCTCATGAAAATAATGATTTATTGTTCACATCTCCTTTGAATTTAGGCAAACAAAATATGAGATGCAAGTATACTTCGTAAATTATAATTTTAGTATTTTAAATCATAACTCTTATATTTGAGAGTACTTTGTATGATTTTCAACATATATTCAATAATATTCAGAAAATCATCTTTGATGAATTTAACACGATATATCATTTGAATAATTTCATGTTAAAAACATTTGATCATAATGAAGTAAAATTATAAGAATATAAGTGATTAAGTAAACTTTTATACTCATATTTTACTTTACTCAGACTACATAATTTGCTAGTTCAAATCACTACTTTTCTGGTTGTCATGATTTCTACAAAATAACAGTAATTCACATAATAGCATATAAAATGATGGATTCTCATGATATTGTGATGTGAATGTTTACATTCATATTATTAGGCTTTCATATATTAATTATCTCTTTATTTGTATGCTTGAAATCATAACATATATGCTTCATGTATGTGATCTTACATATTACATCAAGAGGTGTATTTATGGTACGTATATGATGCATTCATTTATATTTATGTATGTTTTTGAATCATGTTTTGTTCATTACATTACTCCAAATTGATCTTTGATAGTTTTACCATCATCAAAACATATTACCTTAATGGCTCTAACATTTGGTGGTTGCAATTTTCTTCTCTTAAACAATATGTTTATTTTAGTGAAAAATTTATCTTTTCTTCCCCTATTTGTTAACATCAAAAGGAAAGGAAATACTTTACTAAGTTTGACATGAAGAGGCTCATAATTTTGATACCATTGATGATTAAGTAGAGAGAAAGTTATCAAAAGAGGGTTGAAATTCAGAATTTCTATCATTGGAGATTGATTCACATATTCTTTTAACCCAGATCTAAGCCATACTATTGGAGGAGTCAAATAATAGCAGTACCTTGAAATATAGAGAGTTATAACTCTAGAAGATATTATTCAATATAAAGAAGGATAAGATGAATGTGTTTTATCAATTGACTATTAGTAATATCGGTGGACAGGGAAATGATTAGTAAAAGTCAATCATTCCTTGGAATCAATGCAATGAAGAAGACTTTTACAAAACTATGGACAATATCTTTCATAGAATAGACTGATAACGGTATATGTCTAAATAGTAATTAGGATAGTTAGAGATCATGATTTTTTTCTCTTCAAGAACATAGGAGAAATCATCATGTTGAATACCATGGGCTTCAAAACTGACTTGGAGGTGATTGGATAACAATTTGTACATACGTGAGTGAGGAAGGTGCTGTGTGAACTCAATAGATAAATGTGGCACCTACTGTAAAAATCAGTAGCCATCTAGTTTGTTTGAGTAGAAGGCAAGATGACTTGTCTATACATATTAGTTTTGAATCCGAGTAACAATTAAGTTATAGGTTGAATAGATACAATTTGAGAAATTTTATTCTCAGGGTTCTCAATGTCTTTTGAATCCAAATTGGACCTTGAGCCACAACAACTGCATCATTAGAAATAAGTGAAAAAATAGAGTGTTAATTCATTATGAGTGATTGTCAAAGAGAATAATTTTCAAGATTTTAAGAGTGTTCCATAAGAAGATTGTGTAGATTTTATGGGGTAAAATTATCTTTGTGATGGGCTTCATCACTAGACTTGCTGATAATAGTTTCAGTAAGAATACATTGAAACCTAGATTACAAAGAACTTAATGGATTACTTGATTGTCTAGAAGAGTGATGAAGAGGGCAATTGGTCCTTAAGGAGCTGGTTATGATTTAGAAAAAGGAAAGTATAGGACCAAATATTTGTATTTGAGATGATTTCTTAAGAAACGAATCACAAGTTTAATACATAGTGAGTGTGATTGTCTCCTTTAATAAAAAAGGAGTCTCATTTTTATGTTCAAGTGAATATCTTGAAACTAATGACATCAATGATGTGTTTGATTTCCATAGTTTGAAAGTACATATGGGAAGGAGTCAAGTAAGATTTTTTAGGAATGGAATTTTCTCTTAGTCGTTGTATTAAAAGATGTCAAATTTATTATTTATAAAACTAAGTCATATCAAAACAAATCAAGTAATTTTTTTGATTTAAGGTCAAATCCACAGGGAATATAACAAATTCACTTATAATTTATTTTATTCTCTAAAGAAATCTGAATCCAAGTAAAAAATAAAAATAATCAAAGAAACAATAGAGAAGGGGAGTAGAAGAGGTATTCTATGCTCAATCAATCATTGATCAGATCCTCTATTCCTTAGACACCCTCATGTTCTTATTCTACAACAAAATAATAAAAAAATAAATTAACCAACCTATGGATAATAAACAAAATAGATGAGGAGATAGAGAGAGAAAGAATAAAGAGAATATAAGAGAGAAGAAAGAGATATATTAACAAGTTTATAATTGATTCAAAAAATAAATTATTTACTAAATGAAAATGAAATAAATTAAAAATGAAAATCTCCATTTGACAGTGGGGATGAGGAAGACAGATGAATTCAAAATCTAATGAAAATTTATCATTTTTTGGTGCATAAATGAGTTCATAAACAATTATGAAACTAATGTAAACTCAAAAACATAAAGAATCAGACGAAGAAAATTATTAGAAATCATAAATTTTCCCCTTTGATATTGTGGAAAGGTGGATGAACATACTAGAGAGAAATCTTGAATAAAAATTTTAAAAATCAATCATTTTTTTATTCTTCTTCTCACCTAAGTGAATCAGCAAAGCAAATTCAAAATGAAGTAAAAATCAGATTTGGATCTAAAAAAGAACACAAGGGAACTATGAAGAATCAGAAAAATACTGCTAGTTGTCAGCCAACTGAAGTAGGAAGAAAGGGATTCATTTTTCATCCTCAATCACAAGATTCACAGATTTTTGTTCTTAAATTAGATATGTGATCAATTATAAGCAATTATGTACTAATTTTCTTAAAATTTGATTGATTTTGAGTGAGAATGACCTTTTGTTTCTACATCCAAGTCTTGACCAATTTTTCAGGCCATTTCTATTCAACTTTTCACATTTCCACCCATTTCTACTTGTTTCTCTATCTCTTTAATTTACTTAAATAATGTGACCTAATGATCTGCTTGTTAATGTCTCATTTTTATATGCAATGTCATGTATAAATAATGTAATTTTGCATGAATATAGTGAAAATAAGTTATAACTAATGAAAGATATGTTTTCTAAGATTTTATTATTTTTTTGATGAATTTTAGTAATTTATCATGGATTATTTCAAGTTAAAATATGATTTTTATTATTTAAAAAATAAATAAATAAAATTTAATTTTAGTCAGCCATCAACCACTTCTAACAGTGTTGACTAAGTCCTTCAAGTCATGATGTGGGGCATTATTGACTCATTATTTTGCAACTTAGGACAGTATGGATTGAGGTCCAAGTCATTGAAGGTGCACATGGTCTTGGTCTCCCACTCATATCTAGGCCAACATAGGACTACTCCAAGGCCCATTGAGAGCCTGAGAATTACTCCAAGTCAACCCTCAAGAGTTAATGATGAAATCTAGTCAACTCATTCAGGAGATGATATTTGACGACAAAGATGGGTCATGATTAATATACATAATATTTTCACAAGACTAACTCATTTTTGGACTAAATTTTTCTCACATGTTTTTCAAGATTAAGAGGTGGCATATCAAATCCTAAAATGTGCAGCAAGTTTTAGATAATTTAGAAATGTCAAATCACCATGATGGCTTCATCTGATGAGAGAGAAAGAGACATGTCACCCAAACTTGAGTGGCAAAGTAGTGAAGGCTTGAATCTCATGAATTAAGATAGTTCCTTAACTTATAATGTTAAAAAAGTGATATGATTAATGACTAAAGCCTAAAGAATATAGGAATATGATAATTACATTTAAACACTTGTACATTTCACAAGTTAGTTTATGAGTTATGTAATTTTCTTATATTCTATAGGAATGTGAGCATCAAGATAAATGACAAGGGAGAACATTAATTTATTATTATGATGCAAGAGTATTAGAGGAGTTTATGACCATGATGCATAGCCAAGGGGACATAGTTTCTCTTTAATCCTCCAATTTCATCATAGACATTTATATAATATGTGAACATGAAAATATAAAACTGTAAAGAAGACTTACTTGTAAATCTTGTAGGATGTAGGGGAAAAATTAGAAAGCCCAATGTAGGGCACATGATCCAAAAAGAGGGGACTCACCACCAACCCTATCCTCATTCACAATCACCTCTCTCCTTCCTCCCTAGGTACATCCCTCTCGTACTATGGGGATGGCCTACTCTCTCCCATAGCACCACCTACACAACATAGGTGGGCTAGTTCATCCCTTCCTCTCCTTCCGATGGTGACAGTGTCGGCAAAGATCATGGGTCTCCTCCCTTGGCCAAGAAGAAGAAGATCAACTAAAGATGCTGTGAGGTTGCCATTCACTCCCCACATCTGTCAAAATGAGAGGAAGAAGTTATTTTAATTGAACCTCTTTATCTTTGTTAATTCAATCTAAAGTTCATGAAACTCTATTTCTCTTTTCTTCATTGGGTTTTAAAACTCAGAATCATTGAAAAAGAAGTGGGGAATCATTTCCAATGGCCATACATAATTTATTTAGGAGCTGGCTAGTTGAACCTTGAGAGAAACTCTCCTCCCAATGTGCATTAAAGTTTTTTGTTTATGGCTTCTGATTTTCAAAGAATAAACAAATCAAAATACCACCATTAGTTAATATACATCAACTAATTCAAAACTCTCATTGTGTTCAACCTAGTTTTCGATTAATTCATCAAGAGACTAGTCCCATGAAAATCAGTTTATAAATTTTTAAGATGACAATCTTAATAACAATGACATAAGATTGATCAAAGCCCGTGATATTTATCTCAAAGAAGTGATATAGTAGTGCACAACAATACAATCTAATGACACATAAATTGTCACAATACTAAGAGTTTAATTGATGTTGTAGCCATCTTCAATAACTGATTATCATCTAATAAAATAGACCATTAATTATCATGGTGAAATAAAAATCTGAAGATGGTTATAGATCAAAATTTCTATTTTTCTCTCCATCACATGATCAAAGCCTTCAACAATTGGCAAGCTCACTCCTTCCTTACGGCACACTTAGAGCTCCTCTCTTCCTCCCCAATAATAGTGACAGTAGTGTTAGAACTCTTCATTTAGCAAATATTTTTAATGAGAAGAATAGTGGTGCTAAGTGTCTAGATGATCAAAGTAGTTGCATCAGTGTCTCTAGCAACCAGAGAAGAACCCATCAAATGGGCAGAGTGTTTTAGTTTAAATTGCAAATGATAGTTTTTAAATGTTTTTTGAAAATAACATGTACAACTTTAAAATTCATGGATAAATGAGCTTCCTTCTCAAATAATCTTCCATAATTTATTTGAGGCAATCTTAATAGCATTTTGGATCTATTTCTCATTGAATTTCATTGATAGATAAATTAAAAATGTCTTGTTATTTTTCACAATGATAGACAATATCTAGGATATTTCTCTAATTTTCATGCACAAAGGTAAGTTTTATTATTTTATTTTTTGTGCTTAACCATAATTAATCAACACAAAATAGATTAATATATTTTTATGTATGATCTCACATCTTTAGTGCAATTTCCATTTCAAATATTCATCTAGAAATCATGGTCAACTCGATTTTTATGAGCAAACACATTTATCATAAAATGAGTTGACCACCATTTTCTCTCTCCTATTCTTGTCCAAATTCTCTCTCATTCTCTCTTCTTCCTTTTAAAACTTTTGCTCTCTCTCTCTCTCTCTCTCTCTCTCTCTCTCTCTCTCTCTCTCCTTATTCCCTTTGAAACCTCATTTCTCTCTCACTATTATTCCTCTAGATTATTCTCTCTATTTTTCTCTCCTTCTCCTATTCCCTTTGAAATCCCTTTTCTTTCCCTCTATTATTATTATCTAAGTTCTATTCTTCTCCTTCTCTTATTCTTCTTTCCAAGTGATATAAAAATCATAATTTCTTAGATTTCATATCTTCACTTTAAAATTTAAATTATAAATACTATAAAAATTCCTAAAAAGGTGGAACTATTTAAAGCTAAAATCAAAATAAATTCTCACAGCAAATTATTCCTTCTCCCTAACCTGAAATTCACGTTTATACTAAAAGTTATTTAAAATTTCAGTTATAATCTTAATAGATACTAGATATTTAAAATCAATGACAAGTATCCATTGCTACATACCAGACTTCCTTAATTGGCTTCAGATTGTTTTGAAAATAATCTAAAATATCACAAAAATCTGATAAAATCCTTTGTACTTAACAAAATGTGTGTCATTTATTAAGCTAGAATTTAAACCCTAACTATGATAAGTTTAAGCATATTAACATATAATTGGGGAGTATTCAAAAATATAAAGATACAATTAAAAACATGTAAAATTCATATACTAAATATGTACTTCATGTAATTAATCTAAATATAATTTATTTATCATTAAATATATATAATTTAGGATTAATTATTACATAGTTATACATCACTTATCATAGAGAGATGATGTCTTAATAGTTGTTCAATTGTTGGGAGTTGAAAAGTGCAGGTCTTGGACGTTTATGCCATACTTTCATAAAGTAGAATCATGAGAGAATAAACAAAAATTATACTCAAAGTAAATCATAGATATAGGTGATTGCCTCTTAATCAATTGTATCAAGAGGTCAAATTTAATGTTTATAAAAGTGAATTCACAAAAACCTAAAAAATAGTTGCAATGAGTTCAGATCAATTTCATAAGGATGATGACAAATCTTGATGATAATATCTTATCCTCTATTAAAAAATCTAAGTAAAATATATGATAGAAACAATGGAAAGTGAAAGAAGGAATGATGTTCTATGCACAATTAGGCAAATTGATCCAACCCTTGCCCTATCGGCATCATGTTTGTAATCTGAAATACATAGTTAAATCAATGAAATAGCATAATCTATGATTAATGAAGAAAATAGGTGATGAGAGAGACAAGTAGCTGAATTGAGGAAATGATTGCTTTCTAGGATTGTTACTTGTGATTATGCTCAAATTCATTTCTGGCCATCCTTGATATCAAGGTAGGAAAATTTAATTTTCAATCTAGGTTTTACCTTATTCTTTATGCTTTCAAGTTTGGAATAGTTTTTGTTTTGTTTGCAAACTAAACTATGCTTAGAAAACTGACTAATTTTCCATACATTTGAAATAGACTTGTCTGCCTTATCCTCCATGCCAAAGTAGAATTTTTTATTTTTAATCTACTTTAATTTCATTTTATTAAATTTTATGTTGTTGAATCGATCCTAAACTCATTTTATACCCTAATCTTACTTTTTGCCCCCAATTTCATCTAATTTTCCTAATTCAATTGCTCATTTGTATACTCTTATGTTCTAGTAGGAAAGTCATGTCTCTTCCCCTGTTCTCTCTTTGTTTCTCTTTCTTTCTGACTCTATCTTCATTTCTCTTCTAACTTGCAGCAGTGTCATTTCTCTTCTCACATTCTCTGTCTTGATGACTCCTCCCCTCTCATTCTCTCTGTGCTCTCTCTCCTTTCTCTTCTTTCCTTTCTCTCTCTTCACAATCTCTTAATTCTAAGTCAAGATAACAAATTTGAAACTGATGGATGTTACTCAACAGAATTAGGAAAAATGGATTCTTTTTTCACACTAAATCAAAAGTTTTCATACACAAATCAGATCTAGAATCGATTCTTTGCTATTATGAATCAAATTACCTACAAATCTGTTGATTTTATGTAAGAATTTATTTCCATTCCTATCCATATTTTATATTTAATTAAATTAACCTAATGGGCCACTTAATGGGCTTCCTTAATGGGCTTTAGAACATCCCTATAAGTCAACACATTTTGAAATATTCTGAAAATATTTTCAAAATTTTCCATAAATAATTAAAAATCATATGTATCTAAAATGACAGAGTCACTTTATTAAATTCTTATTTAAACCCTAAATATGATAAATTTAAGGATAAAAATTTAAAGTAAAACAATTAACCTATAGTCAAGGAACATTCAAAGTATAAACATGCTAAAAAATATGTAAAAAATATATATTAACCATTTATTTATTTAAACTAATCTAAAAATGATTTACGTTATTTTACATCAAATATGTACCATTTTAAAAAATTAATGCATCAAATATAATATTGATCAAATAAATTGATATTTTATTGTTAGTGTGATGTTGATGATTGTCTAACCACAACAGACCATTTTTTTGTCCATTGTGTTACCCATATGGAGTCCATCAGGATTTCTATCATTGTTACTAATACACCTGAACCCTGAATTCTTCAAGAATGATTGTGAGTTGCCTCCTTCAATACTATCTTTCCGATGTTTATTGTGAAAAATTCACCTTGACAAATCTTCTTCATCTAAAGTCCTAAACTATCTCTTGCTTGATAAATCCTCATTTATCTCTCTCTACCTCTACTGGAATTTTGGTGTCATTATTCTGAATCAATAACTACTAGAGCATTGCAATCGTTGACCACTCTGATGTTGACAAAAAAAGAGGAGAAATAGTACAAATCTTACATCAGCACAACAACAAGATGAAAATTTGGAAGAAAATAAAAAGCTGCACTATGAAATGGTGAGCACTAAAATATGGGGAGAAAAAAATAAAAAAATTTATTAGATGAACAAAAATTTTGTGCATGCATTTATCATGATCCTTGCTTTTTTTTTTTTAGGCAATGTTAAATACCTAAATATTATTCAAGTATAATAGATTATGCATATTTTGAAAATCGTAAATACCTAAAATATAACATAAAAAAAAATTTACCTTTGAAACCATACTAAGTGATATTTAAGACTTGTATTTATAGTTTTTTCATTACCAGAACAAGAGAGATTATCAAACCATTGTGTTAGGTTTTAACCCTAAATAGATCAAGAAAGGCCTGTTTGAATTAATCTTTTTTTCTTTCTAATTTTTCTCTCATAGGGTGTCAATCTAATCTTATGACTATATAATTTGATTCAGATTTATGACCCAATCTTTACATAGTGGTTTGGTACACCATTCACACTCACTTTCTAAGAACAAGTAAATTCCCATGTTCTAGTATAACTTGGTGTTCAAGAACAACTAGTAATTAAATAGGCTCTGTTCCGAGGAAGATTCACCTGAATATTCATTCTAGACTTACAATCCAGTCAGCTAAGAAGGCTACTTCACTTAGGACATTTTTTGCATATTTAAAGAAGGGTAAGTGAAACACTAAGAGGGAGGGAGGAGGGGGGAGGGTAAATTAGTTTTTTATCAATGTTTGTCAATTCTCATTTTATACCTATCAATAGAAGTGTTGACATGGGTTCTACCACAACTCTATCTTGTCTTTTGTAGACTTTTCCCATGGCTCTTCCTTTTTCCACATGGGTTTTCTTATAACTAACTCTTTCTAACTAAGAACACTATAACTTTTATACAGATCCACCCCTCACCTCACTATTTTGAGTCTTGAAATATCCTCATTAGAGTTCACTATTTTTTAAAAAAAAGAGATACTGATTTTCACATAATTAACTACCAAATCACACTAGTTCTATCTTCTTAGATACCTCAACTTTCAAGGGCACAACCAAGATACTAGCTGTATATTCATTTGCCTAAGACCTCTACTTTTGTCACCCAATTAATTTAGGGCCTAATGGAGAGTATTTTCATTTTATATGCATGTCACTTTAATTGCCAAAATTACATGAAGGATAATTGTGGCTTGTTATACTTTGTTGAAGCTTACAATAGATGTAACTTGAGAAAAGTATGTTATTGATCATTGTAAAGTTATTATTTCTTCTCAAGCCTTCCTTTAGGTATTGGTTATCATTATCTAGTATTTTGCATTTTAAATGTGATCAAAGATTAGTAGATTGATCCAAACACACCACTTCTTGAAATACATAATAAAGACCTACGATTATTCATGATTTGAAACTTTTTCTTTATTATTTATTTGACTTGAAATTTGAACTAGAATTATGTCTTTCATCAACAAACAACTTTCTTGTTAAGGTTAAGTGCAAGTAAATATGTTTGATCTATCACTTCATCTATAGAATTCACTAACATATCACTATCTAGATTTCAAGTTCAAGATCCAAATGAAGCATGTGCATTTTTTGAGTTTCTTAGTCTTCATGTGTGTTGACATTAAAACTCATGTACTTAAAGATAAAATCTAAGATGTTGTATTTCAAAATTAGATCAACCACATAAAAATAATAATTTGATGGATAATCTGTCAATAATTGTTAGTTGATACTTTTCTTTATCCTTATACATTCTAATTGACTTTCTATTTGATTCTCAATTTATTTTATTTTTAATTTTCTTTACAAACTGTCAACAACATGTATGAGTTCATCAAAATCTTCTTATACAAAAGAAGAATTAAAATCATATATCTTTTTTACCATTACATATATGTTGTCTTGCCTCTCTTTCTTTTGATCAACACAACTCATTATCATTCCACGTTGTCATTATTGGCTTTTTTTTTCTTATTTTCAATGTTTAGGCCTTGAAGTGACCTTGTTTCTTACACTCAAAACCTTGGTCAACATTTTCATGTGGCATATTCACATCTTTTGTGCACCTGAAACTTTTCTTTCTTTTTCACAAAATATTTAACCTTTTAATCAGTAAAGCAATTTCATTTTCATCATCTCAAAGTTCAATTCATTTAAGAAAAGATTATTTTCATGTTTTTCAGCAAGAGATTTACTTCTAACTACGTCATCTTTATTATTCAAGAGGGAGCTAATAATATTATCACAAGTGACATTTGAATCCTTAGATTCTATTATTATTGTTTTCCTAGCCATCCAATTATCAATCAAAGATTTGAGTAATTTTTTACTCAATTTAGTATTAGAATAAGTCTTTCCAAGATTTTTCATCCCATTGACAATTTTATTGAAGCTTTTAATATAGTCATGAATACATTCACCTTTTTCATTTGAAATAACTCATACCTACTCATCAAAATATCCATTTTGGTTTCTTTTACCTATAAAGTCCCTTTATACATCATTTTGAGCTTGTCCCATATTTCTCTAATTGTCTCACAACTTTGCATACAATTAAACTCAAAAATATGAATAAAAATTAATAAAATATTCATGGCCCTTATATTTAATGTGAAATTTTTCCCCTTTATAAACTCATTATTAAATTATTTTGGTCATTCCTTGATTATTTTCTAAATTTTTGATCTTTGACCTATAACATAAATTCTAACTCTCATTTTTCAAAATGTATAGTTAGTTCCATCAAACATAGGTAGTCTAAGGTTTAAAAATTTGATGATTTCACTAGCCATAGGATCTACTACTTAAGATGTGTAAATATCTATGAATCAAGGATAGCTCTAATATCAATTGAAAGTTCTAAAGGCTAGGCAAAATACAAAGAAGGGGGGTGAATTGATATTTTAAAATTCTCATATTTTCTTCCTAGACACTAGATGTGTCAACACATATGTTAACACAGCTCTGATTATCTATGCACATAATGGCTTTTTTTCTTTTTGGGCAAGTTCTTACTATAACACAAGAGCTTTTTATACTAGTTTGCCCCTCACCTAGCTACTTCCAATCCTGAAGGATTCTTCCTATTAGTATTCTACTATTTCTCTCAAAAATACACACTAAAATTAATGGGATCAGTAGCCTCAATACCTTAGGTTCGACCTTTGTAGGGATCTAGCCCCTTCTAGGTCAAATAGGGCTTAAAGCACTTAGTGCCTTTGCCCAAAATCACTTTTCATTCACTATAAAATTATCTTAGGGCTTGATGGAGAGGCTTCTTAAAAGATTCAAGCTTTATCTTGATTATCAATCGTTGATAAAAAAGATGATGTAATCAACACGTGATTGAAGTTTAATGGTGATGATTTTTTATCGTAAGAGAGATAACTCATTGTAGATAGAAATGAAATTATTTTTGTTGATCTCCTCAGTTTACTTTACTTGTAAGGCATCGTCCTCCAACAGATTTCTATATTTTTCTCGAGAGATAAAATCGAAAAGTCAATTTAAATACTTATCATTTTTCAAAACATGTGGTAACAACATATGACTATTAAAAATTCAATATCTTACTATTCTCTAGTTCATTCTATTTGAAATTTGAACTGGAGATTTATCTCTCATATACAAACAACTTTTCTATTGACTTTATCTTTTGATTCAAATGTTAAATTAGTCATTTTCTCTATGCAAGCAACTAATGTGTCATCATTTAGATTTCTAATTTGAGACTCACAAGAGCTCATTTGATATTTCGAACTATTTTTTTTTCTTTTCATGATGTAGGTCACTAATAAATAATAGATGCACTTAAATGTTTAAATAATTATGGATAAATGAATTAAAAATCTAACCATCTTTTACCTATTAAATATTTATTTCCAACAAATATTTATCCATATGTGTCACTTCACCTATTCATCATTTCACTTAATCTCAAAGTTAAACATAATGTCATAAGATAAATATTAGATTTATTTGTATAAAATATATGAAACATTTATAATAATCTTGTGGATAATATCAATCATAAATTATATATTTTCTCATATAATTGTAATATCAAAATCCATGCTTAAGGGCATCAACATATGTTAACAAAATAAGTATATGTAGATTTTTTTGGTGAACATGGTAGTGTCAATAATTCCTCTAATAAATTCATTATCAAATAAAAATTATGTTGATCTACCATATTATACTCTGAAAGCTTTTCTAAGTCCATACAATAATTTGCATAGTTTTAGTATGTGTTGGATGTTTTAGGTTTGTGAAACCAAGGGGGTGTCATACATAAACTTCTTCCTTGATTTTCCCATTTAAGAAAAAAATCCACATCCATTTGATACCTAATAGTACTTCTAATGCATAGATTATTATAATTTGTATTGGATCTAGTATAATATTTTAGACATAAGTTTCATTATAGTTTATTCCATCTATTTTCTTATACCCCTATGTGACTAGTCTAGCTTTATTTCAAATCAGTTTTCCTTCCTCATTTAATTTATTTTTGGATACCTAATTGGTGTTTATAGTTAGTTTTCAATATGCAACAACAAGATCGGTATATTATCCTTCTCATCCTTGAGTGACTTATCTATATTTTTAGGCTGAATTTCTAATCAAGGCACTTAGATTTTTTTTCCGTCTTCATTTTGACCAAGTTTGTACTCCTTTGTGTCTCTCACCTAATTCTTCACAAATTTCATCTCTCTAGAAAGAGTTTTTTTAGTCCACTATCCATAAGAGATTAACATTATTACTTCAGTAAATTCATTTTTTAGGGGTTCATATAAATCATCTACATTGTTTTGATTGTTTCGTATACAACTAGGATTCTCCTATTGTATAGTCTAGGTGATTTAGAGCTATCATAACATCCTAAGAATATTCTTTTATCATTTCTTAGGTCAAATTTTCTAGTTTCTTCCTTTCCATTAATGTGAATAAAATACATACATTAAAAAGGTCAAAAGTAATAGTATCTAATTTCTTTTCCTAAGGTTCCTCATAAAGCTCAAATGTCTGATCATGACTTTCTTTATGATATAATATGTTGTATTAATGACCACAATCCATATATATTTTGGCATACTATTTTTCAACCACCATAATTTTGGATAATACCCATCAATGTTCTATTCTTTTTTTGTATAACATTATTATACTATGGAGTTCTAGCACTTGAGAATTCATGTGTGATACCTTGACCATTGTAAAACTTCATAAAGTTAAGTTTTCACAACTCTCATCCATGATCACTCATGATTATTTTGATTTCAGTTCCTTTTAATTTTTTATATTTTTAATAAACTTCATAAATTCATGAAATGTGTGATCTTTATTTTCTAGAAAGAAGACCTAAGTAAATCTAGAGTAGTCATCTACTAGTACTAGCCCATACTTCTTTCTCCTAGGCTTGTTACCTTCATTAGTTCAAATAGGTCTATGTAGTAATTCAGTTACTATTTGTGACGATATCCTTATATTTATGAGTTTTGTGAACTTTTTTTCGTTTAATACATTTCACAGAAGTTCTTCAGCTAGATCTATGTTTGTCATTCCCTTAACTAAGTCTTGTATTTGTAGTTTGGCAATTTTTTTGATGTTTACATGTCTTAGACCTCTATGCCACAATTTCTTCAAATCATCTGAATTATATCCAAATAAATATATGCTTGATTCAAGTATATCACGTAGATAGGTGATAAATATTTTTCCTTTTATATGAGAAAAAATGATTTCTTTGTTTGCATTAAGTATGTAAGAGTAGTTTACTTTGTAATTAACTTTAAAACCATTAATACATAATTCACTGCTACTAAGAAGGTTATATGATTCAATATTTTTACTTGTGTAAAATTTCTAATCATGATGAATATTTTCAAAGTAAAATAAATTAATTACCCTCAAAGGTAATATCACCTCCTTATTTGACAAATGAGGTGAGTCACCTTCTTACTTAAGTCTTGTAAGCATCCACTATCAAGGTACCATAGAACTTTTTCCACTTAGACAAACTCTTAAAATAAATGATATTATTTCAAGAAATGTTTCCAAACGTAACCTAGAGTTATTCTTTTTTTTTTTCTAGTATTGATTTAGGAACTTATATTTATTTATCTTTTAATATTAATATTTTATTATATTATATTTTGAACCTTTAAGTTATTAATTGGTTCAATTTGGTCTTTGGTTAGTCTGACATACAAGTTTGGTTGATATGATTTTTTAAGTTGTCTAAATGTCTCCATAGGCAAAATATGATTTTTGATCATCTTAACATTTTTGTGCCCTAGAGATTGATAGATATTATCAATTAATGTTGTGTTACTTGTCTTGGCTAATTTTCATTGGTATTATATAACCTCTTTGTTTATATATCCATTATAGAGTTTTATAATTTCCTCTAACTTTTATTGGCTATGTCAAAATCTCAAAAAGGGTCTACCAGTTTCTCTATTACTTTCCATTCAAAAGATTTTTCTATTCATTTCCTCCTCATTCAACTCTTAAATTCAGTAGGTAATTAGACATTTCCATAGTGTGATAGTATTTTATCTCAACATTTTTATTTATATGTATTTATTATTTTAATTTATTTCCATAGTCACTTCTTCTATTCTCTTTTTTGATTATGTGCTTTCTTCTTTCAGTTCTACATTTCTTTCTTTTAGTTTTGTGATAGTTGATATAGTTTCTCTATGAGAGATTTTTTTCATGTTAGAGTGAAATTCATAAATTATTACTATAAATTCTTCTCTAAAATTTTATTCATCATATAATTCACTTGCCTCAGTCTCATGAGTTGGAAAGCATATTCCCTTCATCGTCTCTCTCGTTTCAAGAATTAAACCATCTTCATCACTCCAAGTGGCAAAAATTTAACTTTCAAGTGTCTTAGTTTTTTGCATTCAAAGTAGGCAAGTTGATTTCTATATATATCATTAAATGCAGCATATCATTTTTTACTCTTCTTCTTAGGTCTCCTATTTTCCATTTTTTAAATATGTTTTAACTTTTTAGTCGACCTAGCCAAATTTTCCTCATCTTTTTCTTCTGATTGTTCCATAAATTCACTTATTTCCTCTATGGATTGTGATTTTCAAAATGGATTTCTATACGCCTATTTCATCCTTTCCTAACCCATTTTTAAATGTTAATCAAGACCCCATAAGATCATCTATCAAGTGTTCCTCTACATCCTTTGATTCATGAATTCTAGTCACCTTCTGTCTCTAAGAGGGTGACATAGACATAATAATTTTCATATTCATATCTTCTAATGTGCAACTTCTACCTAAAATTTCAGATTATTTACAATAACAATAAATCCATCATACATTTGAAAAACTCTCATTTGCACTCATGGTGAACTCTAAATATATCTTGACTTATTTACTCTACTTTTGCCTTCATAAGTTAATAGTAATTTATCCCAAATTTCCTTAGCAGTTGCAAATGTAAGAACTCAATTGTATTCCTTGAGATCCAAGCATCCTATCAAATGCTTTTAGCTGTTGATTTTAGTGACAGTTTTTCTACATTGTTCCAAAGGCAAATCCTTATTTACAACTAGTGGATCACCGATAATGATTTCTCATAGTGTATAATTAATATCCTTAATATAGATTTTCATTTTGTTCTTCCAAAAGGTATAATTTGATCCATTGAACGATGGTTGTCAACAAAATGAGTTCCCTTCCATGTTATATCCAAATTTGATGTCCAAAAGATCCCTAAAAATTTAATTTCTACCATCTTATGTGGCAGAAAGTGTTGTCAAATTTCAATAGATTAATTCGATATTAAAATCATTGAAAGTAATGATGTAATGTCATTGGTACATAATAAATTGAGAAATTTCATATTCATATTTTATCTAATTATTTTTTATTTATTTCAATGTCTTAATCAATGCTTTATTTAGTATAATATTTTCTTAAATATTAATAAATTTTATTAAAAATATAAAAAATATATTTTCACATTGGAAAATATATTTAATAAATAATTCAAAATAATGGGTCAAAAATACATTCTATAAATTTATGTCAAATATTAGTTAGTATAATTTTTAAATTATTCCGAAAATAATTTTCAATTTAATAAATAATCACCACAATAATTCTTGATTCTATCTTGGGTGAAAGGATAATGTTGTTCATAGATCAAATTATCCCAAGGATTAGATTTTAGTTCTGTCTAAATTATGTTACTAAGACACAAACATAACTTGAGATATCAAAAATATTGAAAATGAGGTATAATTCAATCATTTAATTGATCTCCCTTTTTTTGTCATGAAAAGAATACACAATTTTTGTTCCAACAAGTAACACTTCTTAAAGTGCCTTTACATAAAAATGATATTTATAAAGTTGTGAATTAATCATGACACTAAGAAGGCTACTTTACTTGTTTTTCTTAGTCATTGGACACGATGAAAGTTCTGGCAAAGTTACTCCTACAATAGAACTTTGAGAGATTTTAGACAATGTTGGATGATATGATTTATCATTGAGCCACTATCTGAAAACTATTTTAAGCAGTATTTATAGTCCAAAAATTTGACTATTGGAACTTAAATACTTGAGATTTGATTGATCAAAAGTTATTTAAGCCAACCTATAGAAGAATCTAGGAAATTGAGTTGTAAATTTGGCCAATTTTTAATCATGATGCTCTACATATATGTCAGCAAGAGATTCTTTGACTTTTCTTTGATCTTATGACATGTCAAGATATGTCATCTTTGTAGAAAAATCTACAACCATGTCATATCTTGTTAGATGTCTACTATCTCACGTATCTCAAAAAGTGTTTTATCTTCTATCTTGCTTGTTGGTTCAAATTTATCAAAACTGATAGGTGGGTCAACATATTTTATCTTCTCTATTTTACTTCATCGTATGAGTAGATATATTGCCTTTCTACATCTTTTTATGATTTGACACATTTTATCTGTGCTTACTCCTTTCTAAAACATCTTTATCATGTTCTGATTTCAATTAGATTCTGATGTATGTAATTGATGACCCCTCTTTTGAATTTGCATAATGATTAATTAGATATCTTGTTAACTTCAAAAAGTATCCGTAAGATGTTTACATACACTGACCCTATATTACAACCTACATGATTATTTTTGGAAATATCTCTGCATATGCATTTTTGTAAGGAAATAAAAAATCTGAGGTAACACCAAAGAGGCTCCATCTATAAAAGAAACAGTGAGAAAAGTTTTATCATATATGAAATCAGCAAAAAAATTTAAACTATTATCCTTGTAGTATTGTTTTTCTCAAGCATATAATTAACCGAAGAGTTAGAGTATTACCTAATTATCGTCTTCAAAAAAAAGCGAGTTCTAGAGCAAGTCCCCCACTTAGAACACTTCCATTTTCAGTTTATTCTTTGATTATTTTAAGCAAAATGGGAAAAAATCTGCAGATATTCTTCCGAGTAGAAAAAGGCACCTGAATTGTGGTAATCAATATCTGTTTGCGAGAGCCGAAAATTGTTAGAACACAATTTTTCTAGCCGAAAATATGCTAGAATTTTCCATCTCATGGATCAATGGCATCTTTCATGTTCAAACGCTTTCCCGGCAGCGCCTGGGATCGTTCCATCCTCCCCGCGTCCGGCGTCAGAGAAAGCTGACGCCTTCCAGCCCGATCTCGCAGAGATTCCCGGAGCCATTGGCGCTCGCGAGATCTGCAGCGGAGATTCACCGTCCGGCCTGCCCCACGCCATGGGGCCGCCGCCGCATCGCGGAGGAGCTGTCGATTCCCCGGCGACTCGGTCCGTCCGATCTCGCCGGAGGTGGGGGCTATGGGGGCATCTTCTTTTGGGAAGGGCTCCGGTGGGCCTGGCGTGATCCCTCCCCCTTCGTCGTTATTGGCCGAGGAAGAGGAAACCCTAGGTCGGCACGGGGAGAACGAGGGAGCGCGACGGTCTGCGCGGATTTAATGGGGGCCCTCTGGATAGGGCTCCTCGAAGGTCTCCCACGGGGATTTCGTCCCTTTCCCCTCTCTCTCTCTCTCTCTCTCTCTCTCTCTCTCTCTCTCTCATCCCTCTATCCCTCTCTCTCTCTCTCTCTCTATCTCTCTCTACCTCACCCATGGGGTTTTTTGTCCCTTGCCCTCTCTCTCTCACTACTCTTCTCTCTTCTCTCTCCTCTCTCTCTCACTACTCTCTCTCTGGCTATCCATCTCTTTCTCCTGATCTGTAATGGCTAATGGCGATTCTGCTATTTCACGGCTCGGCCAATAAGGGCTTGTAGCTACCCCTCGCTGCTGCGGCGGCTCCCCCCATCTAATTTCCTCTGGGCTCTGGCGATGGTGCGCAGGGGCCCGTGCCCTCCCCGCCGCCGCCGCCGCTCGCCCCCGCCCCAGGTTGCGGCGGCGCAACTATTTCCCCTCGCTCCTCGCTCTCTCCCGTCCCTTCAGACGAACGCCACCCCTTCCACCAGCACCGCCGCCCGCAATCCGCCGCCGCCGGCGCCGCCGCCGCCGGAGTTGCAGTAGCCAGAGAAGAAACCCTACTCCCAGCGAAGGTTCTGAACAGGACGAGGAGGAGGAGAGGGAGCGGGCTCCTCCTTCCCGTTCGGCCCGCCCTAGGAGGGCAGAACCCTAGGAGGAAGAAGCTCTGTTCTGCTCTGCTCTGCTCTGGTTCTCGTCCCCCTTTCTCCGATGGCCTCTGGTAGCAGAGGGGGAGCTCAGTCGCAGCAGTCCATGTCCTCGTGGGGGAGCAACGTCCGGCCCTCGCCGGCGGAGTCGGTGAGCAAGGCGATCGCGCAGTACACGGCGGACGCTCGCCTCCACGCCGTCTTCGAGCAATCCGGCGAGTCCGGGAAATCCTTCGACTACTCCCAGTCTGTGCGCCCGCCGTCGCAGGAGATCCCCGAGCAGCAGATCACCGCCTACCTGTCGAGGATCCAGCGAGGGGGATACATCCAGCCCTTCGGCTGCACCATCGCCGTCGACGAGTCCACATTCTCGGTCGTCGCCTTCAGCGAGAACGCCATCGACATGCTCGACCTCACCCCGCAGTCGGTGCCCACCATGGACAAGAAGGCGGAGCCCCTCACCGTCGGCACCGACGTGAGGACGCTCTTCACCCCCTCCAGCGCCGTCCTGCTCGAGCGCGCCGCCAACGCGAGGGAGATCACCCTGCTGAACCCCATCTGGGTCCATTCCCGGAGCTCCGGGAAACCCTTCTACGCGATCCTCCACCGAATCGACGTGGGGATCGTCGTCGACCTGGAGCCCGCCCGCACGGAGGACCCCGCCCTCTCCATCGCCGGCGCCGTGCAGTCGCAGAAGCTCGCCGTCCGCGCCATCTCCCGCCTGCAGGCGCTCCCCGGGGGGGACATCAAGCTCCTCTGCGAAACCGTCGTCGTCCACGTCCGGGAGCTCACCGGCTACGACAGGGTCATGGTCTACAAGTTCCACGAGGACGAGCACGGGGAGGTGGTCGCAGAGAGCAAGCGCGAGGACCTGGAACCCTACATCGGCCTCCATTACCCCGCCACCGACATCCCGCAGGCGTCGAGGTTCCTCTTCAAGCAGAACAGGGTGAGGATGATCGCCGACTGCCATGCCACGCCGGTGAGGGTGATCCACGACCCCAACCTGATGCAGCCGCTGTGCCTGGTGGGCTCGACGCTGCGAGCCCCCCACGGGTGCCACGCCCAGTACATGGCCAACATGGGCTCCATCGCCTCCCTGGTGATGGCCGTCATCATCAACTCCGGCGAGGAGGAGGAAGGGGGCCACAACCACAGCCAGATGAAGCTCTGGGGGCTGGTGGTCTGCCACCACACCTCCCCGCGCTGCATCCCCTTCCCCCTGCGCTACGCCTGCGAGTTCCTGATGCAGGCCTTTGGGCTCCAGCTGAACATGGAGCTCCAGCTGGCCTCCCAGCTGAGCGAGAAGCACATCCTCCGGACCCAGACCCTCCTCTGCGACATGCTCCTCCGGGACTCCCCCAGCGGCATCGTCACCCAGAGCCCCAGCATCATGGACCTCGTCAAGTGCGACGGAGCCGCCCTCTTCTACCAGGGCAAGTACTGGCCGCTCGGCATGACCCCCTCCGAAGAACAGATCAAGGATATCGTCGAGTGGCTGCTGGCCTCCCATGGGGACTCCACCGGGCTGAGCACGGACAGTCTGGCCGATGCTGGGTACCCCGGGGCTTCCTCCCTCGGGGACGCAGTCTGTGGAATGGCCGTGGCCTACATCACCTCCAGGGACTTCCTCTTCTGGTTCAGGTCGCACACTGCCAAGGAGATCAAGTGGGGCGGCGCCAAGCACCACCCGGACGACAAGGACGACGGGCAGCGGATGCACCCCCGGTCCTCATTCAAGGCCTTCCTGGAGGTGGTGAAGAGCAGGAGCCTGCCGTGGGAGAATGCAGAGATGGACGCCATCCACTCGCTGCAGCTGATCCTGCGGGACTCCTTCAAGGATGTCTCCATGGGTGCCAGCGGTTCAAAGGCGGCTGTTGGCGAACAGGATGGCGGCGGCATGGAGCTGCGAGGGATAGATGAGCTCAGCTCTGTTGCCAGGGAGATGGTGCGGCTGATCGAGACCGCCACAGTGCCAATCTTCGCCGTCGACTCCAATGGGCTCATCAATGGCTGGAACGCCAAGGTGGCTGAGCTGACGGGCCTCCCGGTTCACGAAGCCATGGGGAAATCCCTAGTCAGAGACCTCGTCTTCATGGAATCTGTGGACACTGTCGACAAGCTTCTGAACAATGCTCTCAGGGGTGAGCTCCACTCTCTCTCTCTCTCTCTCTCTCTCTCTCTCTCTGCTTCACCTCCTCATACAGCTTTCAATTTCCAGCACCGTTTTTGGGAGGGAAGGGCCATCTGGGTCTGGAACAATTTTCCTGCATTCTTCCTCAGTGCTTACCTTCACCGATGCCGAGGGGGCAGCGGTACTCACTGGAGATGCGTTTTTGCAGGCGAGGAGGACAAGAACATTGAGATAAAGCTGAGGACCTTCAGCTCACAGGAACAGGAGGGTGCCATCTACATCATCGTGAACGCGTGCTCCAGCCGGGATTACACGAGCAAGATTGTGGGGGTTAGTTTTATTGGGCAGGATGTTACCGGGCAAAAGGTGGTCATGGACAAGTTTATCCAAATTCAAGGGGACTACAAGGCCATTGTGCACAGCCCGAACCCCCTGGTGCCCCCCATATTCGCCTCGGACGAGAACACCTGCTGCTCAGAGTGGAATACGGCCATGGAGAAGCTCACAGGCTGGTCGAGGGTGGACGTGGTCGGGAAGCTGCTGGTGGGTGAGGTCTTTGGAAGCTGCTGCCGGCTGAGGGGCCCGGATGCCCTGACGAAGTTCATGATTGTCCTCCACAACGCCATTGCCGGGCATGAGACGGACAAGTTCACCTTTGGTTTCTTTGACAAGGAGGGGAAGTTTGTGCAGGCCCTCCTGACAGCAAACATGAGGAGCACGATAGATGGGCAGGCCATTGGGGCGTTCTGTTTCCTGCAGATTGCCAGTCCTGATCTGCACCAGGCGCTGGAGATCCAGAGGCAGCAAGAGAAGAAGTGCTACTCAAGGATGAAGGAGCTGGCATACATCTGTCAGGAACTGAAGAACCCCCTTAGTGGAATCCGGTTCACCAACTCCCTGCTGAGAATGACTGAGTTGTCCGAAGAGCAGAAGCAATTCATGGAGACAAGCGCATCCTGCGAGAGGCAGCTGTTGAAGGTCATGAAAGAAGCTGATTTGGAGAGCATTGAGAACGGGTGAGTCCTTTCGTTTCAGTTTTGTGATCAATAGTCTCGTATTTGTTATTATTAAAGTAAATAGGCTGCATGATTTTTACCTTCGGTTTTGGGTTGGCTTGCCACATCCTATTTATGTTGAATACATGACGGAGCATAAAGTCAGTCTCCATGTGAAGGGTAACCAGTGCCGCATAAAGCTACGATTTTAAATGGGGCCCTATTTTTGCTTGATTTTGAGTTTCAAGTTTCTTGCTTGTATGATTGTCGACTTCTGTTTCTTTATGATAATTAACAAGAGTAGGACTGAATAATATTTTGCGTTAAATATTTTAAAATATTCATCAGCACATTCCCTTCTGGGTAGCAATTTTTAGGTCATTATCCCTGTCCAGCATACCTCTCTAGTTTGTTTTTTTTATTCAGCTTACCCTGTAAGCAATCATCCTCTAAGGTTGCCCCTCTCCCCTCTCCCTTTTTTTTGGTGCCATTCTTTGTGCTACTTAGCCATTGGCTCTGTTGGTTCCTCAAAATCCACTTTTAAAGTCGATATAACTTTATCTGAGTATAGTCATGACTCAATCATGGTTCATGTGAATATCCGGACTCAAGAACCTTGACCTTCAATGGCATGTGCTCCTGGGGCATTCGTGTGCAGGGGAAACACTAGCAGCATGTTTCAGATTTCCAATATGTTTAGCAAACCTATGGACCTATGCAATTGAGGAGGAGACCTAATTGGAAGAGCTGGATTGACCACAAATCATCTTGACTTGTGCGCAAATGGGCCAGTTTTAATGCAGACTGCTTGCATGTGAGATGAGATGATTTTCATGGAGATTGAAGAAAAGGTGAGCAGAGATTATAGGGACCTAGTCTGTCATTGCGCCTTCAAATGAGCGAATTTTCCTGCAAAATTATGCTTAGCTGCATATGAGGTGAGCACATTTTCATGGAGAAGGAAGAAAAGGTGACCAGAGATGATGACGACCCAAGCTGTTGTTGCAGCTGCTGCTTCTGTGGCCTTCAGATGGAGAAGAAGAAAGAAAGAGGATTACATGGAGGCTTATGTAGCAGCATCTCTCTGCAGGCTGTCACTGTTGATGCCCTATTTCTTCTATCATCTTCATTATTCCCCTCTGCCGCCTTCTGCCTTTGCCCCTTGCTGCCTACCTCTCTGCTTACTGCTGCCTTCCCCAGCCCCTTTTCTCTTATTGATCCTAACCCCCACTCTGTGCCACTGAATGCAGATTTATACTCATGTTTTTGTATAGATTTAGGTGGGGAGAGATGGTCAGGTCGGTACATTTAAGTCAAATTCTGTTCTCAGTCGAGAACATCATGAGCATCCCCTTTTCTTCAAACAATTTTAGAGCCATCGATCCGGCCAAATCCGTCCAACTGGACTTCATTCTTGATATCTGGCCTGCCTGGCTCATCCAACTGCTCAGTTTTTCTTTCTGTGTGCGCTTCGACAGCAGCTTCATGATGAGCTCCCCATCAGAATTAACAGCTTTGAGAGGATATGGTACCCTGAATTTGGGCCGGTGGAAGTGGTTTCAGGAAGAGCAGGGGAGGAAGTAGGGTTTAGAGGGGGAGGGGGACAGGGGAGTCTGAACAGGAGCTTGATGGCCTTGAAGCTTTTCTCTACAGGTGTAGGCAAGGAGTAGCCAGATGATGGGATTGGATTGGATTGATCGGGTGGCTACTAAGAATTTCTTTCCCGGTGAGACAATTTACAGCCAGGAATTCTCTTAAAATCCTGAATGCTGCAATTGATATTAGAATCGAGAAAAGGGGGTTGCAATTTATTTGGAACGATGAGTAGAGAGTCGCACTGAGGCACCGGCATGATCAGGACCAGGATTTTTGCAGACACCAGTGCGTTCTCTTTGGACTGATCTTACTCCATTTATATTCTCCATCCGGCAAGGAATGATCTTGTATTGCCTACTATAGAGATTGACCTGTGAATATAAAGATGATGAGCCCAGTCCAGCTGGGTTTGACTTGGACAGCTTGGACGAGCATCAAACTGATACAGCAGGCTTAGCACCTCATGTTGACACCATTTGATTCTGATGAGCCTGATCACCCTCTTATTAGCTGATCTGGGCCGGCCAGGTGTCGGGCCACTGAAAATCAGCAGCCACTGGGGCCTTTTTTTTATTTTTATTTTTCTTCATCATTTCTCTTCATCTCTGAAAAAAGGTCCGAATTCGCCATTTATTTTTATCTGAATCTCAAGAATGTGAATCGGCGCCGAAAATTATAAAGTGGGTTCCTGATTCTTTCCTTCATTTTGTTGATTCCACCGCAGACGCCGGCTCTCTAACTCCTCTATTCTCGGAAATCCCTTGCGGCAGGTCCTTGGTGCTCGACGAGAGCGAGTTCATGCTCGGGAGCATCGTAAGCGCCGTGGTCAGCCAGGTGATGATCCTGCTGAGAGAGAGGGGGCTGCAGCTGATACGGGACATCCCGGAGGAAATCAAGGTGACGGCCGTCTGCGGCGACCAGGTCAGGATTCAACAGGTTCTGGCCGACTTCCTCCTGAACATCGTGCAGTACGCGCCGCCCCAGGTGGGCTGGGTGGAGATCCAGATCAGGCCCACCATGAAGCAGTCTCCAGAGGAAACGGAAGCGGTCCACCTCCAATTCAGGTTAGAGGAACAGCGTTCTAAATAATGCCATCAGCTCAATATTTTTTTATGCATCGTAGTTAGTTTTGGTAATTTTTTCGATCTTGGAGCCCATCCTGTTATAGATCTCGACGGGCAGTGCAGTCTGACGGTGTTAATCCAGTTCGTGATGTGTTCTTGGATCGGGACTGTCCGATCGATCTGGTCGATGTGAGGGTAATCAGCCTGTTGGTGTGCTTGGATCATCAGGATGGCGTGCCCGGGAGACGGCCTCCCAGCGGAGGTCGTCCAGGACATGTTCCACAACTCCCAGTGGGTGACCCAGGAAGGCCTCAGCCTGAGCGTCTGCCGGAAGATCCTCAAGCTTATGGGCGGCGAGGTCCAGTACATCAGGGAGTCGGAGAGGTGCTGCTTCCACATCACCATGGAGCTCCCTGCCGCTGCCCAAAGTGTCCTCTGAAGTGTCTTTCTAAAGATCTGCCCAAAGTGTCAACAATTCCTCTACTATGATTTCAACAATTGTTCGTATAATCAGACATCTGTCACATCAACGACTTGACAAGGAACCTGAATCAATGTTCTTGAATTTCATATCTAATGATCGGAATTTAGATACCTTCAAATCTCTTGGTAGCAAGTTATGTTCAAAATTTGTAAATTTCTTTTCTATTGATCTACAGATAGATTCTTTGGAAACATTTGGTTCTGAGTCAAACTGAGGGTTCTTTGGATACTACCTGTATGATTTGGAGAAAAATAATCTAATGCGTCCTTCATCACACCCGCAAATTGTAAATTCTCCTGGAAGTGTGACACATGTTGCTATTGATGACTTTATCATCTAGATGACTTGATTGGAGGTTTCTCTTCTTATTGCTGTGTACTCGAGGGTCAGTCCTTGTAGATTGATGTAGAACAGAGTTTGCACGCATGTTTCAATGCGTAGCCTTGAATATTGACCTTGCTGGGTCAATTTTTATTTTTTTTGAGAATCTCCCCTTTTGTTGATTGGTGCTTGTTTTAAGGCCCATCATGCCATTTTCTTTAGGTTAGAAGCCATCTCTACGTGATGTCCATTGTGAGTTGATCTTTCTATTATGATTTATTATAAATTTCATTTATATTATCTCAGGTATCCCTTATGAAGAGGCTGCGACATCCAAATATACTTCTTTTCATGGGCTCGGTCACCTCTCCTCAACGTCTCTGCATCATTACAGAGTTTTTGCCACGGTTTGCCCCACTTCCGCCTGGGTTTAAAAGTTTCCCTCTGACAACTTTGTTATTGTGATATTGTCTCTCTGATTGCATGAGTGTACCATGCTCTTATTTATGCTCTCTTAAATGCTTATCCATCTTGGCATTAATTTAGCCTGAATATAGCCCCATGTTGCAAGAGCCCCGTCCCTCTTTGCTTGATCTTAACAGCAGATTGCGCATTCTGGTCTTGGTTTATCCTAATGGTTTCCAAAGCATTTTATTTGAGAGGGAATGTCCTGATTGATCTTTTCCTTCATTAACCGATCAGCTTACTCTGCTGGCCATGCTCTTCAGTATATAACATAGTTCAGGACTTCATTTGAGGAAAGTTGGACCAAGATGATCTGTGCATGTATTAACTTTTTCTCTTATTCTAATTATTGTGCTCCCCAGATCCATTTGGAATCGGCTGATTCTGCTAGCCATAAATCGGGCTATATAATATAGCTCATGGCCGTTTTATCTGAGATGTATTGGACTGCAATGATCTTTGCCTATATCTAGTAATTTAATTTTTGTCATTATTGTAATTATTTGGGACTTTTGACGATTTTCTGCCACATTGTGAGTGGAAAAGAGAAGGGAGATCTTCTATTGTTCCTGGCTACATTTAAGAAGAAAATAATTCGTGTTTTTCAGACCCAACAGCTTTATGTCTGCAAAACATTTAGCTGGAATCTCAAGAGAAAAATAATGCCTTTATCCTCAATGTGTTTGAGAACTTTCTTTCTGGCTTTTTCATTTTTCTCTCTTCTGCAGCGGTAGTTTATTTCGACTTCTTCAACGTGCGACGACCAGACTGGATTGGCGACGCCGTGTTCATATGGCTCTGGATATTGTGAGTATAATTTTTAACTTTGCCGTATTAAGAATGATTTGGTCTGATGATCTGCCTTCTTCGCATGTAGGCTAGAGGGGTGAATTATCTTCACCACTGCAACCCGCCCATTTTCCACCGTGATTTGAAATCTTCAAATCTTTTAGTAGACAAGAATTGGACTGTCAAGGTGGGCTTAGTAATTCTTCAACAAGGAGCAATCATTTATTACAGCATTTCAAAAAATATCACAAAACAAAGAGAAATTTTGATTGGCAGGTTGGCGACTTTGGACTCTCGCGTCTGAAGCATGAGACATATTTGACATCAAACACAGGAAAAGGAACGGTAATTGCATCCATACTTACGACAATAACCATTCCTCTCTTGATGAAATCAATCCTATTTCTGCCTTTTCTATTTTTGTTGATTTATTTTTCTTTTTTGTGGTACTGTAGCCCCAGTGGATGGCTCCTGAAGTTCTTCGCAATGAGCATGCGGATGAGAAGTATATGCAGCACTCTTCCCTTTTTTTCATTTGTTTTCCATTTTGAGATAAAACCCCGATGCCCTTCTGAGCTTTATAATTATTCCAACCCTGTTATTGTGGGGAAAAAAATAGGTCCGATGTGTACAGTTATGGGGTGGTATTATGGGAGCTGGTCACCGAAAAGATCCCTTGGGATAATCTCAATTCAATGCAGGTGGGTTTTCTCCTTTGTTTTTACCTATATTATTCTCCTATGTACCTATTTTGATGATCTCCCTGTGTTTGTTATTATTTTTTTTAAAATGCTGTATTAAAGGTAATTGGAGCCGTGGGATTCATGAACCAGCGGCTGGAGCTCCCTGAAGATCTCGACCCGCAATGGGTATCAATCATCACCAGCTGCTGGCACAGGTCCTAATCTCATCCCCCCACTCATCCGCACAATTTTTTTAATTAATGCGTTATTAGCCAGTTGATTGCATAATCAATGATTCACCGCGCTATTTGCTCGAAAAAAATTGATGAATCTTAGAAGATTTCGTTCATTTCCATGTCTTTCATCAGCCTCTATGCAAAATATTCATCCATGAAAGCAGTGATCCGAGCATAATCCCATCCCTCATCCACCTGTTTCTTATTGAGTAATTAATTAGAAAAACCATATTTTTTAACTAGCTAGTTTACTATTCCTCTCCTACTTGCTCGAAGAGAATCAACTATTATGCTTGTGTTTTTCTTCAATCTCTCGTGCTAATTATTATCTGTAAATATTGGCCCGAACCAAATCCCATCCCTCACCCATTTTTGATAATCAAGTACTGGATTAATCAAAAAAATATCACCCCAGTTTATTATTTATTTTGTTATTCCTCAGCTGCTTGTGCAGAGAACAACATTTAAACTAAATTTAGCATATTTCATCCATTCCCCTTCAAAAGGCCCGTCTTCTTCGATCTCACTTGCTGCCAATTATCTGACAACAGCGAGCCAAACCTCCGCCCAACATTCCAGGAGCTGATAGAGAGGCTCAAGGACCTGCAGAGGCAGTACTCTCTGCAATCCCAGATGCAGCGCTCCCAGGGAGCCGGCCGCAAGGCCCCGCCAGAGTGACAGCTCCTCCCGGGTTTCCAATTCTGGTAAACCTGCAGAGGCCTGCCCTCAGGGCCTCCCAGGGAGAGGCCTCAAGAGCCTTCCCCACCTCTCCGCTCGGCTGCCCGGGCTGGCCCTCCCTGGACCTCATCGGCCATCCCACTCAAATCATTCATTCATCGAGGTGGCTCTGCCAAGATCGGCAGCCTTCTTCAAAGGGAGCCCACTCTCAAATCATTCACAGAGCTTCTCGCGCCTCCGTCTCCTCTTCTGCTTAGCGCCCACTGCCGCCTCAGCTGCCCCAGCTGGCCCCCACTGTGAAAATGTGCCCAGGAGGGCTGCTGGCGGCTTCCTATTTGCAGAAATGCTGTCAAGAGAGATAGATAGAGAGAGAGAGAGAGAGAGAGAGAGAGAGAGAGAGAGAGAGATCTTCTCGTGAATCTGATTCATCTTCTAGCAGGTCGTCCCAAAGCATTGTACATTGCAGGGAATAAAGAGCATGTCGTAGTAATTTTATATGCTCTCACTCTCACTCTCACTCTCACCTGAAGATGGGAAAAAAAATAATAATAAGAGGGGAGGGAGAGCTTTTCTTGTAGTAATTCCTTGCCATTATCGGTCCTCTCTCTTGAGCCCATGCAATTCAGGACTGATTCACATTTTTTTACATTTATGATGTGAGATGAAGTTGTTCCTTTCTTTCTTGGGGCGTGCAAGAGAGAGAGAGAGAGAGAGAGAGAGAGAGAGATGTGAATGGGGAGAATTATTTTGGCAATGCTCAATAAGGCAGGGAAATGACATCAAATATTAAAGTTTCATAGCGTTTTAATGTTGACACTAAGAAAAAGCTTAATACATCACAATTATTGAATGCTTTCTATAAGGTTTCATGGATTGCTAATCTGATTAAATGCTCCCATCGCTGCATTGCAGCGTTGCCGGATGCTTGAATAATTTCTGCCCATTAACCTAAATCTATATTAATATCCAGCATCTATGAGTTAGATTATTCATTGATCGATCTCAAGTCACTTCCACATTGCACTTGATGATCCGTTCATGCTTGGTGGGAGCCACGTATTCAAGAGAGTTCTTGGACCCTGTTTTTCTCATAAATAAGGGTTGCATGCATAAAATCCATTGGAAAAAAAACTATGGGAGATCAAGATGGTGCAATAAATCGCCGAAATTTTTATTTTAAGAAATAAACTTATGGTTTTTTATTAGGGTTGACCACTATTTTCTTCAGTGGCGTGTCACTAATGGGTAGTATGAAGGCGCCAAAAAAAAATCCACATAAATATGGGTTATATCCATAAATCGTTGGAAAAAAATCTTTGGGAGATCAAAATGGTGCAATAAAACAGCGAAAATATATTTTCAGAAATAAAATGGATGATTTTTTCATTAGGGTTGACCTTTATTTTCTTGAATGGTGTGACACTAGTAGATAGTATTAAGAAGCCTAAAATATTTTGAGATCATACGAGATGAGGGGTGGGTGCCAAATGGGGGCGTAGCCTATTTTTTTCATTAGGCCCTTTGGAAAGAAGCTAAGAAAAATTAAACATAGGCCCAAAAAAGGTACTTATTTTGAGGCTTGGCCAACAAAATTCTGGGCGGGCTCATCAGAGAGAACCTGGGTCGGTCAGATATCCATCGCTGGACTGGGTATATATCCGATTATTTATAAGATAGGGCTTCATGTTTATTTACTTTTAAATGGATAATTCATCTCCCATATCCTCAGGACCTGATGCTTGGCAGGTTGCTCACGTGGCGGACTTATCCGAAAGTATATCAGATATACTTATATCCAATTATAAATATTTATAGGGTCTTTTTGAGTATGACACACATACTCTCGCTCAGTCTACCGGTGGAAGAATCAAGCAAGCAACCATAGGGATATCGACACGTGGCGAGTAACGCCGACGTGGCCCATGCCTGGCCAGCGGTCACCGAGAGATTCAGATCACTCAAAAAGGCGGGGGCCGTCGGCGGGAAGAGGATGGGGGACGGCGGCGCCGCCAGGCGAGTCTCAGAGCAGCTCTCCCTCGGCCATGGCGATCTCCGGCCACCTCGCTCACTGCCCTCCCCGCGACACGCCTCACTCCTCCATAGCTAGGGCTTCGAGGATCCCTTTCCTGATTCGCTTCCGTCCGGTTCCCCGTCGTCATCTTCCCAGGCGGAGAGTCGTCGGAGTACGGTCCGACGCTGCGATCCCCCTCGATCGATCGCTGTCCCCGCCGCCGAGCACCTCGGACAAGGTGACGGTGCTGGTGGAGCAGCCAGGAGGGAAGATGGTGGCGGAGCTGGTGGGGGTGTTCAACGAGCTGACGGAGCGGATGGGGACGACGGCCCTCTCCACGTGCTCCACTCAGCTCCTCTTCAGATCCCTTACGCTGTCGATACCTCTCCTCCGGAGGATGCCTGTCGGACCTGACGGACGGCCTCCGCTCTTCAGGGCCCTCGCCATCGCCTGCACCCTCGCCGATCTCCAGGTACTTTCCGGGCTCCATCCCATCTCTTCTTCTTCTTCTTCTTCTTCAATATACGATTTATGTTCATCAGACTCCCTCTCGAGAGAAAAAAAAACCCTAGCGCATTCCATGCCCCTTGGTTTAAGCTTATTTTTTCAATTCATCTTCAGATTTTAGATGCCCCGACTCCGATCAATCACTCCCGTGAAGAACATTTGGAACAAATCCTCATCATTCTGAGATTTAACTTCTCCGCGATGTGATGAGACGTGAATAAAAAAAAAAAAATCCATCAAGCGCTCGTTCTTTTGCATCTGCAGATGGACGCGGAAGTCATCTCCGCAGGCATGATGAGGGTGCTGTTGGAGGTCCGCGCAGCAAGCTTTCCTGAGGTCAAGAAGCAGGTCGGCGTCGGCATCGCCCATCTGCTGTACGAGAGCTTGAGGATAAGGAGAATCCGTTCAAAAGTGGAAACCCTAGACGACGAGAGCGCGGGCGCTCTGAGGAAGTTCTGCTTGTCCTACTACGACATCAGGGCAATCATCCTGGAGCTCTCTCTCAAGCTGGACAGGATGAGGCATCTGAGCTACCTCTCCAGGTACCACCAGCAGAGGCTCTCTCTGGAGGTGATGAAGATCTACGCTCCCCTGGCGCACGCCATCGGCGCCACCGCCTTGTCACTGGAGCTGGAGGACCTCTCCTTCCAGCATCTGTTCCCCCATTCCTACCACTCTGTGGACCAATGGCTCAGAGGCCACGAGGCAGGGAGATCCTCCATCAACAGCTACAGGGAGGACCTGCTCGCAGCTCTGAGAAGAGATCAGGAGCTGTCGAGCTTGGTCGACGAGATTGTGATCAAAGGACGCCACAAGAGCCGCTTCAGCACGATGAAGAAGCTGCTCAAGGACGGCCGGAAGCCCGAGGATGTGAATGACATTCTGGGCTTGCGGGTCGTCCTGATCCCCAGGCCCGGAGATGGCATGGCCGAAAGAGGTCAACGGGCGTGTTACAGAACGCACGAAATAATCAAGTCCCTGTGGAATGAGATCCCGGCCAGGACCAAGGACTACATCGCCAGACCCAAGCCGAACGGGTACAGGAGCTTGCATGTGGCTGTTGATGTCAGCGATGATCATGAGCCCAGGCCACTGATGGAGGTCCAAATCCGCACCAAGGAGATGGACACCCTGGCCACCGGCGGGTCTGCGTCCCATTCCTTGTACAAGGGTGGCCTCACAGATCCCTCTGAGGTATTGTGATCTTCCGGGCCCTCATTTTTTCTCCCTGCTTCTTTTTATCATGTCTGAGGAAAAGATTTCTCCAGCCATGGGCTTGTTTTTCGCCTCGTTTTAGAACTTTTGCGTGCATATTTGTTTGCCCATATCCTATTTGTATCCGAATCGGGGAACCATGGCGCCTCATCTCCTTGATTTCTCTTCTGCAATGGCTGGGAATGGGAAGCGCCACCATGTTGTGGGCACAGGCTTCTTCGGCTGACTTTTTCACGCATGATCCCCTGGCTGCAAGGTTTGAACTTTGTTTGTGTTCTCATCCAGGCGAAGCGATTGAAAGCCATAATGACGGCTGCAGCTGAACTTGCGGCCCTGCGCCTCAGAGATCCCGCTGATTTGAAGGAGAACGTTGGGGTTGGGCCTGAGGCTGAGAAAAGAGACCGAATGTTTCATCTTCTTGATACCAATGGCGACGGCAGGATCAGCATAGAGGAGCTCACGGAGGTGATGAAAGAGCTTGGAGCAACAGGAGACGATGCCCAGGAACTCATGCAACTTCTGGACGCTAACAGCGACGGGTCACTGAGCTCCGACGAATTCGACTCATTCCAGAGACAGGTAAAGCTCAAAGTTTGCAGTAAGCAAGTACTCGATATGGAATTTTTATTCTATTCCCGCATGAATGTAGCCTGAAAACTGATGGAGGCGCGTGCACAGACCACAGAAATCTCCTCAAAATCATAATTTACCATCTATGACAGACCATGAAAGAACCTCGGTGCCAGCCCTCTGGGCTGCCGAATCCCTCAACCATGGAGTATCAGCTGTATTCTGACGCCACAGGAAATTTATCTAGGCAGTTTGATTTAAATGGCTATAATCCTGTTGCGTTTAACTGTTTTTGGAAGAGTTTTAGCCTCCTGTTTCTGCTCTGATGATAGTCTTCATGGATGCTTTTTCAGGTAAAACTTTTGTGTAATAGCTTGGAAGACGAGGATGACCACTACAGAAGCGTTTTGGGCAAGAAGCTCCAGACAGCCGACAACACCGGCTTGATTAAGGTTTACCATAAACAGTTGGGCGACAGATTGGCAGTCACCTGAGAGCTTGCCTGCAGCTGAAGACATGAGACTGAGGCTGCTGATTTCATAAGCAGCTGAAGAACAACAGCAAGGTTGCCCTCTTTCACTCTGTAAACTAATTTGATGTACAGTTAGTCACCAGCATACCGATCAAAATCACGTTGAGAGTCTTTTTTCCGGCGTGGGATCAAGAACTTGTTCAAAGCCTACGGTCCAGAAAAGGCATCTGTTAGCATAGCTCCAGGATGAAGCTCTCAGATCAGACCATCTTCGGCCTGGTAGCAGCATTCAGAAGCTGGAGAGCTCAAAAATTTTTGGGTTCAATGCAGATGAATCATAATAATAGAATCTCTCTGTGAGCTGTGGGGGATTGGAGGATGATCCCACCACCATTTCTCCGTGATCATTCACTCCTGCCCGGCCAGTAGAGCTCCGTTGAAAGTTTTTCAACGACGTGGATCTTGCTTGGGGTTCATCAACTTTTCTTCTTCCATGATCTTATTGAGGAACCTCAAGCATCCCCCCCTTATAAAACGCCGGAATCTTATGGGAATTGAGAAAATGAGGACTCTAAAAGAGGTCAAAACGATCTATTGATTATTATTATTATTATTATTATTATTATTATTATTATTATTATTATTATTCACTGCAAAATAATTCAGAGTACGGATGCTTATTGCAGCTTGAGATGCATGGAACATGATCACATTAGTAATTCGCTTTGATGCTCCAACTGGCTGATTTCTAAGTCGGTTCATTTCGGCTCGGTAACCCATTAACAAGAAGATGTGGTCACAGATCAAGTGTGATGTGCCCTGTGCGTCTCCAAAACTGACTGGTTCTTCCACTCCATAGCACTTACTGGCATCCAATGGAGTACTAATTAGCAAGATATGACTTTTTAGGTGGGTTTATGGCCGGAGTTTAATGAAGCCTCGGCCAGCTTGAACACAGAGGTAGAGAGAGAGAGAGAGAGATTGACCATAGGACAGCCAAATCTTGAGGAAATATTTGGCTTCAAATGGAACCCAATCCAGTGCGGTATGCATATTTTTCTTTCCGAGGTTGATTATGAGGCATAAATCTAAATATACCAGATTGGGCGTTATGGTCGTCCAGGTCTGGTTTAGGCTCAAAAATCAGAATAATATCAATTTGGAAACCAAATATTTTCTCACTTCTTTTTTATAAAATGAGGAGCAATTTACATACACTAAAGGAGGAACCTATCATCTGCCTTTTTTTAATTTCGGGGGAAAATTCCATGGGAGGAACCTCTTCTGATCCAAGTTCTAGCTCTCCACTTAAAGACATATTTTCCATAAAAAAATTAAAAAAATATAACATTCCGAATGTCTACAATGGCACCAGAACGGAATCTAGGAGAAGCTAAGAAAAGCTGAGAATCATTTGAACAAGTCATCTCAATCTACGACCAACATAAAATGAAAAAACCATGGCAACGCCATGACTGGCCAGATGACCCTTTTGGGAACTAATCATGGGTACGTCCCCTTTAGAGTATGAATGTGTCCACTTAATGTTCTCCATTTCAGATGATTAAAAAATAAAGCATAGGGAACATAATCCAGTGGGTCACACGTTTCAGAGGAATCATTACCAAAGGGTTGGAAAGCAAAAATAAATCCAAACATTTTTGGATCATGGATAAAAGTATTCCATCCTTCAGAGAAGAACACACCAAACATCACCATCTTACCACCTTCTCACTAAACAGAACAGACTCAAACGGGCTCACCAAGCTCAAGAGGACTCCCCCATGTCTCCGCCAGGAGCTCAACAACAAGAGAGATGCCAGCAGTCTATAATTGGATTGAACATCCAGAGAAAGCAAGGCATAACACATCCATGCATCGTAAGCCCAGAGATTGGATCACTGAAGAATACAGTTTTTTATATATATTTCTAGTTTCTATGGTTTGATATCGCTCATTGTGGTCTCCTTCCCCTTCTGACAACCTCTTTTTGGAAAGCCTGCTGTGTATGATCTGAGCAACTGGAAGTCAATCTAGTGCCATATGTTCCTGATCGCTCACAAAATATCTATCAAAACATCTTTAATTGAAGAAGGGTCCTCGAGGGGAGATCAAAAGACAGATAAAGAAGGACTAGTTAGCAATAATAAAACAATGCAAGTTTGAGATGGAGATTACAGCAAGGCAGAAACAAGATCAAGTCAAGGCTTCCATATTTTCATCCCGTCCTCGCCGAATGTGACGACTAAATTCCTGTGGGGATGGTGAGTGACCCCAATCACATCCTTCTCATGAACCTGCGAGATCATGATCAATGGAAAAATTAAGAACAAACTGATTCAGCCCTGGTTAAAGATAATTTGTCGCTGGCTAATAATTTTTCATGCCAAGACAAAAGATAGATGGGCCTACAACAGGGAAGAAGCCCCTTAGTCGAGGTGGTGCCATCAGGCTATGTTAAGTTTTTAATCCCAGCCCAACCTGGTTTTTACCCTAATTAGTAAGTACTAAAAATATGCCATAGTATGAAGTGGCACTATGCAATGGGAGGGTGGAACAGATGACGTGGAGGTGAGCGAGGGTTTCATCTCTCTAGCAAAATTATAATTATGGTACTGATTCTACGCATTAAGGGGTGCATTTGATTGATTAGAATACTCAAAAATCAAGGAAAACGAGGTAAAATGACGGTTCACTTCTACAGGAAAGCATCGTCTTGCAACAAACTTCAAATGTGAAATGAAATTAGAAAATAAAACAAAAGTGATGAATATTACGATAAACTATGAGAAAGTAAGTGATGTTGAAGGTTGGAATTTCGATATTGATAGAAGAGAAAGGAAAGAACGACGCCATCCAATATTAGCGTATAATTCCAAATACAGACAAAAAGGAGAACACTGAAATAGTAGTAAAGCAATAATTTGAGAATAATTAATGCTCATCTATGACATAAGAAAACATGACTGAAGCAGAAGATAAGAAAACATGATCTGAAATTAGCTCACGAAAAATAGCAGTTCAATTAGATATTGGGTATTGCCTGGTAAATGCGGCATTCTCTGGAAAAGAAAAGGCACTCCTTACCTTCATGAGATGTTCTAGTTTACCAGATTGCTGACTGAAGCAGTACATGTTCCTGTAAAGGCATTCATTCTCACAAGTCAACTTAAAACCAAAAAAGCCCACTCAAAAATATGAAGGAAACTGAAAAATGGGAAAAATGCACGGCTTGTAATCAACAAGCAGAAAACCTACACATCGCAGAGGAGATGCTTGAGAGCCAAATTCAACATGTAACTCGTGTTTCTGCTACTTAATCCGAACTAAATGGAGCCTCAAGTTCTATGTCCAAAAGAATCCCAATCAACCACACAACACTTCCTCAAAGCCCTGCCAACTGCATTAGCTCAAGGAGAACATTGAAAATACTAGCTGAATACCTCCTTTTTAATTTTTTATATTTTCTTATCTTTGGTAACAAAGTTGACTGCACCACGGCCTTGTTACTTCAGTAAAACGGGTACAATTCTGAGTAAGAGATTAGTTATGTCAACTGTTGCTTACAATGGCTTTGGTATGTTAGCGAAACCCAAGTGCCTTTGATGTTCCAGAAGAGAACATCATAGGTTGGTCTATGTAATCGATGTCTAGTGATTTTAAATCTAAACACTAGAAATGTATTTCAGCGCCCACTTCAAACCCAATCATTGGAATTAATTGAATTCAAAGCGTCAAATTGGCATTCCAGGCGTGCATTTCACATATAGCATGAGGTCAGGCCGATCCCCACTTCGGCGTTAAAGACCAAACCGACAGGAAACCCTGATGGAGTCATCCCACCGTAGTCCCCGGCTCAGTTTCTGATCCCCTGAATGTTCTATAGTGCGTCAGTGGTTTCCATAAGTCAATACCAAAAGATGAAGAAGAATAACCAAATTCAGTTGAAACCAATCGATCAAACTTAAACTGGCTGAAGAGGATTGGAACCAACGAGAAACAACTACGTATTAGAGATTCAGTTCTTCAGACTCTAAATTTACAATCCGTCAAATCTGATGCAAAAATATCCCAGAGGATGATTGTAGTGAAGGAGTCGTAGCCAACCAAGTGCACACAACACTCTAGCAGAAGACAAAGTTCTCGCCAAAATTACAGAGGCATTGCCTTACCTCTGCTAGAATAGGAGTTATCTCAACCCAAGCACCAATCAGTGCCCAAGTTTCCACCATTACTTTAATAGTGACTGCCCAGATGAGATCGTTCAATTTATAGGCCCTTCAGTTGTCCACCTTCATATGACTCCCACCCTCAAAGCTCCAGCATGGACTTGGACCAGATTCAATAGTCTAAGATACATATAAAGAGACTATTCATTATTCGTTCCATGATTGTCATCCCTGGGGTTTCAAACCTTCTAGCAAGGCAACAGTCTATAATAGTAGTCAGTGTCAGCCAACCCCAATTAATGATGATTCACTAGTTACTTTACCTCCTTTCTCTTTCTTCTTCTACTTCAATCTTCTACCTCTACACTGAAATTGATGTTACTCGTCCATATTCCTCTCACAGCAGTGCTCAGGTAAGAAACTAACAGATCCAAATGAAACTGAGAAAGGCTGGCCAGAAAATTCAACGAATTTTGCTTTTTTTTACGGCTTTTTATTTAAAGGAAACTAAGAGATTACTTCTAAAAAATCACATTGTCCACTGACAACTCTGATTAGGACTTGCAGCTTGGCATACACTGGTCTCTTATTGCCACCCTTTATCTCTCTTCGTCCCCCTTCAATCTCAACATTCACATCCCCAAAGGATGATGTTCAGGCATACATGCCCTTGGGACCCGAATACTTTGATGATGCCTAGCCAACTTAACTATGGATCACACGTTCTTACTGCCCAAAATTTTATCAAGACAAGCATATTAACAAGAATATCGCTATGAAACACATCAAAAAGAAGGAACAAGAACACAATTAGAAATTACCTATCTTCACCAACACAATAAATCCATTCTCCTTTTGGGGAAGTACAAGCACCAAGAAAGTCTCCACCTTCTCTCTTACCAGAAGAAAAACTCTTAACAACCTAGAGAAGTAAAGAGGATTTGAGCAACTGCACAACTGTATTAAAAACTATTAAAGTATTTTTTTTCAATTATGAGAAGTATAGTGATGAAACATCCGAAATTCCTTTAATAAAAAGATAAATGGGACGAAAATGCGGAATGACCTCGAGCTCAGACCATAAACCATCTTCACTCACAATAGAAATTAAATTATAATATCAACTGTGTCATTCAATAGTCTTTATTTCTTCCCTTCATAATTGGATCAAACACACCAATTACGAATAAATGAATACCGCAAATTTTTCACTTAGCGTCCAAGCAATGTTTAAAACCAGGTGGCATTTCTTCTGTATCCCATGTACAGCCTTACAAACTTCCAATGTATTTCTTTACATATTTGTTCTTGCATAACACAACTTCTGCACCAATGCAGAGGTTCTGAGCACACGTATAAATGGCTACTCTTATGTTCGCCAGATGATGGTTCAAAAAAATGGACATGATTGTGAAAACCTTTTAACTTTCAGGTAAAACATAGCTCCACCATTTTCTACATTGATATTAACAACATATTTCGCTTCAACAAACAATCAACCTGACGACGTTCAGATGAAGCCAAAAGATATTTATCAGGCACAGATAGCTCTTTGTTATTTGAAAGCTCAACACTAAGAAAGCACATCAACAAACTGCATGGAAGTATACAAATATAGGATCACTTCAGCGTCCATTGCCACTAATTAACAGATTCATTTTGCAGATAGAAGTAAACATCGTAAGATTGCCTCAAATTATGAAAGATTCCCAAGTAAATGTGTACCTGCCCTTGAAGTGTCATGATGTATATAGACGAAGTCTTGTTACACACTATAATGTGTTCAGTATTTTTTGGAAACAGATGGATGGAGTTTACTGCTGCATCACCACCCTTCAATTTCAAAAAAATCACATCACATATATGCCAAAACAACAATGGAATCATATGAACCGAAAAGATATTGAAAAGGAAAAAGATAACCACAAGAAGTTTTAAGTACCCTTAAAGGAGGAGGAGGCTTGAATGTATGTAAGCAATCTGTGGTCTTCAGATCCCACACCTGTCATAATCACACTTTCAAAAAGTACAACTGTAGATATTTAGGATGAATAAATCATGGTAAAAGTGGCGCGACTGGGTCTGGAAAGCCATGGATTTGTCCAAGATATCAGGAAACATCGGACGGATCCGAAGAATTAATGGACCATCACTCTATTTTTTGGCCCAGAAGTGTGAAGGATAAGAATAGGATTTAATAGATGTAGATGACAATACCTTTACAGTAAAATCACTAGAGGCAGTAATAACCCGGCTCCCATCGCTCGTAAATATTGCATTATTTACAAAAGAAGTGTGACCTCGAAATTCTTTCAACAACTTTCCTGACTTAAGGCCATGGATTCTGCCAAAAAGATTAAAGAAACGATCATGCATCCTCAGAAAAAAAATGGTTACAAATATAAATAACGCAATTTGATTTATATGCTATTATTCGGCACACAACTCTGGAGCTTAATAAGCCACATCAGTCCATATCAAATCTTAGAATACCTTCTTGATTTTTGAACACAACCCGTGTGGAACTCCAAAGCAATTTTTCAATACGTTAGAAGACTAGTAAAAGCATAATCTAAAAGTCCTTCACAACCAACAGACAATTCAAATATATGTATTCTCCACCATACCCTTGAGCCTTAGATTAAAATATTTTCCATGTCTTATATACGTGCCCATGTCAGATACGCATTTTCCATAGCTCGAAGTTGCAAGTATACTTCACTCATGGATCAACTGCATAGTTACAGAGCTACTTTACAAAAAAGCATCGATCAAAAGCAAACAGCTGTCAAATAACTGGTAGCATCCCATTCCCTAGCAGAAAAGAAACAGATCTCATAATTTTCATCATTAAACATCAAGTATATGTGAAATTGTGGTCAGTTCCATATTTACACATCTAACTCACATTTTGGCCATTTATCTCATAAAAAAATTCCAAGTCGCATTCTGGTTATATAGCCTTCAAAACGCACAATAATCCTAGGTTTAAGGATGATGAAATGCAAGTATAAAGATGAACTACTATAGTTGAACCAACCTAGCAAGTTTAACAAGAAAATAGCCTTCATAGGGTATATTGTTAGATTTATTTCTAATATGATCATCACCATGAAAAAGCCCTCAGCCCATAGCTAAATCTATAATGAATCTTAATACTTCACAAGCATTTCTTGAAAAATGGAAAAGCAAGAGAGCAATAGAGAAAGTTTGACTATTTGTGTCATTTACGGTTGACTCAATTTGCAAGGTAACAAGAAAAAACTTAGGATGACCAAAGACGGCAAATGACATTTATTTTTCTTGGGAGATGTACGAAGGATCAGACAGCTTTATTTTTCCGTGGCCTAGTACAACAGAGACAAAAGTATCCTCACAGGAGAAGAATGAATTGATCCTTCAAGATGGAAGGGCCCAAGCGAAAAGGACTTTCCCTTGGCACAATGTACACTCTGTCCTTACAGCCATGTGTTCATTAGAGAAACTAATAATCACGTAACTAATTCTGGAGACGGTAATTTATTGCAAGAGAAATATTTTTCGTAATTGACCAGGTTTGGCATAGTTCACCCCACCCTTCTTGTAACCATATCTCTAGGATGAAACCACCATTGTATCCCATACTTTCTTCCAAAATAATAAGACTAATAGAGACTAATTATTTTCTAGGACCAAAAACAATTAACAAACGAAGTTGATGCCACAATGCAACAAGTGCAGACAGAAAATCTATGATCTTAAGGAACCTTGCAGTGTTGTCAAAGGATGCACTTAGTAGCTGGCTTCCATCACGAGAGAATACAACACTGGTAACACCATTGGAATGTGCATGTTCAAGACGACGTAAACACTGACCAGTCCTTAGACGCCAAACCTGGAGAGATGTTAAAGACTACATTACCAAGGTGAAGAAAGATAAAAAAAAAAAAGACAAATTTCGAAATCTAGTAATCACCTAAACCAACATATATATTTTTGAAGGTCAATCAAAGATGTAAAAGAACTACACCAATTCATTATCAACGAATGTCGATTGATTACAACTCTGCATCCCAAGAAATAAGGGAGATAGTGGTGCTGATTCTAATGCTTAATTTTACCCAGGAATGAAGAATCTGCAATCGCCTCCTCGTATCTGTGCACCTTTAAACAATATTTTCTATATACAAGCCAGATAATGTTTGTCAAAACATTAGAGTATCATTCACACAGTTTTTTCCAGACCTAGGAAGTATCAATTAGAAACCTGAAGCAATAATTCCAAGATTTCATTATATTTAATGCCTTAGGAAGATAATTGGAGCCTCACATATTTTCTATATATTTCAATCAAAGATAATCTGACACTTTATGTTAAGCTGAACTCTACCAAATGTTGCCGTGGCCAACAGTAAGTACAGAATCAGAAATAATCAGAGAATAAGGTGAGCAGTAGACAAGACGAATGACTCAGATGAATTAGGAAAAACAGAGAAAAGTGGACAGTGGGATCAAATGAATTTGGACAAAGCCACCAATCTAGGGAACTAAATGTGATGAATGACTAAGAACTGAATGAAGAAATCATTTGCTTCACGCAAGAACTCAGCAAAGTTCAAAGGAGTAAAGAATATTAGCGATGGGAAGGAAAAGAGAGGACGAGAATGCAACAATGGCAATATTTTTCAGGTTACAAGGGACATCCTCACTAATTGATGGCATTATCACAATTGGCAAAAGTGGGGGAGATTTGGGATGGAGAAGATGAACAGGTGATATTAAACTCGAAGTGCAATTGTAGCAGAGTTCAGCTTGGCTTCATTTGATAATGACAAGCATTATTTATCTAAACCCAACATCCTGACCCAATCAATGAGACCATCTAATGAATAATCTTGATGCTTTTATGGGCTGAAAGCTTTAAAGGAAGAGAAGATGTACTGAGGACTGAGATGCTCCAAAGGATGGGATAGATGAACCCAGGTGTAAAATTTCAGTTCCTACAAAATAGAGCAACTTAGAGCTTCTTGCAGTGGAAATTATAGATCCTTGAGAAGCTCACTTAAGCACAGAGATTATGACAGAAAAAGAACAAATCTACCAGATCTATTGCCTAACTGAGTGTGAAACTTTTCTTTGCTTCATCACAAAACGAGCAGATGGTATAAAAATTTCACCTATAATGATTGTGCAGTTGAATAGTGTGCCAAGTCTAGAACGATCCTCTCTACAATGATCTAATATGACTGGTTTAAACTATCATTAGCACTTAGTCTCTAACCCCCTTAACTAAGTTATTCATGGATGAAAGGTGAATGAAGAAGATGATGACAAGTACTGACTATTGTCACCAACCTTAAAAGACTCTACATAAATTTTTCAATGTTAGAAAATGAGACTGCCCCCCCTGCCCCCTCGTGAAGGAGAAGAAATCCCCCAAGCATCACAGAGAGGGAATAGCAAAAACCACAGTTTTTCTTGCACTTTGTCGCAACCATGGAGAAAATAAGATCAGACCATGCATCCCTGTTGACACATGGAACTCTGCATGATGGAATAATCTCGTTTAAAAAGGAAAAGCATGTAGGGATCAACATATAATCTATGTGCGATGACCTTATAACACTCTAGTGAACTTACCAATAGTATTGAATTTTTTAAATTAATGGGTAGATAAACAGAGTATAGTTATGAAACACATTGACAAAATAGTGAATGCACGAGGATTTCTTCTATAATCAACCTCAAGATGAACCTAGTGGCAATTAAATTTGCAAAATAAGAGCTACCTTTATCTTTCCATCTTGTGAACCAGACGCCAACATTTCAGAATCTCTACTAAAATCGGCACAAAGAACAGGATCGTCGTGCATCATAAAGGCATCCTGCATGCATTTTATAGCATCAACAATCTTGCAATAAATCTAAAACTAGTTCCAAGACTTTGAGGAGAATGCATAAAGATTTAAAAAATTATGTACTTCTGGCTCATGAAAAAGCAAGGGAAAAAAAAACATACACAAATTTTGAAGTGTTAACTACATAAAGGGAACTTACAGAATATTACCCATTGCAAGACAAATTGTCTGACAGCCCGGCCAATGGATTTTCCTAGGAATAACACTCCCCTAACCATAGGATAGGACGAGGAAGAAAGCAGAATGGAGAAGAAGATAAGCAACAATCACACATGAATACAGGATTTTCACATAGTTTGCATACCTACATCCATGGCCGTGCTGAGTTCTTTACGAAGAAACAAATATAAGATATCAGAGAAGGTTCTACGGAAACCAGGAACCTCAGTGTAAAAGGCATATCCCCAAAAATTTCATATGTATTCTCTTGGCTCAAAACAATAATCACGTGTGGTGAAAGCCAAAAACAGTGCTACCATTAATACAATAGACAAATAAACAGCCAAAAAGGGATAAGAGAGCCCATCACATTGGCAGTAACACGGCCGCCCGGTAAATAGATATTTCAATCCAATCTCAGATCCTATGGGGAAGTCCATATACATTAAGCTCATGGAGAGCCAATTAAGATCCATGATATATAGCTCTCTCATCGACTGCTGCAGTCAATGTTAGTTTTACATCCTTCTATGAAAGACTCAATTTGTGAATAAAAAATGCATTTTATTTTGTACATTTTATGGTCATTTTTGTTTGTTTGAGCCTCTTCTGTGTATGGTGTTATTTGAGCTCATTTAAACAGATGCAAGGACTATGATGGCAATAATGTTATGATGTGTCTACGAGCATTTTGTCGTACTCTCTTCCCACGAAGGAAGGTGGGGAGTGCCCAACAAACCTCTCAACGGACTTATCTCAGGAATTCTCCCCCCAGTGACACTCACTCTTCACGACCAATGAACCTTGCTCACTTGTATATCTTCTTCTGATGACAACAGAGTATCACTAGCATCAGGCAGCTGTGAAGTTTCGCCTAGCACTTTCTTCTCTAGCACCAGCAATGGGCCTTCTTGTACAATTTTTCCCACTCCTTATCCAGCGACTTTTCCTCGTCACTGGTTCCCTAAATGTTGATGCGATCATCAGCGTCAAAAATCTTTCGGATCAGAAACTCTGGCAAATGAGATGGCAATAGTTGGGCAGCTTCTTCGTGCCAAAAAGTCACAGGTTTGCTGCCTAAAACATCCTTGCGAGCGTCCACTTCGGTGTGGGATATCTTTTTTTTTCCCTCAAGCAGTATAGCAGAAATTTGCATAGCAGGGACTGAAGGAAAGATCCACAGACAATAGAGGTGCTACAACGGCTAGGATTTTTATCCTGATGGGCCTCAGTGTCCCGTACTTTTTCCCAGAAGCATGCTTTACATCAACAACCTTTAATATGCTGTGACAAAAGGAACATCACTGACTACAGGGTACATGACTCCAACATTACCTTGGTCTCCATTATGTTTATGTGACAAACGGAACATTCACATACCCTTAACCCCCACAATTCCTCGTCAGAACTTCCCTCTCCTGATGTCATTTTTCCAACAGCATTCACACTTCCCAGGTCTTTGCTGCTTCTGTCTCTATGGAGATCGTCATTCACCAGGCTATTAAATGGCCATCACCTACCTGCAGATGACTGGCCGTAGACTGTGAGGGCTATCTATACAGCTTCCCGATTGTCAACATTCAACAGTAACAACAGGGCTCTAGAACACTAGAGCCATGCTTGCCAGAGTCCATGGTGCCTAAAGATTACAAAAATTTCCTGTCATCAACTGCTTGCATTTATATCGTGATATCTTGTAATTATTCTACTTGTCATGTTATTGGTAGCTTCCAGGCTGATATCAACTCCTACAACAACAAAAGGTATCTGCCTGTAAAATATCAGTACCTTCCAACTCATCAGGTTTCTTCCTCCAACTATGTAGCTGGCAGAAGTAGTAAAATGCTTATCCATAGCTATGCCAATCAGGGTGGCACTCCAGAGCAGAAGAAGGCATAAGAAAGGGGAAAAGTAGGAGAGAATACGAACGTAATGGGTTCCATTTGAGGGAAAGAGAGAATGTTTACTCGTTACAATAACAGAACATAAATAACTTTGGGTTAACATTGCATCAGGTGTAAAAGCACGAATGATTTTAAAGATTTTAGGAGTTCCCTAGATCCATGAAACTGTTTCTTCAAGGGTATGTTCATTACACCGCAAATCTACTTTTAGATTGCAAAGAAACTATGATGAAAATATAGACGGATATTTTCTCTATGCGAGCTTCCATACTTGCTCTCTCATAGCACTCGCTTTCCTATCTTCTTCACCCTCCTTTCTAACTTAACTTATGTTCTCAAACTTCTCCTCCATATAATGTTACTCATTTCTTCGTGCAGTATCTGTATGTTTAGGATGTACCTTTTTATTCGTACTATTATATCATGTTTCTGTTCTTAATGTTTGTTTTTTTCTTGCCTAAAAGCGAGCAATGATCAATGAGTTGTTGGCTCTTTGAATGAATGAGAGGTGAAAAAACAAAGACAACATCTTCAAGGGCGCTTCAATTCATATTAAGTTAAGAGGAAATTCTTGACGAGGTTTTAAACCCACCAGGATATTGGTCACTGTCAGTTTAGACACTAAAGTGAAATGACTTCAATCAAAGGTTTTCCTGATTTTATATGATTGTCCTAACTTGTTTAGTCTTGAGCGCATTCGTGTGACCGCACATTCAACCAAATATGTCAGCCCATCATGTATCATGTACAAAAGGTGCACTGTGGTTAATTCAGACCCCAAAGATGCAATGCACAAACGCATCCTCAAGCATCACAGGATATGTAACACTTCAACACTTCCTCACATGTACCAATGCATCCCAAAACAGGCCCCGACTATAATTGAAAATCTTTTTGGGTTGCCCATCTAAGCAGCTTGAATACTCTGCACATCCTGGCCCATTTTCACTAGGCAACACTAAGAAAACCATGGCTACTATCATACTGAAACTTTTGAAACTATCCCAAGAAATCCAATCTTGATGGAACAAGACTTATCATGGAACAATATTCGATGATATTTTCATACAGGTGAATCTTAAATACAAATAAAGCATGTTCGTGTCATGATATAGGATAACAATTAAAATTGCTTACATCAGCCTGGTACTGGAGATCCTTCTTGAGTTTTCCACTTATATAGTCCCAGACCTGCAATTACTCGAGCTAAGGAAAATATGGAATAATTCCTAAACAACATGTGAATGACACATTTGACGCAGCATTTGTAATAAACAACAAACCTCAACAAAGCCATCAATTGAGGAAGAAACCAGGTACTGACCATCAGGTGAAAATCGAGCATAAAGTGGATAACTTTTCTTCCCAAACTGAAAGGGAAAAGAAAACAAGAGTTTCCAAAATTATTACTTGTTTGTGGGGGAAAAACACTAAAAGTTACTGCAAAGCCATACTAAATAAATATAGTAGCGACAAAGTGCAAGCCTCAAAAGGCAACATGAAGATGCACCGTAGTGATATCACAATGCACAAAAGCAGGATTTATACAAAAGAAGGCATACACCAGAGTAAGTGAATTATTTTCTAGTGGAAATATTGTTTCTACTCAACTCAGTAGAGGAATGCTTCAACCCCTAGTTTCTTCCAGATCACATGGATATAATAAAACCATTTGAAGTGGATCATCTTCACATTAAGAAATGCTTCAGAGAATAACCAATAACTAATCACTCAATTCGACCATAATGAGCGTTCTTCGCAAATAGATATCACAGCAAATTTTCTGTTGTAGGTCTTATATTGATCCCACTATTATCCATCGATGACGCTTGCTCAAACACTCCAAAATAGGATACAATGCAGGCAATAAAATAAAGTATTCAACCTTGATGAAATATTTCATCGTATCAAACAAAGAATAATATCAATGTGGTCGATATGACCATTATTAACATCGAACCTACCATCTTTGAGGTTCGCAAGTATGACAGGTAAAAACATAAGAATTCTACTGACAAAAGCCCTTGTTTTTAAAAAGCACAAACAAAAAAGGGGCAACGATAGACCGGCATTGAATTCTTCAATCCACTTCTGTTTTTCTAACATTTTTCTCATTGTCCTTGGCTGCATGTGTCACAGGTAACTTCTTTTCATTGTAGCCCTCCGTCAGGGTTTTTGCTCTCTTGTAGGGGGGGTAGATGCCGAATATCTGACTGTGGGAGACTAAAAATGGCGCCTGACTGTCAGGCAGAGACATTTGCTGGATTCCATCCATAACATGGAGACGTCCAGCAATTTCTGACCACGAACACAAGTGGATTCCATCCATTATAGCGAAACCAAAGCCCACCACTCCTGATAGCAAGCATAGGGCCTTCCAACAGCTGTCCACTACAGGGCAGGAGACCATTGCACCATAAATGACATTCCATCATGAAATCTCCGTCGCCAATTTCGAAATTCATTTTTTGTTACAGATTGGGGACTTTTCCGTTGGACCGTCCTTTATTACGAAATCACTGCTCAACTTCGTTCCAGAAACCATTCCGAGAAAATATAAAGGAGAAGACAGAACCCAGAGGCCAGTTGTCTCCATGATTCAATACCCTAGGTTGATGAAAGGCCATTGCATTGGAAAGGATGCCTTAAGTTCGAGTAATTATGTTGGTACAGGTCATAACAGATCATGTCACTATTAGACCTACCTTGTTCTCTTCCTAGTTCTTTGTATCAACACAAGACAAAGTGACCGTAGGTGAACTCTCAAGAGCTAGATTGGACAGAAAGAGACTTAATGTTCAACAGTCAGTCTTATTCTTTCCCCTGTCTAATCGTAACTGATCACAAAATTTTGAAATAAGGAAAAATAAGTTTGGTTAATTTCTATTTCCATTCTTTAGTTGATAGTGTCGAATCAGAATCATAATCAATCATTTTGTATTTTTATCTGTAACCTACCTTTTAACAATTATCATAAACACAACACAGATAAAATGTTATTTGCCATATTATCGGAACAAGTAAAAGAGCCATGAGCATATATTTACTAAACATTTCCCTTTCAAGCCACATTTTTTATTCATTACAGTTATGAAGGCTGATAATAAAGAGCTTAAACTGCATGAAGTGGTTGAATAGAAGAACAATTACCAACAGACATCTGCACCATTGCAAATTCAATGAATGTTCTGGACAATCAAACTCACCTTAATGGTGTGCACAATTGCTGTTGGGTACATATCATCTTCGTCTTGCTTCATTGCAGCAGTTCCTCTAAACAAATCAAATTGTGTTCCTGGAGGCAGTAATCCTGCAGAGAAAAAAAAATCTATGGTTCAGCGCCACTATATGAATGTATCATTACAATATAGAAATATAAAGCATGATTCGTGGGCCACTGACCTTGGTGTTGTTGCCATTTCAAAGCCTGACCAATCAAAGCCATTAAACGTGATGGTGGCACCACATTAACTTCAGCAGCAATGGCTACAACACCAACAAGCAGAGAATAAGCACGAGGGGAAAAAATAAATGAACCACAAGATGATATCCCATGAATTATACCCTTATCCAACATATCATGAACCAAGCATGATGTCACCCCAAATATTCAGCAAAAATGTCCATTTTCGTTGGCTTGGTTTGCTGATGCGTGTAAAGAAATTTCAAGTAAAGATTGAAGGACTGGCTCAATGAAAGGAAACGTGAGGCAGGAATAGTCAAACAAAAAAGATCTATAAAAAGTAAGCTAGAAAAACCTTGTGCAATCAATGAACGCCGCTTCTCCTTTGTTGCTTCTTGGTATGCCTGTAGATATTAACCTGGCGCGCTTTAGTACTTGGCAGGGAAAGAAAAGAGCACCCAAAGATAGGTACCATTCAATATAAGCTTAAGTAAACCAACGAATCAGACGGTAATTCATCATTAGTTGATTATGAAGGCCCTCATCACGGATCCAATTAGGTGAATTTCTTCTACGGCAGTGACTAATCTGAGAACAAAAATTGACATCAAAGCCTCTATAGAAACGAGAAAAACGAACACAACTCATCAGAAATATAATCAATAAAAAATAGCTGTGAGAAGAGAAAAATTAACTTTTCGTGTGTATTTGCCGAAATATCTAAAGAGAAATGTAGCAATTAAATCAGTAAACGATGTACCATTCCATTAAAGAGACAAGCCAAAATTATTTGCATTGAACATTTTCAAGTCTCAATTAGTCATACGCTAACAAATTGGCAGATCATGTGTAAATTACAGCTTTTAAAACTTTTTATTTCTCAGAGAAGGGACCACGATTGATACATAAAGTACTAATTACCAGAAAAAAAAACTCGGAAAATATTGATTTTCAAATTTAGCTTCGCTTCACATGAATGTTAATCCATTTAGAGTAGAGATCAAAGATTCAAAGGAAGGGATTCACACATGAAAACAACTAATGTGGAGGACCACAAGCGGACACAAATTACTGGTATTGATCATGGTATAAGAAATATATCAATATGATCATGCAGCGATATGGAATAAACCCTGAAGATTGGCTTTCAAACATTAAAACTGTTTTTCTCTAACACATCTTCGAATTTGTATTCACTGGAGCAAAAATTGAAACTCACAGAATCAGATTATTGTGAGAATAGAAGTGCAAAAACATGCAAACAAACAAAGCACCGACATAAGGAGTTCCAGGAAATAACATCACATTTAAACAATAACACAGACCTCAAGTGGATCAAAATATGTTCGAACTAGGAGATGTTCAAGACGCAAATATCTTTCAGGCTGCTCTTGTTTCATAACACCCATTGCCTGAGTTTGCCTCAAAATGGCACGAGCAGTGTCCAACTCACGAAGTTCAATCATTTCCAAAACAATCTGGGAGATTGGTAAGAACAGAAGCATAGGAAAACATTGTCAGTTATTAGCTTCAAAAAAACTTTAGAAAACAACATTGATTCAAGTCACTACAACGAAAAACAATACAACAGTTATTAAAAGCAACACGTTAAACGAAACATTTGGAATACTTTCATACCTGCTCATAAAGATCCTCAAGTTTATTTCTTGGAAGCTTCAGTTGTGCCACTTGAGGTAATATTACATCCCACCTCCCACTATTGACATCTGAAACGAAAGTCTCAAGGCTGTCCACTGTATTCAGTGAAACCTGACACTCATTTTGCAATGTCTGGAAGGTTTGATGCAGCGAGTTCTCTTTGCAGAACTGAAGGACGATCTTAATGACACTGTAAAAAAAAGAAACGGTCTACATTAAAACATATTATTAACCATGGACAAACTGACTTTAATAACAGGCACCAAATATTACTAAGCTAGATGTGCAAAGTTTTTAAGCTAAAATGGCCCCCATAGGCATATATGCACAAGAGCAGCATTCATAGAAGTCTGAAGGCGACTCAGAATGCGCCACAATAGATCACTAACCTACATCATTCAACTCTGTCCATTGGTTCCTCATCAGCTATATGATGCATTGATAATGAAAATAGCAAATCTTTTTGCCAGGATAAGCGCATGCACATAAATTGTAAGACATTAAGACAGTTTCTTAAGGAATTTGTCAAAATTTAAGATTATTTGCAATATCAAGAATAGATGAAACCAAATAGAAAACAGATTATCTGCACACCAGTCGTCAATTGTTCTGTAAGAAACAAGGGGAAGCACATGCCCGTTCTGTTCCAAATAGAATAGCTCTATGCTGTGTCGCAATGAGGTGAAACCAAATCAACGGAGAGCTTTCTTTGTTCTAAATGATCCAGGTTATCAAGGAAGTTTTCTAAAAAAATATTAACCATCCTGCAACAATTACACTGGTTCAAAGCATAAATCCAAGTCTAGTCAGGAACCTAGAAGACTATGCTTTGAATAAAAAGTTACAGCGGATCCTCAAGTTGATACCAAACTCCCCTTAGTTACACGACACAGTAACATGTTGAGTAGAGGGCTTAATAACGAGCTGAATTTGGCCCAAATTATTTTTGTCCGTTTGGTAAGTAATCATGCGAATCCTGAGAATTTTCATATCGATCTAGAGCTGAGATTCAATCATCCAAGAAGATCAAATGGTTAGGGTTATTAGGGTTTCATCAACAGCCGAGAAATTAAACCCTGATGGAGGCTGTTATCACGGTTCCCAGGTTGAAATTGACAGTTGAAATGTCAATTGTTCTCCTTTATATGGTTTAGACACCTAATCTCCCTTGAACCAACAGACATTCCATTTTTCCCCTAAAAGTCTATTTGAATATGAAAGTTAAAAAATATTTTATCCTGAGGAATAGATTTAGACGGCATTAACTAAATATGTGATACTAAAAATTAGAGTTCCCTTCATCACTGAAAAATAAGAAAAATATTTAACATAAAGAATGGTTGACCATTCTCTGTTTCAGACACAATTTTTGGAATGGCTTCGATACCAGCCAATCTGATTTTAAATGCCAAGATTCAGAACATCAGCAAACTTTTCATGCATTCCTCTTCAATTAGGCTCTTCCCAAGGAACTGTTTGTTATTTGTTCCCTGGGCACATAAGCATAAATGCGACTAGTACATTTTTCCCACACCATATCCATCTCCCTGTTTAGACTTATGTTCTCTTGAGCTTCTCTCCATTTCCTCTCATCCATAAACTCCAACCGCATATCCTGTCGTCTAGATCCGTTTTGTGGGCCATTATGGAAAAGTTTTCCAAGCATATAATGATCAACAGGCATGCCAACTGTGATGCATGCCTACAACTATAGAAAAGCGTTTGAGTGACTTAATTATTTAAGTTGGTAATCACACAGAAATTTTATTATCTTATAAATGAACCGAATTGCAAAAAGTGGGAACCATACTTACTAATAGGGCATATGACTCCCAACAAGGATCTGATCATAGAAGCAAACTGGCGTAGAGACATGGATTATCACCGTACATAGTTGAAAATTCGATTCATGGCTTCATAACACTCCTCAGCTACTCTTTCACTTCTCCCACTTGAATGCCTTTCATCCTTATTTTCTGAGACTTTCTTTTTTCGGGTGTACATGACTAGATCTCAACTGCAAATGCAACTACAAAATTGTTTTCCTACTGTTGCATATGAACCTTTCCTCTCTTCCTTACTCTTATTTTGGAACAGATGTTCAACAGCTATTCTTACCACCCACATAAAGCGCTTCTCTAGAACCATGACACATAACATGAGACCAATTTACCCACCTGCATACTCAGCAGCCACCACAATGCGGCCCTTGATCACCAGTACAACTCAATTTTGAGGTTCCTTCCAGTGATTATGATTATCACCAGAGCATGCACAGTTTTATGTTAGTATGGATGAAATTCATGACCCTGAAATGCAACGAGATTAAGGAAAAATGAGCTTTCCTTTTATTCAAAAACTTTGGCCTCAGTCATTTACCATGGGCGACTCATTTTAGAGTCCAATACAGCTCATAACAATCAGAATTTAATGAAATCGAATGGAACTACAGATTGGGAGTTCAGCACTGCTCATCTGGTGCAACATGCTACACAGTTTGGTTGACATAGTTCTCTTTTTTTCCGCATGATGAAAATTGATTCTCAACTAAATGTTTCATTGTTGAAGAATATGATGCCAATGATACATAGCTGGATGAAAGTTGGCCTCCACTCTGCAAGGTGTCAACTCCTCTCTCTCTCTCTCTCTCTCTCTCTCTCTCTCTCTCTCTCTCTCTCTCTCTCTAAATAAATAAATAAATATATATATATATATATATATAGATATAAATCTATGTGTGGACATCCTATGCCATTCTTCGTTTGGTGAAAACAAAAACGTACCTTTAACTGTTACAAGCATAGTGCAGGTTGGGAGAAGTTGGAGAAAAGAAAAAGTAATTCTCAATATTCTCAATTACTGACTCAGCCAATGAATTCAATTCTCATACTAGCACAACATCCGCGCAGCTCGCTATCACATTTGATAAAGCTAACCCCAAGTCAACGCCTAGAGAAAAACTTTAGTCACAGGGTAAATCTGTCAAGGCATCTCACCGTATACCCACCTCCCCCAATGAGACACATATACAGTGGAACACTCAATGCATCGTCAATCGAAAACCGTATCTTGAAGTTATTTCCATCGAACTTATAGTCCATCCTCTCCCCGAACACAAGACACGGTACATTCTCCAAGAGTTCTCCATAAGCCACCCAAGAATATCATCAGAGAAAACATAGTTTCCAATTTTTCCATTTTGGGGACAAGCATACTGTATAAGGATCTTCCCTGCACTTAAACTTGTAAATCCAGCAAAAATCTAGGTAACATGATTTAAAAACAACAAATACGAGGACACTTGCACATTATGATCTTGATTTTCTCAATCGTTCCCTCCCCCGCATGCGGCATTTGCAACGGCCACTGATTTCAGAGGCCACCAACGGCGACGAGACGCATCATCCATGATTTCAACTTTAACCCACGCAACCAATCCATAGAGTCCGTTCGGAGCGAGAAAACCCCAAAGTCTAGGCGTCGCCCGCGACCAATTCCCAGAATCCAATTTCCGCAGGCTCCCCGAAGAACACTACGCAGAAGCTCCACTCCACATCGAATTCACATACTCGAGAGAAACAAATCAAACTGTAGCGGGAACAACGAAGCAGGATGCTCTACTCGATAATCCGCTTAGTAGCGGCTGAGGGACCAAACAGTGAGAGCGAAGAGGACAAGAAAGAGCTTACTCCCGCGCTTCGATCTCGAGCGTCGACATCCCCGCCACCTTCCGCTGTGCGGAACAGAACCCTCCGGCGTAGAGGACTCCCGGAGCAGTGGGTCGCCCCTACAACCCGCTTAAACCCCCACCTCCCCCTCTCTCTCTCTCTCTCTCTCTCTCTCTCTCTCTCTCTCTCTCTCTCTCTCTCTCTCTCTCTCTCTCTCTCTCTCTCTCTCTCTCTCTCTCTCTCTCTAAACCCGATAAGAGTCTGCTCCGGACTCAAAGACGGGAAAACCTGGTGATACTACCGTCTCTGAGCCGATTAACTTACCGGTCGCCATTAACGGGTATCCAAATCCACGGAGCAAATGGATCCGATAGGAGGACCCGTGCTGACCGCTCGAAACAGATTTTAAAATAAAATTAGTGGATAATTACTTTCAAGTGATTTTATAATTATTGTTTAAAAAAATTATAAAATAATACGAAGCATAAATTAATAAAAATAGGTGGATATTTTTCACTATAATTAATATAAAGAAATTAAAATTGGTACAAATAGAAAATTCATTAGGACCAAGATGAAGAAAAATCAACTAAAACTAGTATAGTTATTTCTCCCTTGTAATTTTTATAATGGAATTTTGTGATTTTCCACCAATCAAATCGGATATTTAAGAAAAATAATGGAGTGGGTTAACGAAGATAAATGACCATCTTATTATTCTTCTTTTTGAAGAATAAAAAATGACATGAAATTATTGGAAATTTGTTCCATATATAGTATTTGTTCTGAAGAAAAATGGTTCATGAATTGCATCACCATATGGAGGAGGGTACACTTTTCATGGATTTTAAATATTTCAAGCATGATTATGTTAATTATGGAGCTAATAAAATCGTAGGTATAGATATATATGTATAAAAATTAGAAAAAAATCAAAAAAGTTTGTTGAATATTTTCCCATGTTTTATGAATGAGTATCTCAAACAAAAATCTTAATCACTCAATGTATTATTCTCACGATCATGAAGCTATTTCCATTCCATTCCAGTTTGTTTCAAGGGACCCAATCTTAGGGGAATCATCATGAGTTCTTAAATAACACAAGGATTTCAGACACTTGAGTTATTGATTGTGTAATGTCTTTTTTACTATTGTTTCTTATGGGGATTCCAAATCAACAAATTGGTTCATTAGGGGGATTTCATACATAAAATGGCTTTGAATAAATCATCATCCTTTGATCTTGATTAAAGCTTTCATATGATCTTGTCAATTTAGTTGATATCTTTGTGAAATTACTAAGCATTTCAATGGAATGGCTTAATCAAATAAAAAAGCTTGCTCAACATATGCTAAAGGTGAGGCGTCATTGCACACATTGAAAAGTTACTAACTAAATTATTGCACTTTTATTTAAAATAAATGGCACCCACCTTTATGACTTTAACCTGAATGATTAAAAAAAAATATGTATATATCATCACCTTTAAAAACGAAAAAAACATATTTATGAAGACTATTAGGCAATTTGTATGGATCACTCCTTTATCATCTTTATGACCTTGAAAACTTTCACAGCACGCTTATCAAATTTATGTCCAATGCTTACTATCCTAATTCAAGTTTACAGCTCATAAACGTTTTATGTCCACTCAAACTACCTCATAATCAAAAAGAGGAAGATGAACAAGTAACATGGCGAGAGAGAGAGAGAGAGAGAGAGAGAGAGAGAGAGAGAGAGAGAGAGAGATGATTGTGGAAAATGGGCACCAGACTTTTTGGACTGAATCTTTTCAAAGCCCAGGCCCAGTTTGCGAAACAAGGAAAATAATAGCAGAAGAGGCTACAACTGTATGTAGTTTTGACCTTGGGAAGTTGGTCTCCTCCCACTCAGATCCCACTGCACTAGGAAGCGTATTTTACCAATATAATATGATAATTTATCTGGGCACCGACCAGAAATATCCAAAAAATATCCACAAGGGCATTACAGTAAATTGTTGAAACATTAATACTAAATGACGACACTAACAGGCTTCAAGGATAGCAACAGCTCCACTGATGAACATGGCTAGACATACCAATAACGAATTAACCAGGACGCGTTGACTAAACGAGGAAACTGTCTACAGACATGATGTCTACAGGCATCATGGAAACTGCCTTATAAAAACCCAGTAGAACGATGATTAATAAATATAATTTCTTTAGAGATGTAATGTGCTGAGATTCAATGGAAAGAAGATGAGCTGATCAATAATATATAAGGCCACAAGCCATTTCCATGATGGAGACTCAAATAGAAAAAAAAAAAGGCAGGACTCACTGATTTTATGTCAAAGACACCAGACAAATCCACAAGATAAATGGACGGAACTAGAAATACCAATCACCAGGCATGCTGATGTTACAGGGAAATGTGTAAAGAGTTGCTCTTGACTTGTGAGAAAAAATGCAGCTGAATGATAAAAAGTAAGTATAATTTCTACAGAGATGGAAATTTTTTAGATTCCATGAGAAGAAGATGAGATCAAAATGGAAAGAAAGAGAGGGCTTGATGATTTTATGAATATCAAAGCCACTTCTAAAACTGGGAGGCTTGGATGAAGCTGTCTGACTGGTTAGCACCAAGCTAGAGCCAGACAGGACGTTAAAACCGCCCGAGTTCATCAGCTTTCTGACTCTTTCAGGCCAGCATTCTCAGCCAAATGATAGAGAAGAACACCTGCTGCAACGCTCACATTCAAGCTCTCAACAGCCAGGAACGGCTTGAAATCTCGAGAAGGAACTCCCCCATCTTCTTCGTCTTCTTCATCATCATCATCTCCACCCATAAGAGCATTACCAGGTATCCTAACCAGATCGGTACAGGACCTCTCAACCAGAGGCCTCAAGCCGGTGCCCTCGCTGCCCAGAACAAGAACGGTTGGGGCTCCTGCCTTCACCTCGCCCAGTGGGAGAGCCCTGGGAGAGACTGAACCACCAAGAACCCGCCACCCGTTGTCGGCCGATGAGGCCAGGAACTGCATCATGTTCTTGCAGGACCTCAGCTCGATCATCTCCAGAGAGCCTGCACTGGCTTTGCTGACGACCCCACTCAGCGGAGCCGAGTTCTTTGCGCACAGGACCACCCCTTCCACCCCGAAGAAGTAAGCAGACCGGAGAATTGCCCCCAAATTCTGTGGGTCCATGACCTCGTCCAGGGCGATCCACAGAGGGGCCCTCCCTCCTTGGTTCATCGACACAGGATCCAGCACCCTAATGGGCACCATCTCCAATGGAGAAGCATCAAGTATGAGGCCCTGGTGAGGGCGGTTGTCGACGACCATGTTCAGATCGTGCTTTGAGGCTTCTTTGACTGTTAAACCGATCTCGTCAGCCATCTTCAGGATCTTCTCAATCCCTTTCTTATCTTTCTTCTTCTTGTTGTTCCCACTCAGATCCAGTCCATCCCGGACATACAGAGTGTAGAACTCCCTCCTTCCAGCGGTTAATGCAGCCAAGACGGGGCTGACTCCATAGACGGACTCACCCACCATCTTAGGGACTGACGACTCGGTCGCCTGCTTCCATGCGTTTCTGCCCCAGCTCTCCTGGCGATTCCATCGAGCTACCTCTGGTCTTTCATAGCGGGACTCTCTGTCGATTATCCTGTCGTATCTGGACCTAATATCGTTCCATCTCGGATCATCAATTGGTTCTGATTCTTCCTCTTGCGGCGATTCCCTTTCAGATCTTCGTTCCTCCATCGGGCTTCTTCTTCTCCTGGAATCTCGTACATTTTTCCCATCCCGATTCCTCCAGGCATCTGCCGCAGGCGTCTCACTGGCTCTCGAGAAATAGCTGTCGGCGGAAGCCTCCCACGAGCTGCTGACATTCCTCTCTCCTGTCTCTTTCTTAGATCTTCTGAATTCTCTGCCATCGCAGACCGCAAACCGCGGACGGTAGCCCGCAGATTTCTGGTGCGTTCCTGTAGATAGATGCCTGATCCTCGAGAAACACGCATTTCCCAGTTGCTTCGATCGAACTCCATTGGAAAAAACCCTAAAGTCCCCCAAAACCTCCCCCCTTCCTAGGGTTTTAGAGGCCGAACTTCCAAGCACCTTCAGACAAGATTCACCGGAGAAACACCTTGCTGCGCTCCCCCAAGGCCTCTGTGGCAGCAAACCAGTCGCCGGAGCATCCTTCCCAGGCTGGGAGAAGTGGCTGCGGCGGCGGCCGGAGTCCTCTGTGGTCGACGAAGACGAATTGGAGGAAAGAACTCTCACCTCGACATTGCTGCAGCTATGAGTGGAGCCTGAGCATCGAGACCATCCCCTAGAGATTCCGGCGATCAGCGGAGGTCCGGTGGGGCGCCGGGCGACGCCGCCGCAGCAGTGCATCTCTCGATGGAGCTCCGAGATAAACCCCAGCACCGGACAGGACAGAAGGGGAAGATTGAAATAAATATATTATGAATAAGTCCTCTATTAAATGAGATATATACTTTTCGTTCTTATTTTTGGAAAACTAAACGCAGTGGACAACAAGGGACCTAATTAACATAACATAAAAAAATCAATTTTTATAAAATATATAATTTTTAAAATTCCGGCACGATCTTCAAGTGAAAACCATGGCCATTCTTCTGAATTTGGGTTCAAGAATATATTAAAAAATAAAATTATTTAAATATATATTTCATATAAAATAATAAACATGTTTATAAACCACGATGCAATGACATGTATGGACATCATAGTCAAAGGCTTACTTTTGTGGCCAAAGTGCTAAGGTTGACTCATATCACCACCTTGACTTTTTCTTAAATAGTATTTAATTAAGATGAAAATGGTTGCTTTTTGTGGTCAAAGTGATAAGGTTGACTCATACCATCACATTGACTTTTTCTTGAATAGAAGTTAATTAAGATGAAAATGGGCATCAATTGATAGGTAAAACCATAATGATGTCATAAAATCTGTTTATATGATGTTATACACACATATATAATGATGCCATGATATGTATGAATAGAGTCAAAGGCTTGCTTTTTGTGGTCAGAATGATAAGGTTGACTCATACGACCACCTTGACTTTTTATTAAATAGTAATATGAAAATGGGCATCAATTGACAATCAAACCACGATGACGTCATAAAATTATGTTTACATGATGGTATAGATATATGGTATGATGCCATTACATGTATGAACAAGTCGAAGCTTACTTTTTGTAGTCAAGGTGATAAGGTTCACTCATATCATCACCTTTACTTTTTCTAAAATCGTAGTTACTAAGATGAAAATGGGCATCAATTGATACATGAACCATGGTGGCGTCATAAAATCTATTTATTGATGATATTAAAGAATTCCTTGAATAGTCATTAATAAAGATAAAACTGGGGATCAGTTGACACAAATTAAACAATGATGATGCCATACAAAATATTTTAATATGATGATATACATAAATAGCAGCGATCACCACGGTTATTTTCTTATGTTTTATAGTACTTTAATTATAAACTTTTATTTATTTAATTTTAAAATCTTTGAACACATGGAAAAATATAGAGGACTGAAGTTGATAAAAATCAATAAATATAATATGCCGATTTAAAATAATAATAAAACTTAAAATTGTGGTTGCTGAGAGGAGCGGTTCGTGACTTGATCTAATAAGAAATAATCTATAATTTATATTTTTAATCATATATATATTTGATCGATGGAAATATTTAATATTTTTTAATCGGGGGGAAATTCGAGGTAATTTAAAATCCGAAAAATAATTTCAATTAAAGAGATTTGAGACGGGCCTGTTAAGAATCCGATATCCCACCTATTACGACCTCCTTGCCCTAACCCGCAGCGTTTCCACCGCCGTCCCGCCGTCCTTTTCTCTCCCGACTGGTCGGCGGTGCTCCGCCGCTCCGCCCCCTCCAGTCAGGTCGGCAGCGCCACCAGGGAGGTAAGGATGTGCGGCTAGTACTCTGTTCTCTCTGTTTGTGTTTCAGTTTCTCTGCAGGATATCGGCGGGCGGGGGGAGTTAAGAATTGGCTCTTATGGTTGATTTATGGTTTCACTTTTGGGAACCTATCTTCGGCTTCGCGCCTCCGGTCCGTCGTCTGTTCAGATGATACTACGGACACCGGATTATTCAGCTTTGTTTGATCCTTTTTGGTTCGGCTGCTGCGTCTTGTGGACGCATTCAGTTTGAGGATTTGCGAAAAAGTTGGCGGATTCTGTCGTAGTAGACGGGTTTTTTCTGTGCGTCATGTTTCGCCTGCGTTGAACATGTAATCAATGTCTGCTGGCGATATTTTTCTTTGTGCACTGGGCTTCTTCTACTTATGAGTGCTGTTTGCATTGCTTTTGACCATCGTCTTTTTTCTGTGATCTTCTTCATTTCACTAAAACTCTAGATTTTTCGTCTTTCTTAATGCCTATAAATTCTAGCCTTATCGCATTCAGCCTGGGTGCTTCCTCCTCCAGTTTATTGATTAAATCCTTGCGAGTGATGACCAATAAGTTCATTGCTATTTTCTTGGCTTGGATAATGAATTCTTTTATCCTTCTTGTTCGACAGTAAATTGTCGTTACCCGAGCTTGAGGGAGGATGAGGATAGAAAAGTGTTGGTTTTGCTCTTCGAACATTTACCCAGGGCATGGCATACAATTTGTTCGTAATGATGCCAAGGTATTGCTTCTCTCAGTTATTGCATATTTGCTTCGCCTGCTTCCACCAGGCATGCTGCATCTCTCCCGTGGCAGACCTCAATTTCCTCTGTCATGTAGATGTGCGAAGGACTCATCGTTCTCTGAAAGATTCTTTTTACTATCATTTTAAGATTATTTTGGAAATTGATTAATTTGCAGCGCATGCATCTGCACGCCCATGAAGGATTTTCAATTATGAATTCAGAGACAGTGTATCACTAATCCTTCGTTATTGGAGATACTAGAAAAACTCGCAAAAGAAAAGCTGTCAATTTTTTTGAGTGTTCGGCCCAACTATTTTAAGTTAATTTTCCCTTATAAGGAGGTAGCAAATGTTATCCCTCCTTCAGAGGTGAAATGGTTAAAACCAGATTTTGTTATTATTGTCTGATTGATCCGTTTATCCAATAATCTCGGTTAATGAATGGTATTAGGTTGCTTTCCAATCTATTTTTTCAATATTGGTTTGACATTTTCTTAACTAGCATCTTATCATAGATATTTCTTTGTCTGCTTTTTAAGCAACCATTTTTAAAAGGTAAGAGTATTCACTAGTGTATCGATTTCCGCAGATATTTCGATTCTGTAGATCCAAATGCCACAAGAACTTCAAGATGAAGAGAAATCCACGCAAGGTTAAGTGGACAAAAGCCTACAGAAGGGTTCATGGAAAGGATATGACACAGGTAACAATAAAGTCACGTTGAATATGATCAGTGGACTCTCTGGCTTCCATTTAGTTCCCTACCAATTAGATACGTAATCATGTTTTCTTCCCCTTTTTTCTCTCCTCTTCCAGGACTCTACTTTTGAGTTGGAAAGAAAACGAAACAGACCTGAGAGGTATGACAGGAATGTTGCCGAAAACACACTCAAGGCCATAAAGAAGATCGACAAAGTCAGAGTAGCTAGAGAAGCCAGACACCACGCCCAGAGGTTCCCCTCAGATTCACTTTGTGATTATTATTTTTCATTTATTAGTACAGTATGTTTCATCCTGTCAAAGAACCCATGGTTATATCACCATATTTCATTCATAATCCTCCATTAAATCGTTCCTACTTTCCTGTCTTGGACAATATTTTGTTGAAACATTTGATTGATGTGCCCTTCAATCTTCTTCTATTTACATCTTCCCTTTGTGGAACTTATTGCAGGATGAAGGGTAATAAGGCCACTGAGATGAAGGCCGCGGTGAAGGAGCTGGAGCAGAGCATCCACATGGTGAAGGCTCCGATTGCACTCAAAGAGGACCCCTCTCTCACCCTCCCCAAGCTCAAGGTCAAAGTCGTCCAGGCAGCCCGAGCAGAGGATCAAATGGAAGAATGAGGCATCTCCTCTCTCTCTCTCTCTCTCGCTCTCTCTCTCTCCACCCTCCTCCGTCCTCTTTCCTGAATCACCAGAGCTTAGAGAGTGGATACAGGGGCCTGCTTGATCATCTGTAAAAATCTCGAAATGGGATTGACATGATTTTGTAGCTTTTATGGAACTATCCAATCTTTAGAGATTCTTTCTCGCTTATTACTCTGATGGAGCTGGGCCTATCTCGTCTCCTGAAATTGAGCTGGGCCTATCTGGTGGGTTGTTGACAGGGAAGTTGAACTCAAATCGGGCAGTAATCCTTAAAGTTCTAATGGTGAGATTATTATATGCTAGCTTTTGTATCAGATTATATGCTATCTCTGTGGCTGCTAAATTTATTGGCTCTGACATCGTAGTGATTACATTCGGTTTCAAAGCGGTATATTCTGATCATTCAAGCTGCAGCATTCTCTGGGTGCTTCTTTTGGATCTGATTATTTAGATCCAAAATTATTATTTGGGGTTTGTGCAGCATATTAATTCGAGCAGTCAATCTAATGTTTTATTGATGGCATTGTTTGGATAAGTTACGTATTGTGTAGCCCTTTGTCTTTCAGATATAATCACCATATCAGATGTGCTTTGGTGTTTTTGTGAGAAGCATGTAAAAAAAATAAAAACACATGGCTAATTTTACTAAAGTTCTTTGATGATTTCATTTGATCGCCTTCTTTTGCTCTATAGTTATCAATGAGTTGCATGATCCGCCAGTTGAAAATAAAAAAATGTTTTAAATGGGCCTACTTAGTGTAGATCCATCCATGGAGATCACTCGATTTTAGGACATGCTTATTTCCTTGAAAAAATTACCTGAAAAATGAGGATATAATCCCTTGTTTCATATTGACGCTTGCTATGAATAGTAAATGATTAAACTGTCGTTAAACCTGGTAATTATTTATTGGAAATACTAGGAGAATTTATGGTGAACCCTTTTCCTTGCACAGTTCCAATCGCCCATATGCCCTTTGCTACCTCCACTACTTGGCCATGGTACTTGGCCCTTTTGGACCCTCCCATCCTCTTCATCTTACCCATGACGGGCCATCCCTGTCAATCCAATATACATATGTATAGAGAGAGAGAGAGAGAGAGAGAGTCGTAGTACTTGGCCCTATTAGATTCTCAACCAACACAATCACACCTCCCGTCCTCCTTTCCTTACCCTTTGTGTAGCGGCAAGTCCTTAACCATGAGGGCCATGCCTATCATCCCTCTCTCTATATATATAGACATGTAGAGAGAGAGAGAAAAGAGAGAGAGAGAGAGAGAGAGAGAGAGAGAGAGAGGGCTAGTCATTGAAACGATCATCAGCTCTATGATACAAGAAAGTAAGTGCAATACGTATACAAATTGAGAAATCCTCCACAACATACCCACCTCGTTTGGACCGTCCCATCCATGAACATTAAATTAAGACTGTCCCCCAGCACCTGAAGCTGAATCATGGGAGTGGCTCTTGCGAGTCCCCCAGTCGGGACAAGTGGAGGTAGGCATCAGTTCCTGCATTGACGAGCAGCGTTAAAATAATCAGGATTGATAAAAACGGGCCGGGCCGGGCTGGACCGGACCCGGAGAAAAGCCCAGAGTGTGGGCTACTAGGATGTGACTGACTCTATGACATGCAAAATACTACCACACTCATCATCACCGAATATCCTGGCAACCAATATTTTTAGCTTGTACCATTTTGATGAACTACAATCGACACAATCCCAAAACATCAACAAATCCAATTCAGTAACAGAATTTCTGCATTCTTGAACTCATTAATGAGATTTTCTCCGAGTTTTTTCATCCAGTCTCACTGACTTTATTGAGAACATAAAATTTTCTCTGGGTTTCTTGATCTTCCACTAGATCCTGATTGTTCACCCCCTCATATCACCTTCTCTGATTTTTTTTTTTAAGGTATTACTGAACCGATTAATGCGATTTTCTCCTAGGTTTTTCATTCACCTTCTCTGAATTTATTGAGAACATAAATTTTCCTCTGGGTCTCTTATTCTTCCACTAGATCCTGATCGTTCACCCCGCTCATATCACTTTAAAAGTATATCTTTTTTCTTCTTCAAGCTAATTGAGCTCGCTCAAAACTTTAGAATTGAAGCAATTATAAATGCTGAGACATCTATTTATGGTAGGTTCTACGCACCGTATCCTTCCATGGAGATGATCTGCAGATCGCCCCCAAAATAACGCGCATAGAGACGGCTGATGGGAAGCCCACAGCCATACCCTGCCATAATTACCGAATCCCCAGTGTTGGAATCCTCATCTACCGGGTCTTTTGCTGTGCTGTAAAGATATGTGAAGATCCTGGGAAGCCCACTTCTTGGAATACCTCCGCCTTCGTCTGAGATCTGCATTCAGACGAATTTATATTCAATGGGAACCCAAAGTTCAGGGAATTATCTATCAGCAATATTCTCCGGGAAATAAAAAAGTTGGCATAATAAATTTCCAGGGGTTAAAATAGGAAATAAATGCCGTTTTTAGGCGAATCACTATAGGAATAGATCATCTGTAGTTCAAACCAAGTTCAGGAGTCTTGTTTTCAGCAGAAATGAAAATTTTCAAAACATTTAACAGCCATAAATTCACAAATCATATGAGAAAATAATCTCCATAAGGTTTCACCATAAATGGATGCTGTAACAAGTTGGAGTAAAGATTAACAAGCAGTAATATGCGAAACGGGAATTATTACAACCAGATAAATACATGAGAAAAAATAACGAACCTTTATTGTGACATCTTCTATACCATCAGCGACTATAATCCTAACCGGAGGTGCATCCTTATCAGAATTCATATATCGTTCCTGAACTGCACGCAAGGAGTTTTTCACTAGCTCGAACACCATGAGATGCAAATGTGAAGGGACATACCTGCAATGGAGAGAAAAATATCTTGAAAAAAGCCCATCCAGGAAAACGTAGGAAACTAAGAAAAACCTAGCAGGAAGGTGTGAATATCAAGGAGAAAACTCACGGGAAGGTGAAATCTGGATCTCCATAGATGGTGACATCAGGGGCGCTTCCATACTGGCGCATGCAGATGTACCGGGCATCCTCACTTGCAGCATGAGCAACAGCAATGGGCGACATCCTGGTGTTTATTTGGCCAATGCAGCCAGGCTCTGGATTGGGATCATGCAGCGCGACATGCTGCCCTGAGGTCACCAAAGAAAAGAAAGCATGATCTTTGAGCGGTCACACGAATCTGACTCAAATAGTTGGAGAATTATGTTATAATTATCAGACGCCACACAAAAATGTAACGATCTGGCTCGGGTGTTGGAAGAACTAGCTCAACTGGATTGACTCGGCTGTGACTCAGGGTAAGTCAAACCAGCTGAAATCAGACAGACTTATACACTCTCATGTTCAAAACGTAACCTCAGAACAGTGTAACCTCACACGAATTTTTTTTTATTAGAGGATACGGCAAAACATAACCAACGGCATACTGTACTCGTCCTGATTCAAATAGTTGACGAATGAGACAAGATTGCATTAACTAGGTTGTGACTAATAATAAGTCAAACCGGAGGAAATCAGACTTTTTCACACCCACGTTCGAAAAATAATCATAACACTGTGTTCTCAAATTCAAAAACTTTATATGAGTAAGATTTGGATGATCTCAACAGATAAGATCAATCCCGTGAAAACCAAGAGCACTTGTAAGGGCAAGTAGAAAATCGAGTCAGATTGTGCAGACTCAGCTGCAACGCATCTCGACTCAGGCTGTCTCAGATCCAGGTCATAAATCCACCTCAGGACAACAAAATCCACGCAAAGGTTCTGTGTCGATGATCTGGTTGATCCCACCAGATTTTATGAGCAGAGAAAGAAAGGGTTGACTGACCTATAAGCATACGGATCCCGATTCTGGACATGTAAAACCGATCAAGAAATTCGTGAATCTCTTCAAGATCGCTGCGGGCAACCTTAGGGTTCAGATCCTTCTTCAGCTGCTGAACACCCAGCGCCATGGCAGGCACCACGTTGTTGTGCCTCACCTTGATCATCTTGATCATCTTCGTGAAAGCGAGCTCGTCACAAGTACCTTTGATCTCTGGAAAGGAACGGAGATCGCGAAAGGAGTCCACGTACCAGTCCCTCACCTTCAGGCATCAAAGGCAGAATGATGAGGAGTAAGTCTGGTTTATGCGGTCAACGATAAATCATAGGATGCAGTAATTTTACTATCTCCACTTCCAGGAAGCGAATTCACTTCGTAATCAAGAAACCCTGCAGCGTTCGCCATAACAAGCTCTAGAGCTCAACATCTACGTGAGAATGATAGCAGAAGATTGTTTTTTTAAAGCAGGTGGAAACGCCAAAAGGGCGTAGGAACACGATCTGAGACTCGTCATGACAATTCTCGGGGGGCTCCATATTAAGAGAAAATTCCAAGAAATTACGATGTCAATTCAGCCACCAGGACGAAAAAAATGAGGAAAAATGTTACGAGACCTCCATATGGGCGAAAAAATTAGGCAGATCAGCCTCATAAATCAACTCTAGATAATTCAAAAACCAACCAGAGAGCCAGCGGAAGCCTCTAGGACATGGGAGAATCAAATGGACAGGGGAGACGAGATGCGGATTTCCGGGAGATTCCCGCAGCAGCACACCTTGAGGACTGCCGGCTTCTCGGAGAGGCCAAAGGGCAGGCTCTCAAGCTCGATCGCGCGGCGTGCGATGCGGATGGGGAGCTCCTTGTGCAGGAACTGCGCCGACAGCAGCAGATTGCGGTCGGTCGGCCGGGAGCCGAACTCCATCATGTAGCGCAGACTCACTCCCGTCTGCTTCATGCCCCCCCAGCGCCGCACCTCCTCCTGGACTGCCTTTCCGGCGGCCTCCGCCGCCTTCCTCGCCGCCGTCATCTCTCCAGCCCCGCTCCACGACTAGAGTGAGAATCCGCAAGGAGGGGAAGGAAGAGAGCCACGGATCGAGGATTGCGCGAGCATGCAGATGTAGCGGAGTGGCGGCGCCGCCGTCAAGGACCACCACCACCACCACCACCGATCGCCGCCGCCACCCCCGCGGAGGACTATGTGAGGCCGCTTCTCCTCCACCTCAGGGAGCCCGCTCTCTCCTCTTCACGGATGCAACCGTCGAGTAAGACCTGACATCACGGTCTTATCTCATCCTCCACTAACAAGCTTTTTACTTTCCAAACTACCCCTCGTATGTTTCACTAAATCACATAATAGTCCTCATACTTATAAATTAACAAAAGTACCTTTCCGTTCAAATCCGAGCATTAAATTCTCAACTATTGGATATTTATAATTTTATATTTTAACCATATCATATTTATTATTTTGATAACACCCCCAAGCCTAATTATAGTACCTTTGTCCTGACCCCTCATTAAGATACTTTCTAGGGAGATAATAGAGAGATAGATAGGTAGATAGAGAGATAGCGAGAGAGAGAGAGAGAGAGAGATAGATAGATAGATAGAGAGATAGCGAGAGAGAGAGAGATATATAGATAGAGAGATAGATAGATAGATAGATAGATAGAGAGAGAGAGAGAGAGAGAGAGAGAGAGAGAGAGAGAGAGAGAGAGAGAGAGAGAGAGAGAGAGAGAGAGAGAGAGAGAGAGAAACAAATGTTATCTCATCCTCGGCTTACAAGCCTTTTACTTTCTTGAAAGCCTTTTAATGATAATTCTCATTAAATTAAAAAATTGTGTTCTTAGTTCTGAATTTATAAAAATTACCGTTTCTTTCTAATCCTCACATTAAAAAACTTCAGCCAGTATCTAGCTAATGGGATTTTTTTTTCTTTTATAGTTAACTCTCTGATCGTTAAATATTGTGTTAATACCCCCATATAAATAGATATCTCTCTCTCTACCTCTAACAAGATAAGTTCAGGTGTATATACTATTATCTATATCACTTTCCATCCGTTAGTTGACAAAGAGTTTCTCTCTCTATCCTTTCTTCCTTTCTCTTTCTCTACCTAAATTGGGCTAATTTTGGCGTTAATGGGAGGTCCCTATCCTCTCTCTCTCTCTTTCTCTCTCTCTCTCTCTCTCTCTATCTCTCTCTCCCTAGGGAAGATAATGACGACTGAGCTTGATGGGGCCTAACGGGCCAATGGGTTTCCCTAGAAACTCATATAATTAAATACAAGAACTATGCGGAGGATTTACCATTGTTTTATTCGTTAGGGCTTAACAGCAAAACGCGAAGGCGCTCATCCCAAAATTCCGTCATCCAACGGTAGATCAATAAACTAAATTAATTACCTTGGAGCAGCCGGCCCCACCAGCTTCCTGGAAATATTTGGTGACTCATCAAATTGCGGGGCCCACGCTAATTGAAACGAGACGATTCCAGCCACAAGAATCTGGAGGGGTAATAAATCAGCGCTTCCCTTTCAGCCACTCATTAGGATGTCGACGTAAGCTTTGACTTTTTTATGGATCTCTCTCGTACCGTCAACGTCGAACCACATTCACTCACGTGCAAGTTGTCTCCCGGACTCCCAAGTCAACCTTCTTGTTATTTCGCATTAATGAGATTCCATAGGAAGGGTAAAATAGGTTGTGGAGAATCATACAGCTTGTTGGGCTTAATAAGCCCAAGGCCGCTTCTTTTAAATTGCAGGTGGTTTTTGGCTTTTATCTAGGATACACCTCCCCTCCCACCCTCTCTTTCTCTCTCTCTCTCTCTCTCTCTCTCTCGCTCTCTCTCTTAGGTGCAAAAGGGCTTAAGAGTGTTTTACTTAGGGTTCATAAGAGCTTGATTAAAGGAACTCAGATGGCCCACACATGTCATAACCTTATGGGAGGAGTGTTAGTGGCTAAAAGCTTAGATTTCTTAAATCATAGATCAAAAAAAAGTTCAGCCTTTTTTTGTGTAACACCAAAAATATGAACTGGGTAATTGAGAAAATTTTGAAAGGGGGGTTGAAAAAAGGAGTATTATTAAGGTTTGAGTGAATCATAATGTGTCTCTTTAACAAATGTGTAATTATGTACCACCAATTAATTCATAGGTAGAGACTAAAATTCTCTCACATAAAGAAGGCTATCTCTTATACTTATGGAAATTAGTGTTATAGGCCCCTATGTGTAAAATGGATGTTTTCAAATATTCATAATATGGAGGGAAGATTTGCCAATAGATCATCTTCAAGATGAGTACTTGTTTAAGTTATAGTAACTGTATTTTAGTTGTTTTATTTAACTCTGTAATAATACAATAGTAGGGCTTTAAGTAAGTAGATTTATTTATACTTGGGTCTAACTTTATAAAACTATAATGCTTTTCGAAATAGATGGCTACCAATATGTCTATATTTTCCATAAATATTATTCATAATGTGGAAAATATTTTTGAGCCATTAATAGTGAAAATAACAACACATTATTTAAATAACCTTATGTTAGGTTTGTTCAATTATTCAATTTATATTGGGAATATATAGTGTACCTCTTCTAATTAGTTCAATTCCTTCACATTTAATGGCAAATACTTGCTCTTGATTATCAATTTCTTGAGAGCACACTAGTTCAAAGGTACTCTTAATATTATCTTTGTCATATTTTGAAATAAAAGCTCCAAATGTTGCACACATTCATCATATCTACCGATTATCTTAATAATTCTTCTAGGAACATGGACTATTTTTTTACTCTGGCTTTTTGAAAGCTTGGTACTAGAGATGATCACTAACACCAATAAGTTGTGATGGACATCACTTGTTAGTGGAAGTGCATTAACTCTTTAGCATGTAAGACAAAATCTATGTGGTAGATGATAGTGAAATTGTCTACTCCCACATCAACATCAACCTGATGTTGTCTTGATGAGTGTTTGGATCACCAAATTCTTCACCATTATAGTATAATCCAAGACCATAGTTAAACATACATTAAATTTTCTAACCTTTTACTCAAGCATGACTAGGAGGTAGTCATAAGTTTTTCATGGTTTTTACCAAAGACTACTCACAAGGCCATTTAAAAAATCCCCATCATTATTATTGATTAATAAAAATCAATTGGCTATTGATATGGTTCATATTTTTATTTCCACATTTTATGTAACCCCTTCTAGTTTTTAGAAGTAACATAGCTTGATTTTTTTTAACACAATTTAACTACCTAGCTAGTGGTTGAGTCTACTTTTGTCTCTTTGAGTTTGTCTATCCATGTTTTTCCATTGTTTTTCCTCTTGATGTGATCTTGGTTGGATGCAACCTTTTACATGTTTGAGCACATATACAATTTATATGGGTCATCTTTTTACACAATGTTATAACTTGATTTGTGACATGAGGAATAAAAAGTATACAATAGAATCCTTGATTAGGGCATTTTTTGGGTGTCATCTCAATGCCTCCTAAAGGAGGACTCTATCTTTTAGTTCCTAACAAACTATTTACCATATCTCAATTATTATCTGGACCTTGTCCTCTTACTAGGCTTAAAAACATGGATTATCATTGGCAACCAAATATATGCAGACTATCTCTACCTTCAATATAGTAAATAAAATCATATAGAAGGTTATTTGTGACAAGACTCCAAGATACTTAAAGCACTTGAGGATTTCAAAGTTTATTGATAGTTCAAGCATTTTCTCACCTTGTGAGGTGTCACTTTTCATAGTAATAATAGAGTGATTTAATATTGATTGTCATGTAATATTAAGAATATAGTTTTGTTAAGATTACTGTGGTCTTATTGACTGATTAGCACTATGATGGTCTTGATATGTAAGCAAAAAAATATACTATTGTCTTTTAGTGGGGAAGATTCTTTTTCATTCCATAAGAGAGCTTTGGTTCTCCTTAATTATGTACACATTATTTGTTTTGTGAATAAAGGGAGTCCAATAAAGGGAATCTTCTATTCATGAAAGGGCTCAAATTATTCAATTTTCTATTCATGACTCGAGTTGAGTTGGATCAAGTGTGCCCAACTCTTATTTCTAGATTGGACATAACCAACTCAAGAACATTTAATACCCATGTTTAAAAATATTTCACTAAAATTAATGCTATAAAAAATGTTAAGTAAAAATAAATTTTAACATATATGTTATGGTATATTATTTCCTTATGTTTCTTTCTACTATTTTACTATTTTTCCCTTTTTTCTATTATCTCCTTATGTAATCCTCCATAATGGATCCGTCGTATCACGTATAAGACTAGATTAATTACTCTTATGGCCTTTTTATAAGGACCAATTTAGTCCTAATTCAGTGAGTGATTCATTCCAAACCCTAAATTGTGCCTCCTCCTAGAAGATCCTTTGACGGTACCACATTTTAATATGGTATCAAAGCAAGGTCAGTGATTCCTTTTTTACTATCATGATTCATTTAGTTTACACAGTTTGTTGTCAGATTAGGAGAGAAGAGAAGAACAGGGTTAATGTGTTTTTCTTTTACCCTTCTTTTACTTTACTTGCCACTCCACTTGTCATATTCAATGGTGAATTATAAGGCTTCAAAGAGTTTATCGACTAATACATCATTGATTAGTCCTATAATAGTAGAGGAGATATCTAGGTGGTACCTAGAACTCCCCAAGATTTCAAAAATATATCATTTTAATAGACTTAATCTCCTTTAATGGAAATACTACGTGGAAATTGATATTAATGGGCATAAAGAGATTACATCACATGATGAGTACAAGACCATCCTCGTCTAACCCAAACTTCCAGAGTTAGAGGGAAAGTGATGCAATCATCAAAGCATGGCTGTTGGATACAATGAATAAAAAAATGAGCACTCATTTCTTGTGAATACACACATTTCAAATGATGTGAGAAAATACATTGAAGACACACTTAAAGTGACATGATGAGGCACAAATATGCTGCCTAATCTTCAAATTAATGAGTCTAGTTCAAGGCAGCATTAGTGATCTATAATATTATCTTGCATTCGAGGATCTCTAGAGAAAGATTGACCACTACAGATCAATATAGAATCTAGACTTATAAGAAAAGATATATATTCTAAAAGATTGCTTGTATTGCTTTCTGACTAGATTGAACCTAAAATATGAAAGTTTGATAGTCCAGTTGTTAAATAAGGAATACATTCTAAAGATAGATTTGACAATAAATATTATTAGAAGGAAAGAGAGTAGGAAACAATTAAATAGCTAGGTGTATGCATAATAAACCATAACTCTAGTAGCAATAGGCACTTTAGGTGAATAATCCTCCTTTGTGACTCCATCAAATCTGAAGGATGGGACAACCCAAAATTTAAGAAAATATGACCCAAAGAGTCACTTGTGGTGCTCCTATTGCAAGAAAAGAAGACATATTAGAGACACTTACTGGTAGTTACATGGAAAATATCTGCACATGAATCAAAGACAAATATAGTCTCATAGCTTGACACCTCCACCTACTACTGTTAAGAAGGCAATCTCTTAGATTCCAGCTCTTATGATTGATGAAGCTCATAGCAAACAAACAACTAACTATGAAGAAAAAATCAGCCAATTGAAGGCAGAATTAGACAAGGTGAAGCAAATGATTGCCTCCACCTCTTTTGCATCATAAGGTGCTTATCCCATTTCATTTACATCACTTATTACTTCAATGATTCATAATGTATTTCAAAAGGGATATAAGAAAACTCTATGAATATTAGACTCAAGTGAAACAAATCATATGACATGTGATCACACATTTTTCTACATATAACCAATGTTCCAAACTTCGAAGAGTTTTACAGTAGATGAAAAACTTCTACATATGGTAGGGATTGATATTGTAACTCTTCCACCCATATGCCATTTATACAATATCCTATATGTACATCTATTATCCACTCACCTTGTATATATTAATAATCTCATAAAACATTTATTATGTGATCTTTTGATCACATTAATGGTTATTTTATTTATGACAAGTTCAAGGACCAGAGGACTAGACTTGCTAAAGAGTGAGATAGACTTCTATATCAATGAAGAAGATGGTAGTAGTGACTATCCAAGAGACAAACCAAGGGTATGTTCAATCAGATGTGAGGAGGTGTACCTTCTTCATCAATGACTAGGACACCCCTCATTAAAAACTATGAAAATTTTATTTCTTACTTTTTGCTCTAGTGATAGAAATTTTAAAACTCTCTTGTGAGGCTTATAAACTTATTAAACACATGCATACCTCTTTTTTTTCTATCTTAATTCATACTACTGCACCTTTTGATTTGATACATAGTGATGTGTTGGGACCATCTCCTATGGTTGGATTGAATGATATTTGATGGTTTATAACTTTTATTGACAATTATACTCATTTCACATGAGTGTGTTTACTCAAGCACAAGTTTAATGTAACATATACTATTCAATGGTTATGTGCAATGATTAGTACTCAATTTGGTGTTACCATCAAATGTTTTTGCACCAATAACATTGTTCAGTTCTTCATAACACAAAGGATAATTCATGAGTTGTCATGTGCCTATACATCACAACAAAATAAGTTGACAGAAAAGAAGAATATATATATGCTTGAAGTCATCAGGGCATTACTCTTCCAAGTGAACTCTTTAAAGTATTTATGAGGGGGAAGCTCTTTTGATTACAATCTATTTAATTATCGCTTATCATCGCAAGTGTTGAATCAAATGAGTTCAATTGATGTTCTACAAAGTCATCATCAAAATGTTTAACATAGGAGTCATTTAAAGCCAAAGGTATTTTGGTGTGTAGTTTTTGTATACTTGTTTCATACTCAGAAATTTGATTCATGAGCTTTAGAGTGTATGTTTGCTAATTATTCATCTACTTAAAAAAGTTATAAGTGTTATCATCCTACATCTAAGAAATTTTACATAGGTAGGGATGTCACCTTTTATGAGAAAGAGCTATACTTCACTAATTATACAAATAACTTGGTATATAGAAAGTCACATCATGTGATGTAGGGCCATTCTTACTTTCTCTAAAAAAATTGTCCCATCTTACAATTTAATAGAAATATGTATGTCATGGAGCTCAGCCAAGCATTCAAGTTGAATACGTACAATCCACATGTCTACAACTTGATACGTCTAATAAAGAGGACCATATATCTATAAGTACTGAGAGATAGGAAAGAGAAGAAAATATACCTTTGAAAGTAGATGATCGCCCAATTACCCTAAAGAAGGGGACTATAGACTACATAAGCTTCAAGGTATGTTATTACATACTATTTATCGTATCATCATCTATCTTCAACATTCAAAGTTTTTCTATTAAAGCTATCAGATGAGAGAATTTCATAAACTATTAATGAACCAAGAGATGGAAGCCTTAGAGAAAAATCAAACATTGGACATAACTTACCTACCTCATGGAAAGAAGGTAATAAGGAGTAAATGGGTATTTACCATCAAATATAAACTTGATGGCTCAATTGAGCATTATAAGGCCTGCTTAGTGGCCAAGAGATATACCCAAACCAATGGTATTGATTATTCTAAGACATTTGCCTTTGTTACAAAAATGAGTATAATTAGAATACTCATTGCTCTTACTAGTATACAAAATTATACTTTTCACTATTTATATATTATGAATACTTTTTATATGAAAATATTAATGAAGAAGTCTATATGTCTATGCCTCAAAGTTATAGTATAAGTATTAACGCACATTTGGTGTGTCAATTTAGAAGGGCCATCTATGACTTAAAACAGTCCCCAAGAGCATGATTTGGGAATCTCACACATACCATGAAGGAGTTAGAATATTGACAAAGTAATGGCGACCACACATTATTTTTCAACCACACTGAAAGGGGTATTTCTATTCTCTTGATCTATGTGGATGACATGATAATCATAAGAGACAATGAAGATGAGATAACATCACTCATTCAAACATTAGCAACTGACTTTGAAATCAAAATATTGAGAGAATTGCACTACTTTCTAGGCATTGAAGTATCATACTCAAGCAAGGTATATGTCTCTCCTAACACAAATATATTTTGATTTTATTAGATGATACATGCATGCTTGGCTGTAAACCAGCCCTAACTCTTATTAAACATGAGATAAAAATTGAAAATGGCAGAGACAACCTGCCGATTGATCATGGTCAATTTCAAAGGTTAGTAGGATGACTCATTTATTTATCTCATATAGGGCCTAACATTGCTTTTGCAATAGGCACTTTGAGTCATTTTCTCCAAAATCTATGAGAAGTTCATAAGCAATTAGCTCACATGTACTTCAATACTTAAAAGGCATAGTAGGTCTCGGTTTAATGTATCACAAAACACCATACATGAAACTCGAAATGTACATAGATGTAGACTATGTAAGGTGTATAAGAGATAGAAGATCAAGATCAGGCTATTGTTCATTCTTGGATAAGAACTTAATACCTTGGTGAAGTAAAAAGCAATTAGTGGTTGTAAGTGTAGAAGTAGAGTTTAGAGTTACAACTAAAGGCATATGTGTGGGTATCTAGATCAAAGGGATCCTCACTAATCTGGGTATGCCATGGGATAGTCCAATCAAATTATTATGTGACAATAAATTAGCTATTGAGATCGCTAAGAATCCTGTAAAACATGATCACACTAAACATATAAAAGTGAACATATATTTTATTAAGGAAAACTTAACAATGGGCTGATTGTCACTCCATACATTCCTTCACAAGATTAAAGAGCATATATTCTTACCAAAGGCCTCACGAACCTGCCTTTCAATAGATGATTGATAAGCTAAGAATGGATAATATTCATTCACTAGTTTAAGGGGGAGTGTTATTATATATCATTTCCTTATTTTTCTCTTTATTTTTTTACTATTTTGCCCTTTTTTCTATTTTTTCCTTATGCAATCCTCTATAATGGATCCATCATATCGAGTATGAGATACATTGGATCCGTTACAACTTTGGCCTCTTTATAAGGACCAATTGAGTCTTAATCTAGTGAGTGATTCATTCCAAATCTTAAATTGTGCCTCCTCCTCCTAGCAAACCCTCTAATGACACTACATCTTAACAATATATAGCTATAGATTATTTGAGTATCAACTTTCAATATGAGAGTATGACATAGGAGATAATAATTGATTCATAATGAATACCTCTTGAGCAATGTAAGAAGTGAGATTCATTTCTTTTGTATGCGTAGTGACATTTGGGAACTATGTCTCACTAATGACATTTATGGAAAGAGGTGATTTGTTACCTTTATAGATGACTTCACATGATTTATGTTGATGTTTCTTTTCAAATAAGATTATGATGCTTGTGTGATCTTAAAATATTTTTTTTCTATGATAAAAAACTAGTTTAATATATGTATAAAAAAATCAGATATAATTTTAAGAATATTTAAACAAAAGTTTGAATTCTTATTTCAATCAAATGGTATCTATCATACATGAATCCTCTTGCATATACACTCCACAAAAATAATTTAGTTGAGAGAAAAAATTGGCATCTTTAGAGGTGATAATATCTCATTTTTTAGATGTAATGTGAGTTTAAATAATAAAATATTGCATTAATTTCATGAAAATAAATTATAATTATTGAATAAAATGTTTTCAAGCATTTTCATATTTTTTTGTGAATTTTGGTTAATTTTTATGATTTATTTCAGATTAAAATGAATTACTTATTATTTTCAGAAAGAAAGAAATAAACAAATGGATGATATCTATTATCAGGCGTAGTTATATAATTTCCACTTAATCCGATGCCCCTAAACATGTCACGTCACCCTATTCTGGCGGCGAATCGATGCCTGATCGATACTTATATCATGCTAATATTTTGTGACTTTTCAGGATGCGCCACGTACCCCTAGGAGTAAACCGATCGGAAGGTAGAGAGCACGTTGCGTAACTAGTGTACTTAAGTCACAGAGGGGCATATCAATAATTATCTATTATCATCAGATACAAATAAGATTATCAAATATCGCCGATGAAATAAAAAGGGCAAAGGTTTGCCGGCGACATTCATTCCATCTTCTCCCTCCTATGCGCGGTCAAAGCCTCTGGCGATTGGTGAACCCTTCTCCTTACTCCCTCGGCTGCACCTAGAGCCTCTAGTGGGTGGCCAAAAGTCTTCTCTTTTACCCCAAACGGCAATGACAGTGGTGTCAAACCCTTCTCTCCACAGAATCCTTCCGACGAGCAGCATAGAGCTGTCAAACGATATTCATGCGCCTTTCGGCATGGTGCGACATGACTGGATGATACAAAGCCATCGCACCGGCGTCTCTTGCTATTTTAGAGGCGGACCATTAAAGGATAGCGTTAGTTTTTGATTTATTTCCTATTTTATTTAGTTTTTGTCACAAACGATAATTTTCAAATATTTGCCGGAAATAATCAGAAGAATATACGATTCACTAGATCAAAAGGGCCTCTTTCTATCTCAAAACTTCCGAAACTCATCATGAATCATCCAGGGAGTGATTTTGAATTGTTTTCCATCGATTTCAATCGAGAAATCCAACTGAAATTCTTTGCCATTTTTCCACCGGGCGGAATGATTTTCTGGTGATTTTATGGTGATTTCTCTTTGATTAATCAATGGTTTGTTTATTTGATGATTACATTTTAACCATTTACTCCTCATTAATCGGTGCGAAACTGATTTGGGCATTTTCCAAAGTGATTTCACATCTTTTTCGCAAATTCTCTCTCACCTATTTGTCTAGAAATTATGTCAATGTAGGCATGAGATGTGTTGACCACAATTTTCTCTCTCTTAATTATCATTTATTTTGTTTTCTCACTCCTCTCCTCCATCTAAAAATTCATCTAAAATCCCTTCTTATCCCCATTTCTATCTCCCAAAAATTCGTCCAAAAGTCCCTTTAAAATCCCACCTCTATCTCTCAAAATTTCTTCCTCTAATCCCCTCTAAATCCCACGTTTATCTCTCTTTTTCTCTTTACTATTTATTAAATATTAGTTTATATTATTTAATTTATTAAAATTATAAAAAATTATAAAATCAATATAATAATAAAATTAAATTTAATTCCATGACATGCTATTCCTACTCCCTGTGTTTGACTTGAGACTCATTGCTTCACTAATTTTTCATTAAGTTTTAGTTATTAATATTATTAGATTATGAGTATTTAAATCTAACGATAAATGCTCATTAAGAGGTCACTTAATCAATCTTATTTCAAAGCAATGTACCAAATTTTTTTGGGGAGTTGTGTTAATAGTTATCTACCTTATCAATTGATTGTCTACTAAAACATTAGGCTTCTAGAATCTTTTAGACATGTTAGTTGAACACTTTCCAAATCATCAACTTAAAATCATGTCAAAACCCAATATATTTGGTCATGTTTCTTTTGCTTATCTCCACAATCAAACTAAAGGAAAACTAAAACTATGATCATTAAATGTATCTTTCTCAAATATGCTAACAAATCAAAAAGGGTATAGATGTTATCATCCTCATACTTGAAAAATTTTCACTTCAACGAATGTTACATTTCATGAATCGAAACTTTAATTTAAAATTCCTTCATTTGATGATTTACTTTTTTCAAATCATATTGAAAATCATGTGGAACATTCAACTCCATCATCTTTAGGCCATAATTTTATTCTTATTCAAATTCATACAACACTCACTATGTTTCAAATCCACTCCTTAAAAAATATATTAAAAGAATTTACTATAAGACAAAGGGAAATTCAAAAATTAACAAATATTATAATTTTTAATTTATCCTTAGAAATCTCATATTTTCAACCTATTTCATCATGATCAATATAATAGAGGCCATGAGGAGGAGGATAGTCCCTATTACAATTTTTTTTTTCCATCCTTGCTTCTTGGGCTGAACTTCCTTAGAGAGGCCCTATTACAATTTACTTCCATTACCTTGCGAAAATCAATATAAAAATGTACAAAGAAACCATTGTAATCACCAGCCAATTTCTTATCCTACCAATTACTTTCTCTACTCTATTGAACCTTATTTGCTTACACAATACTACCTTCTCCAAAAATATCTCAGAAGTCTTATCTAGAAAAGAGAGAAAATTAGTCATGGATAATGTAATGAGAGCTCTAGTAAAAAAAGACTCAAGATCTAGTTTTATTATCTAAGGATAAGAAGACAATTGGGTTTAATGAGTTTATTCTATTAATTATAAATAAATGGGTTCATTGAAATATGTAAAACTAGGTTGGTGGCTAAAGGTTATACATATGTTTATGGAATTGATTATCATAAAACTTCTGCATATATGTCAAAGATGAATATTGTCAGATTTTTGTTATCTCTAGAAGTAACTTTTAATTGAGACATCCAACATTATAATGTTCAAAATACTTTCTTATGTGGTGATCTCTTTGAAAAAGTTTATATGACCCTTCTGTCAAGATATGAGGTCACCATTCATCTAGAATTATTTATAAACTAAAAAAATCTCTTTATAGATTCAAGTAGCCACCTCAAGCTCAATATGGACAATTTATAGAGGCTATACAAGAACTATTGTGAAATAATGGTGACCCTAATATCTTGACAGAAGGGTCATATAAACTTTTCAAAGAGATCATCATGCGAGAAAGTATTTTGAACATTATAATGTTGGATGTTTCAACTAAAAGTTGCTTCTAGAGATAACAAAAATATGACAATATATTCAAGTAGCCACCTCAAGCCTAGTATGGATGATTTATAGAGGCTATACAAAAACTATTGTCAAATAATGGTGACACTTCATTTTTCATACACGCTACTTCAAGAGTTATAATTTTATTAGTTCATGCTGATCATATTATCATAAGAAGAAATGATGATGCATAAATACATAACCTCGGTCATTGTTTGGCTAGAGAGTTTGATATCAATATATTGGGGTGACTCAAATATTTTTTAAGCATTGAAGTTGCTCACTCTAATGATATTTTTATTTCCCGAGGTAAATACCTAATATACTTTTTGACATAAAAAAGGAATTATGTCTGTAAATCAACTAGTACACTCATAGATCCAAATCATCAATTATGCATGGTAGAGGAAGAAACTCACACTGAGCATGAGATGTATCAATGGCTCATTGGTCAACTCCTTTATCTAACACACACATGACGTGATATCTCATATTCAGTGAGATTTTTAAGTCAATTTATGTATCAACCAAAAGAATCTCATCTATATGCAACATATAAAGTCTTACATTATGAAAGGAACACTAGGTAGATTAGTTATCTTCAAACGAAGTGGAAAGCTAGAAGTTGAAATGTTTATAGGTGGTAATTATGTAGGATTAATACTTGATAGACGATCAACTTTAGGACATCTCACATTTATTGGAGGAAGTTTTATTACATGGAGAAGTAAAAAAAAAATGTGGTTGCTTTTCAAGTGCTAAAGCTAAAGTTAGGACAATTGCCTAAGGTGTATGCAAATTATTATGGGTGAATGTTTTACTTGATGAGCTAAAAATTTCTCTAGTTGGTCTTGTGAAGCTCTACTATGATAATAAGTCAGCCACTAATTTGGTAAACAATACATTACAATGGAATCATGCCAAATATGTGAAAGTTGATAGATATTTCATCAAAGAAAAGTTGAATGCAAATATGATTCATATGTCATATATTTAAACTCATACTCAATTTGCAGATATGCTCACTAAAAGTTTTTCATCATGCTACTATAGAAGATTATGTCCAAGCTAGGCATGGATAACATCTACACACCTACTTGAGGGTGAGTGTTGTCGGATGTGTGTAGTTCCTTATATACCTCATGTGTCTTCTTTTATAACTACATGTGTGGATGTTTAGAACCTTCTAAGGGGGGTGATATAAATATTATACCTCCTCTCCCTTTCTATGTAAGATTTTCATATGAAAAAGAGAAGCATTTTCCTTCCTTTTCTGTGTGTGGGTTATCATACAGTGCAAGGATTTTGATTCAATCTTCTACAATAATAAATTAAATTTTAGGGTTTCTTAAGATTTTTCCTATGTTCCTCTTCTCTCTCAAATTCTTCAAGTAGAAGCTCATCACAAGCTAATCAAAAGAGAAAATTAAGATAGAAAGGCAACAAATTAAAGTATGAAGAAAATTATTAACCCTTTAGATCATTATTATATACATTATCTTTTGGTTCTACCACATATAATAGACATTAAAATACTCTTATTAAGATCATCTTCTAAGGTGATAATCCCCTTATGATTAATTGTGTAAATCTATACACATTTTACTTGATCTTCCTTTATGTTAAAGATGTTAACTCCTTAAAGATTACCACAATTTCTTTCTTTTCTCATTAGAACAGACTATGATAAATAAAATGAAATTAGCAACTACCTTTTCCATGCATCAACTGACAATAGTATGTTTTGGTAAAACAAGACAAGGTGTAAAGGAGATGTTAAACGATGAGTTATAATATACAAGTCGTAAAACTTACATTTGATGAGTTTCAAGGTGTGGTCGAGAGTCACTAATTTTATTCCACAATTATTATCATAAACTGGTGGTTTCCACTCAAAAAGCATTAGGAAAATCTATAATTCATGCCATCTAAATGGAAGAATATATTTCTAAACATCTCCAAAAAATGAGATTCATGTAATGTTATGAAAAAAATAATAACTACATCAGAAGTTTTCAGTGTGCCAAATTGGTAAGATTCTTAAGTATGAATAATAACGGTTTGCATTCAATGTTATTGTCAATTATTTAATTAAATATTAAATTTTCATTTCTGGAGTGTAAAATAGTCAAAAATAGACTTTAAAAATTAATTTTTGATTTTTTCTTTACAAATATTGTAGTTCTTATAGATTTTTAATATTTTTCATGTAGTGTTAGTTTTATTGCAAATATATTTCTTTAAGCACCATTTAAACCTAATGATTTGTTTCAAAAAAGAAAAGATATCACTTTTCTTATCATCAATTTTAACTAAAACAAGACTCTCCTAAGGGTCAGTACTTTATACTACCAACAAATTAAAATTCATGCATGATAATTTGGCAAAATAAGGAAACTAGAGTGAAAGGTTACAGCTATAGGTTCCAGCAGGTCAATCCTAGTCTACTCTATTAGTACTAGTAGCGACTTTTTTCCATTTTATTAAAGGGGTTACTTGACTCAAAAAGGATAACATGCACCAAATCTTTTTTCTTGAATTCTAATTATCATATTGTGTTGTATTTAATATTAAAAACTTGCCATTATGAAAAACAACCATGACATACTCTTGTAATTGTGGATATAATAAATATGTGACTCTAATGTGAAAGTTGAGTCATATTATTTGGTGATATGCATGGATGTTATGTTGTCATCATACTAAAGCATTTGCACTGCCATTTTTGTCTATATTTTAGCTTAAATGGTTGTAAAAATACTTTATTTTATTTCTGAAATAAGTAAACTCACTAAGTTTCATAGTGGGTTTTGTGTGACAACTTTATCTCAAGACTAGGAAAGTTAAGTCAGAATATCAGTAATTTAAAACTTTTTAACTATTTTTGAAAGCAAAGATATGGGTGGAGTACATGTATGGTTTCACTTTATGAGTGAATTTTATATTATGCTTTATTGTTTATACGATTAGTTCTGTTCTAAAAGAATGGATCATTGGATTCCAGTTCTGCACAAGATTTAAGAGTTTAATTGACCAGAATTAAGTGACATAAGAATTTTTTTGGTGACATTAGGTTAACACTATATTTTTAGATTTTGATTCAGTTTATGAATTGGAAGTTTTTGATTGGCAAAATTGAATTTCTAGTATTTTTATGAACATAAAAATAATTCCTAAGAATTCTCTTAGGAATTATGGGTTAAATATCATGTCTTTTTTCTAGATCCAATTAGAAGCTCAATTTAAATTTAATTTAGAAACAATAGAATGTTTAGCCAAGTGCATATGGTGGTAATCAATCTAGTGCAAGTACTGAAATTATCATACTTAATAAACCTGTGGCAAATCACTATTTGTGAATAAAATTGAGAAAATGTACATGGTATGACGTGTAAGTAAAAATATAAAACATTATGAATCACAAGATTTATAGACATAACTTTCTATCACCAATATGGGATGCACGTGCTCAATATTTGAAAGATATTGTAAAGAGAAACACAATAAAACAAATGGAACAACGAAATTGAAGTGTTTTTATTTGTTATGAATTTTTTTATGAATTCACCTTTTATGTAGTTTAAATTTAAGTGCTAATGTGTTAGAAAGAATCTTGCTTTCCACCCATTCTAATTGAGCATATAAAAAAGAAACTTCACCCCACATCATATTTAACACAAGCTTAAGTGGAAATTTAAGCTTAAATGCACATCCATATGCACCAAAAAGTTCACACAAGCTTAAATGCAAATTTAGGGTCGTAACGTGTCATTGTTGCTCAAGCTACTTCTGAATCTTCAAGAAAAAAAATTAATGCAGAGAAAGCTAAATAATACTCTGAAAGAATGAAAAGCTATTTCAAACTAATTCTCCAATTCCTTTGAGCTAATAAATCAATCTAGGCCAGATGAAGCCATTGTGTTCAATGAGGTTTGGTGAGATTATGTTTAACATGGGCTGGATATGAATTTTGTATTTAGTGGAGACTTGCTGAGGCCATTGTGCTGGATAGGGTAGCTGAGGCCTTTGTGTTCATTAGAGGCTTATTCAGGCTATTATGTTTAACATAGACAAGTTGGGGTTGTTGAGCTTAGTGTAAGCTAGTCAAAACCTTTGCGTTTAATGGAGGTTTTGGTATGGTCGTTCTCAAAATAGGCCTATTGATGCCTTTGTATCCAACTTAAATTTGTTTAAAAATTTATGTTTATTTTATTTGATAAGGAGCCAATGAAACTAAAGGATGTTATCTCTATAGATTAGAGTAGGCGAAGTTGGCCACACCACTATGATCTTGTGGGTGTTGAAATTAAAATGATAAAAATTAGAACAAAACCAATTCATCCCCTTCTTAGTTCCTAATGTTGTCGTACTAGAACTAACATGGGTGTCATCATTATATATATCATTTTTTGTAGGGTTATTACTCTTTTTATGAATACTATGCCCGACCCTCAATAATCACATACTAATAGTATGATACATTGAGATATATTTGATGAACTTATTTGCCTCATGATATAGTCTAAAAATGTTATCGTTATTGCTAGATTTGTATATTTTAGTTTTTTGAAATTAGCTTCAAAACATCTCCTACAATTATAAGAAGTATGCACACTATCGGCTTGTGATGAAAATGTAATAAAAGTTAGATGATTTTCTTCATCCACACCATTTTTCCAATGCGCTAGTCTCTCAATTGTGTACTTGGATTTATTAGTGAAAATTCACAGATTGGTTTAGGCCTTATACTTTTATAAGTTAATTTTATTTTAAATAATTTAAATAATTGTTTTATGAGTGGAAAATAATTATACATTAAAATGTGAAATTAATATATTTAAAGTTTTTATTAAAATTAAAATTATAATTTTGACGTCTTGAAATCATGTTAAAGTGAATTGTTATCAATTTTGATTTCCATGTTGAATCTCTTAGATTCTCTACTTTACATATTTAAGGCACATCCTAGTTTCTCCTACACAAAATTGGCAAAATAACTTGATGATAGAAAGCTAGCTCTTCATCACAAACTTTACTAGTCAAGAATCTTAGTGATCCAATGATTTAAGAAGTAGAATTTATCTTAAAACCTTCTATTTTAGGCATTTAGGACAACAATTTCCAAGCAACCCAATGGACAATATTGAAGATCATATGTTCATTCAAGATGGGATTGACACTATCCTTTAACTTTTGACTTTTGTTCACCACCTACCCACAAATAGATGCAATCGTTGACGAATTAGCCCATTCATTTTATACCAAAATAAAATGCATAACTTTTCAAAAAAGAATCCTAACTATGTCTAGTAGTAGTAACTTTCATGACAAAAGTTAACCCATTAGCCTTTAACCTTCTGACTTTTCTTCATCACCTACCAACAAGCAGATGTAAAAGTTGATGAATAAGCCCACTAATTTTCTACAAAAACTAAAATACATAAATTTTCAAAAAATAATCCTAACCGTCCATTATAACTTGACGAGAATTAACCTATCGAGTAGCAATTTCATCAAATTCCTCAAACTTTGATGTTTTGTGTAGACCATTAAGAACTAGGGAAGGGAGTGAACGAGATAGATCGATCCATCTGATCGATACATAGGTAGATAGAGATAGATAGCTATGGGGAGAGAGAGAGAGAGAGAGAGAGAGAGAGAGAGAGAGAGAGAGAGAGAGAGAGAGAGAGAGAGAGAGAGAGAGACGTTATCATCCATAGGGGTGGGCTAGAAGTGTCTACCTTCAAATCAACCGCCGGACCACATCTTTCCAGGAGCATAACAACAACAAGGATACACGGCGGCGTGAATAAGGCCAGCACGCCGTCCGGTCCCTCCCTGGCCGCCGGCCCCGCTGCCGCCGCGTGCCGCTGTCGTGGTCGTGGCCGGCGTCGCTTCTATCTGCCGCTATGCCGATGCCCAGCGCGGGTCGCTCACTGATTACCAGCCTTGACGCTGACGTCTCCTCCGTCGCCCTCGTAAGCTACCGACATCATCTTTCTAAGCCTTGACTCCTCCGTCACAGAGAGACAGGGAGGCAGGGACGGAGAGAGAGAGAGAGAGAGAGAGAGAGAGAGAGAACCGGCATAGACTGTAATGTAGTTTGGAGGGCAGCAGTAAGGAGAGGGCCGCTGGACGTGGAAGCAGATTCGCAACCTCCTTACTATGCCCATTCTCTCTGAGTCTCTCTCTCTCTCTCTCTCTCTCTCCCTCCTTCCCTTCTCTCTTGCTCTCGAGCCCATTTTTAGAGAGAGTACATGCAAAATAATTGTTTAGTTGCACAATTTCTTCGCGAAAGAGGGTTGAGAACGTGATAGTTCTCTGAATAATGTGTGACTGACGTCAGTGTTATCCAAAGGAAATTGGAACTCCCGATTCGCTGGCGAACTCCTCCTGGGCCGCATGAATCGTCAGATCTCATCAACCAGATGGGATCGGACGGTGATGCAGAGGCCTGGCTTGTGAGTGGGGCCCTTTGTTTACCCGTTGGCGGCCGAATGAGCAGGAAGAGGACTAGATCGGGTCACCGGAGAATAGATTACCTCTTCAGTTTACCTGCTTTCTGGGCCACCGCGCCCACCGCAGAGTCACGTGATGTCCTCGTTTGTGGTACGGTTATCGCCTGTTCTGATGGTGGTAACCCTATCAAATTATTTGCCTTTAGAACCCTATCAAAATGGAAAGTAAAATATTATTATTAGCAAGATAAAACCAGGAAAAAGGAAAAATATTGTCATATATACACTCGAGAAAACGTAAATATTTCCATCACCATCCGATGTATTTATTCGCCATGAATCTTTTGGATATAAATGTAAAATTGTTAAAAATATCAGGTTTTTTTGATATTAAAAAATAAATGACCTATATGTAGTTTTATATATTTTATATTTATTTAATATATAATAAAATCTTCGCTTTTACTGCTCCCCCACCCACATGCATGAAGCTCAGCAGCAGTGAGGAGACGCAGACGATTCTCTCTCTCTCTCTCTCTCTCTCTCTCTCTCTCTCTCTCTCTCTCTCTCTCTCTCTCTCTCTCTCTCACATCACCTACCGCTGATAACTCCACCTCGTCCACCATCGTCTTCTCCATCCTTTCCCCCTCTTTCCTATGCAATTACAAATCCAAGGCAGGCGTCTCGGCCGGCGATCTGGGTTTCGGGAGAGGAGGAGCTTCTGCTGCCACCGCCGCCGCCGCCGCTGCATCTGCTCCATTGGTGGTAGTGGTGGTGGTGGTGGTTGTGGTTGGGGAGAGCGTGTGCCAGAGATTTTGTCGACTGCACAGATCCAAGCCTCGTTTCCGTGGTTGTCGTGGCTGGTGGCCACCTCGAGATCTGTTCCCGCGAGGACCTGGTAGGGCTTCGTTGGTCCTGGCTGTCTCACCGAGGCCGGGGGGTTGGTGAATTCCCGCCGGGGGGCAATGTGGATTTGACGCTGGGTAGAAGCTTCTGCTCTCAAGATCTGAACCTGAAAGGTACGGAGGAGAAACGTTATGAGCATTGTCCGTTCCATCGATTTCCTGGATGGACTTTTTCCCGTTTTAATGGTCTGGGGAGTTTTGCCCGCCGAATTGTTTGGGTTACGCCTGTGAGCCGTGGTATTTCTCCTACCTTTGTATTTAAGGATCTCAGCGGTGATGAACTTGCTGATAGATCGGAATTTAATGTGTTCTATGTTCTTTACTCCTCGATTGATGGTTCATCCTCCTCTGGTGTTTGATTTTTCTTTATTGCATGCTACAGTGTTCAAACTCCTACCAGTTGATTAATTTTGCTTCAATCTGGTCTTTCTAAGGTGAAAATGGCCCCTCACTTTCCTCGTTCTTTCTTGTTTATATTTTAATGACAAAATGGAAATTACTGTATCCGCGTTGGAACTTACCATCGTCAACTTTTCATGGCTGGTTTCAGTTCCCATTTGGGGAAAAATATGACGAGACTGTAAAATTTAATGCCCTTGTACCATTGAAAATTACCAGAGCGTGGGAACAGTTAACTCTCCTCAAATTGTGTAGTCCTATGAATATCAACTTGATATGATATTTGTACATAAATGATACGTGTTTCATGCTCAGTGATGTAATTTTTTGATACAGATGTCATTGCTTTCCTGGATTTATATCATGAACATGTTCGTTTGCCTATCCCGAGTTTCATGAATATAGTTTACAGGAACGTTCTGCTTTGTTTATTTTTTCTTTTGAAGTAGCCTATTCACGGCATTGTTCATGGCAATTTATCTTTTTAGGATATCCGGCTATCCAAAGGCAGCAATGTCCGACTCTGGAAGCTCGCTAAACTCCCACTTATCTGAAAAGACGTTTCTCTTCGGTCTTAGGCTGTGGGTTGTAATTGGACTAGGTGTTGGGCTATTTATTGTGGTCTTTCTTTCAGTTCTCGCGATTTTGGTTTCTCTTAAGAGTAGGAAGAGGTCAAGGAGGGCTTCAGATAATCTCCCCATTACGGAAATTCCCACAGTGTCGAAGGAAATAAAGGAAGTGAGGGTTGAACAAGTATCTGCAAATGACTTTGTTGCTGGTGATGGGATTCTTCTTACCATTCATGGCAAGTCAGCTGAGAGGCAATCAGATAAGGTCATGGTTCATTTGGGGCTAAGTAAAGTAAGACGTGGAGAGAGCAACAGCCGTTCGAGTTCATTTCGCCATACTGAGAAAGACTATAGCTCCCAGTCTGGTGAAGAAGGGAACTCTGGAGCCTTTACTGTGCAGGGACGGTCATCTTCGTACCCCATTACTGCTCCTTCGCCTTTGACTGGTCTTCCTGAACTCTCTTACTTGGGTTGGGGTCACTGGTTTACACTGAGGGACTTAGAAGTGGCAACCAATCGTTTCTCAAAGGATAATGTTTTAGGAGAAGGTGGATATGGTGTTGTCTACTGTGGACGCTTGATCAATGGAACTCCAGTGGCTATCAAGAAGCTCCTTAACAATTTGTGAGTTTTTATTGATTAACTTGCTGCATGCTTGTTATTGTTCTTTGAAACTTTTACTTTTCGTTAATATTTGGAATTTGCTATTTTTCCAGGGGTCAAGCTGAGAAGGAATTCAGGGTTGAGGTTGAGGCCATTGGGCATGTCCGCCATAAAAACTTGGTGCGTCTCCTTGGATACTGCGTGGAAGGGACTCAGAGGTGCATAATTCCTCTAATGTTATTTTTCCTTTGTGGATTTACTTTACTTTTTTACTTCTTTTGCTAACGTACCCTTGTTCCTGGTATGATGCGTTGCCATTGTAACATGCACAGCAATGCCTGTGTATTATTTCTATGTTAAATATATCTGGCATCCCTGATACTTTTACTGGTTGTGCCAAAGATGGTGATAATAGCTAGAAGCTTTTGTTCTTCTCGATGAAGAGTATCAGATTTGTTAAAATTTTGATGTAAACCATCTTTTTGATTAACTCAGGATGCTGGTATATGAGCATGTTAACAATGGAAATTTAGAGCAGTGGCTTCATGGAGCAATGCGACAAAGGGGTTCTTTGACTTGGGAAGCAAGAACTAAGATTCTCCTTGGCACAGCCAAGGCGTAAGTCCACTCATCGACCCTTATTTCTTGGTATTAGTGGACTATCCAAGATGCAAACTGACGAAAATTTAACCTGGATCATGTGCTTATCTTTGCCGAGGATACTCTACTCTGATTTGCTATTCACTGATTCTGTTCAAAATTTTGATGTCTTTTGTGCAGTCTTGCATACTTGCATGAGGCTATTGAGCCCAAAGTTGTTCATCGGGACATCAAATCCAGTAATATATTGATTGATGACGATTTTAATGCAAAGGTTTCTGACTTTGGTCTTGCCAAGCTTTTGGGTGCTGGAAAGAGCCACATCACGACCCGAGTAATGGGAACCTTTGGGTCGGTCTCTTTTACCCTATTTTTTCTTTTATTGGGTTACGTAATGCTGGTTTTTTTTATAGAACTGTTACATGTCAACAGAATTATGATGGTAGTATGGGCTATTGTCTTTTTCTATTTCCCACTGCAGCTATGTTGCTCCAGAGTATGCAAATACTGGTCTTCTTAACGAAAAGAGTGATGTCTACAGCTTTGGGGTAGTCCTATTAGAGACAATTACCGGCAGGGACCCTGTTGATTATGGTCGCCCAGCCAATGAGGTTTGGAATTTCATCCTATGTCCTTGTTGTTGGATTCGTGAATCAGGAAAGTATTAAAACCAGAACAAATTTACATGGATCCTTACAAATATAACCTGCAATGAATACTGTGCAACACATTTTTTTTTGACTTTCAAGAACTTTTTGTGACGTTGCTATTCTGGAATCACAGAACCCTGTGGATGGAGAAAAGTTGAATCAATACAATCTTCTCAATGCTAGTTTTTTCTGTTAGCAGTATATGAATTTCCCATAACTTTTTGTTCTTAGCATGCTGTGGGAGTAAGCACGTGTGCCTTCTTGAGGGTTGAAGCTAGGACCATTGGTCATGTTCATAACTCATCTTTTGTACAATATTTCATCTTTTGTTCTCATCGGTTGTCCTTGTGATAAACCGAACTCTTTTAGTCCAATAACCCGAATAACTCCTGGGAAGCTCTTGCTTCCACTTGCAGTGGTGGGGTATAGGGCGGGCCCCTCTTTTATGGCACTAACTAGCAGTGGGATAAATAATGTTGAGGCATGTCCTATGACCAGTTCTTCTTTACACCATGTTGTCTGCTGACACATTCTGCTGTTGATAGTGAAATTATTTCTGGTTTGAAAGATGGATGGGATTAGGATCTTAGGAGCAGGAAAAAGGACATCCAAGATGTTAATTCTTTGATGACATCTCCGTAATATCCCTCATCACCTTGGCCTTCCTAGAAACCTTGCCCCTATTGACCACCCATGTTGTGCATTATTTATGGCTCCATGATTTGCCACCGTGGATTTCTTGATTCTTTTGCAGGAAGTCTAGAATGTGAAAGCCTCTTTCTGGTTTCCGTGGCTTTGCTTTCTCTGTCACAACAATTCCCTGCACAAGACGAATTTAGACTCAGAATTATTTGATGTATAATGAGATGCTCCTCTGTTAAATGGACAGAATTAGATGCATTTTTAGAGCTCCTGGAGTTCTATCTCTCCACTCGTAGGATTTCAGGACCCTTCTGCTTAAAAACTAGGTTCAATCGCATCTTCCCAATGCTTTGCGTGTGTGAATGGAGCTGAATGGGAACACATTATGGGCGGAATGAATGAATCAGTGTGATTTTTGTTTACAAAATATACAACTATTTTGTGACCAACTCGTAATGATTATATCTCTAGCGACGTGGTCCACCAAGTGTCAAGTTGCGATCTCTTTGTTTTGGCAGCTTTGCTGCCCTCCAAGATCTGCATTTCACTTCTACATGGCCATTGCTGACAGGTGAATCTCATCGAGTGGCTGAAGATGATGGTTGGGAGCAGGCGCGCCGAGGAAGTGGTTGACCCGAACATTGAGGCACGCCCATCCACTAGAGCTCTCAAGCGAGCACTTCTGGCAGCATTGAGGTGTGTGGACCCCGATTCAGAGAAGAGACCGAAAATGGGGCAGGTTGTCCGGATGCTGGAGTCTGATGATCCGGTTGCTCGTGAGGTTTGTGCTCTGATCTTCTTTTTTTTCACACTCACCGTCCAGTACCTTGGCACATTTTTTTTCTTCGTCTATTACGCCATCCTTCAAACACCTAGACCATTGTGGCATCATCGAGAAAGAGTAATGAAATTTATATCTTCCACCCCGCTGTGATCTTCAGTACCCACCTCCTCTCTCTCTCTCTCTTTCTCTCTCTCTCTCACTCTCTCTACCTCCCTCCATATGGAATCAATTATTTAGTTCTTATAGTTCCATCGCCCACTTATATATATGCTTAAACCCGAGACATGGGTTTGTGCGTTTCCCATGATGATGATGACCCGGAACCTTATCCTATCTTCTGCATCATCCACCAATAGTATACAAAATCTTGTCCTTTCAGTTCTCACCATCCTACGAGAGTGACAGATGTCCTTTCTCATGGGTTCATCCCTACTTCTTTAGATCTCTCTGCCCTGCCGAAGAACTCAGTAACTAACCACAATTAGAGGTAGGTTGTACTCCCATGCTATCCAGCTGAAGCGTCCCAAAGCACCAGTGCTTCAGACATGGGTGGCCTTTTCTCATTCCTAGCATCACATCGGCTGATGATTTCCTGAACTGGTCTATAATTAGACGTATAAAAAAAATGTTTGAAGAACCATTACAGCCCATATGAGGCAACGGCTGACCAGACCAACCTGCATGTGGTGGGGTTTTACTGAGTTTGGTAAGGATTCCTCAGGATCGAAGAAGGCGGCGTCGCCGGGCTGGGAGCATGGAGATTGAATCCCAGAGGGAGAACTACGACACGGATAAGAGTGACAACTCTGATGTCGCGGACAAGTGATGAGCTTCTGCCGCCAGAGGCTGCCCTCCTAATTCACTAAACATTCTTTGTACCCGACTACTGCACCAGCTCCGCCGCTGCCCGCTGGCTCCACTGCCGCCTACCGCTGGCCTCTACTGGCCCAGTTTCCAGCATAAGGTGAGTCCCTTTTTCATCATCCCTGCCTTCCCTGCACATATGTATATTTATGGTAACCTGTTTGAGACTGCTGCGGGATTGACTGTGCTGTGTACAGGTTGACTTTTTTTATAAATGTTTTGGAAGCCTCTCTCTCCCTCTCTCTCTCTCTCTCTCTCTCTCTCTCTCTCTCTCTCCCCCCTCTCTTTTAGGTGTAGGGGGTCCTCAGTCCTATAGTCGTCCACCGCTGTGCTGTTAGCCACTGCTTTCTGAACCGTCCAGCTCATTGAGGCAAGGGCTCTCGTCATCCCTCTCTCTGATACCATAGACGGGATTTTTAAGCAATGCTGCAGCCATATACTACAACAAGAGTTGCACAATCTCCAATGATTGAAATAAATGATTATTTATGTGAAGCTTTCATCATTGACTACAAGATTGAGTGTCAAAGATATCTATGTCTTGTGACAAATCACCTAGAATATGCACCAAAGTTTTAACATTTAAATTATTTTAAGAGTTCATTCTAATTTATGTGACAAGCACTTCTTCAGAGTATCTTTTCTTAGCATAACAAAGAATTGTCACATTCAAAAGGAGAAGGTTAATGTTTGAAATAATATCAATTCTCATGACTTAAAATGTTGGGCTCAAGATGGTGACGTCAATTCTGAAGTCTAAGAACTCTTTAAATAATTTAAATGTTAAAACTTTGGTGCATATTCTAGGTGATTTAAATTATTTATGTTTCAAATATGAGAGTTATATGTATATAATCAAATCTTTTTGCTCACCGTAGTTTTTTTTATCGGATGTATAACCCACACCCTTCATTTATTTAATTCTATTGGATGAACAGTCAAGATGATGTCTCATAAAAAAAACTCATTAATTATTTATATATCATATATTATATTTTAAATGTATTATTTTTATTATTTAAATTTAAATAATTAAAAGGTTTATATATTAATATTTTTTATTCTAGATGATAATTTTAGAGAATTTCAATGAACTAAAGATATATAAATTGATTTAATTACAAAATAACACAATCATTTATATGTTATAATTCAAGATTTGAGCCCCTGACCAAAAGGGTGACCAAACCAAATTTAGGTCAAAGTCTAGGTCACATCCTATGACCATGATCGGACTATGACCGTTGACCCTTAATTGAGAAGCCCTCTTTTATAGATTATGGCTGCCACTCTGTCAATGATGAGATCCCCTACTGGCCTGTGCTTCATGGAAATTAATTTTTTGGGGTTTTCTTCTGGGTTTCTGTGCCTCCCGAGCTTTATTTTCCGGGCTTTTTTTTTGGGCTTCCGGGCTGTTGTTATGGATTTTTGTGCTCCACGAGCTACATTTTCCGTGCCACATCTGGGTTTCTGTGCTCTGCAGAATCTATGGCTTGGTGGGGCCCCTGGGCGTATTGTCCAGGTGCCCTCCGCTGATTTGCTCTCACGACTTGTTTCGGGGGCGGACGCCTGGGTTTTGCCCATAGATGCCGAAGCCTCGCCTCAAAAACCAACTCGCTTTTGACCGCCAAAACCTGCCTCCACTGAGCACGCGAATTATTACAAAAAATTCCACTTTCGGTCGCAATTCTCTTATGAATCAGCGAAGAATTTAACCCTTGGCTCCCTCTCTCTCTCGCGCTTTACATATATGGAGAGAGAGAGAGAGTGAGAGAGAGAGAGAGAGAGAGGAGGACCCAAAACGAGCTATGATACACTCGCCCATAAGAGCCCTCTCCTATTAGCGCCTTGGTTCCAAAGTTATCTGCTACTTCTTTCAGCTCACCAACAGGAATTAAAGTGACCGCAACGGGCTGGACCTGTACAGCTTGAGAACTCGTCGGAGCAGGATCTGTAGCATGATAACTCTCCTGGTTCCCTGAGCAGAAGATTTGAAAAAGAGTCCAAAAATAAACATACTGGACATGATAAGCCAAGAAACAGTTCCCAAGAAGAAAAATCAGTACAAGCGGAGATAGAAGCACAAATAAATATACCCAGATTGAAGATAGAAAAACACAACTGAATCAGTACAAGGGGAAATAGATTGGAGGCTTTGGACGATGACTAAAGACTGCATTTCATGGTGAAGAGCTCCATCAGAACGTGCCTTTATTCCCTGTAAATTACGTTGAGGAGTATGTTCTCATTTGCTTCCAATGCGGAGGTACCACCTAAAAAGGAAGTAGTGGACTTTCTGACTCAATCCCTTCCAATGCGTTTCCTGGTTGTTCTTCTTATTCAAGGTCTCTTAGACTATGCCGTTTGCAGCCTCATAAAATTTGACTGGCTTGTAGCCTGATGCGTTTGATGGTCGAGTTGCAGTTGACTTAGCGGACCTTCAATGCACCCCAGACGACAAAATCTGGTAGCCGGTCGCTGATATTAGTAGCCCAGAAATAAGCTCTTATCTTTGTTGGGATAACCTTTGTCAACCGTTTGACCTTCCACCATGCTCTGCCCCTACCTCAACAAGCTTCTACTTCCATGTTCTTTGTCTTCCCTATCAACCTGGATCCAGTTTCGACTTAAGAACTATATTTTGAAAAATTCAGCAAGTTTGTTTTTCTACGAGTAGTCTCCTTCTAGGAGATTCCAACCTCGCCCTCCTGAGTTTTCTCAACAGGTATATATTGTCAATACTTGATTATCAAACATCATTTTGTGTAGCTAAAATGTTGACATTACGTCGTAAGTTACTTTTTTTCTTTTCTTTTGTAGTGATTTGACTTTGAATTTTATTCTCGTTGTTGATGAGGCACCAAAATTTCTTCTTGACTTTGACATTAAGTCTTTCAATCTTGCTCACTTGATGGATTCTATTATCATTTTCTCAAAATTTTCTACTATTTATTAAAGCATCACTTTGCCTTTTCCATTCTTTAGCAATCTACAAGATTGTATTTCATGCTATTTCTGGACTAGGCTTCATTAAATATAGAGCTTTGGTTATGTTTCAGCACCTTGTTGCATCCTTTCTTTTTAATTTGTAGATGCATAAAATTCTTCAACCAACAACTTGTAGAACATATTTAAAATTTCTACATGGTTCAAACATGCGTGTCTATAGTTACCATGTATTAAGATATTGGGCTTCTTATATTATGTTATTAAAAAAAATAATTATCACATATATTAAAAATTAAGCTAAATATACAAGGTTTTTAGACATTAACCAACAACATGGTTGCTATATATATGTAAATCGAGAGAGAGAGAGAGAGAGAGAGAGTTATTGAACTTGATGTAGTCTGTGACAACTCATCAGACATTAATAGTTTACAATTCATATGCCTTTTCTTTTTGAAAGAATAATAATGAAATAGCATACTATGCTGTTTTCCAATGAAAAATCATCATAAATTGGTGAGATATGAACGAAATGTCATGTATTTAAATGATTTCTTATGATGTGCTTGCAATACTTTGTGAAAACTCTTTTTATGCTAATATTTTAAGCTTCATATGCTCTTTTTTTTGTAAAAGTAATCATGAGATACTAGCATAAATAGTGTTGATGCAATTTGCTACTTTCCAATGTAACTCATCACCGGTTGATATATTAACTAGTTTTCAAACATTTAAAATTTCTTTATAATCAAAAAATAAATATTTTATCCCTAATAAGAACTGAATAATTTTTTTTTCTGATTTTGGTAACAAAAAAAATTAGTCCTCAAAATATCAGAGGCTTAAAATTTTCATTATTCTTTCGTCCCTCCCGGGCACTCAATTGGGCCGGGCTTTTATGATGCTCGGATCGGCCCAGTTAATATCCCTTGGAGGTCGGTCCCACTTGCTCCTCGTCGAGTTGCTCTGCAGGTGAAGGCCGGCGGGGGGGAGTCCACAGGGAGGTGATGAGCTCGCGCGAAGCAGAGCCTAGGAGGGTCGCGATGGATGGCGGCGTCCCCTGCAGCTCCGCCGCGATATGGGAAGAAATCGACCTCGCTGAAAGGTTCGGTGTTTCAATTGCTCGCCTCCTGTTTCTGCGAAGACTTTCCCCCTTCTGCCATCTCGTTTGTTTGTACGCTGAGGAAGAGATTTCTTATCCGTCTTCCACGGGGTTTCAAAAATCAGTTTCCAAAGAGCTCCGTGAAGAGAAGGGCAGATTGTTGTGGATATACGACCAGGGAATTTACATCCTTTTTCTTATCTTGATTTGTTTGCAGCTACCTAGTCTGCTGTATGTTTGAGGCAGCGTCGTCTCTGTCTCGTTCTATCATCCAGAGAATATGCAACAGTGATTCGACGGCGTTAATTGAAGACGCTGAACTAGTTGACATCATGGAATCTGCAGGCATGGTATTTGTTCAGTCGCTGAAGGAATTGGGAAGGTGTCTAGTACTCTAATTTTTTGTACGACTTCCTTTGCAAAAATATTGTTAAAAAAATATTATTCATTTTTTCTTTTATGCTTTGTCTATTCAAAAATCTTGATTATCAATAACGTTGGTGCTTCTTGGGATAGATAGTCTTGAACTTCCCAAGGTTCGTTTACGGCTTGTGGTTTGATATCGCTTACAAATTTTATCATCTGGTAAACTAATTGAGTGAAAATTAAGCTTCAATATCCTTCAAAGATGGCTCATGACATAAATTTTTTGATTCCTCTGTACTATGAGGAATCGGCATCATTTTTTTTGTTGAAAAAAAACAGACAAGTTGGGGTGTAATATGCCAATATCATCCCGAATTTATGTTTCCCAGTCCTGAAATGTCAAGTCACGACACCTTCTAGCTTGAACTGAACTTTGTTTGCATTTTGACCCTGAGAACTATCAAGGTAGATTTCTTCCAACACTTATGATGCATCTACATGGAGAACTCAATTGTGTTTTGGATTATAGCCACAGGAGTAAGGAATTTCTGTACTTTAAAGACTCTGGCAACATCCATCTCTCGACTGAGATTGATAAGAAGGCTCTATTGCACAGAAGCTGAAGAGAACTGTCACAAAAAAGCGTGAAAAATGTCATTTCACATGAATTATGGAATCGATCATTGGGAACTTTTAGGTCATTGGATTTTTTTTCTTAAAATTTCTCCTTGGGTTTTCTATCTAGGTTAGGTTTGTTACACTAACTATAATTTCTGTATCACATTAATCAAACTAAGAGTTTAATTCCTGTGGGATTCTGTGGTTTTTGTGCTTGATAATGCTTCACTTTTCTTCCTTTACTATCTTATATGTTCTGAAATTAAAATCTTTTTGTGAACTATGCAGGACATCAGACATTACATCTGAGCTTAAATTTTTGTTTGGTACAGTGGCTGCCGTTCCTGGACAGGTTTTTCTTACTGGGTATTTGATCTATCTTTCTGCTATTGTGAAATGCTAGACAGACTAAACTATACCGGAAATTTTATCTATCATTAATTCATGTTACGTTGTGGGATTTGTCTATGACTGACTTGGATCCTAGAGTTATGATGAGATATCTATTGAAAGTTGAAGTAGTTAGTTGAAAAGAGTTTGATTTTAGATTCTCTATATCACTAGTTTACACAAACATACATGCATACGTACACATGTATCTGCCAGTTTGATCATTATGAGGAGTTTATAATGTTCTTTATGTGACACTGAGGACTGTTGTTACAAACAATTGAATAAAAAATTAACTTATTTCAGATTTTCGAGTTGAATGATATATCTATTTCCTATCTAAAACAAGAGACTGACGCTGACTCTACTCATGTGTCAGGGCTTGTATGCAGATTGCAGGAGGATTCTCATCCAAACTTAAGGCAACTTTTGAGGAGTTTCTTGGAAAGTGGACGTATGTGGAGGGACATACTTTTGTTTGTCTAAATGGAGTGAAAAACTCAACAAGCGTGAGATGGCCTATTCTCAGCGCAGAAAAATATTTAGAAATTGTAGGTGTTTATGCCATCAGTCTGCTTGGGATGTCATTGAATGATATTGATCTTGCCGTTTCTTGGACAGAAAAGGCAAAATTACCAGAAGAAAGGCGCCAGGTATGGTGCAGACTGCCTTACTACATACTCGAATTATTCAGTGTTGCATGCCAGTCTTCATTTTATGCCCAATCTTTTTTATTTTCATTGTGATTATAGATAATTCTTTTTTATCATCACACAAAATACCCCTGATGGCCAAATAATCCACCAAGAACGAAAGATGGTAGCAAGCTGTCAGTTTCTAAAATCTTATACTTGTTATTTATGCATGTTGTAGCATGATGTTGCAAAATTCCAGGTAACACTGTTGATTGGTCATTGCATCTCATCAGGGCATCATCATTCACTCTTTTGATCTCTTCAATGCTGCTAAGGCTTGGTCTACCTTCAGAAGAACTTGGCATTGAAAGCATAGGGGAGTTCAGGGAATAAGGATGAAAAGAAAAAGGTGTCTTGATAACAGTATTCGAGGTCTTGGACTGTGATGCCATTGTCACAGTGGGGTGTGAAATGAATTAATATATGTTTAAATAATTCAGGAATGAGGGATTTGTTCTTTAAGGGGCCTACGATACAATGGGTGGGCTATAGTGTAGGTTGGATTTTTTGTGAGGATGAGCAGGGATAGAATTATGGAGATATTACCAAAATAGTGTTCAATTAGCTAGTTATTATGTTTTGTGAAATGCAATCCTAGCAAGTTTCTGAGTCTGATTTGTGAATACCACGTGGACACATCTTTTGTTCCATGTAAGCACAAAATCAAACGTCATCTGCTGTAATTGGGAAAATTAATGCTTGATTTTATCTGGGGTTAGTTATGGAAATCTGTTCTAGCCTTCGTTTGGATTTCACCTGGTTTTTATATTAAACTCGGTGGTGATCTTGCATTTGTTCTCTTTTGTAATATATTTTTCTCATGAATCTGCTTTTATCATCGGTTCGATGAGATGGCAAAGAAGATATGTAAGACACTCAAAGAACATCAGCAATTGAATAAAGCTGCTTGTCTCTTCTGTCAACCTATTATGCAGGGCCAGTCTGCACAGGGGCAAAGGAGACCCACCCTCTCTAAGAGAAACTTTTAAGAGCTTTTTTTCTTTGTTTGGTGGGCCCGGGGGGGGGGGTGGGCTTTGGGCTATTGGAAGATGGATGTTCACAGCACATCGTTTCCTCTTTTTATTATTTTTAGAAAAATTGGTGTCAAATTGGTCCCCTTCAAGTTGCAAAAGGGGTCTATTTTCTGTCAAGAACATTTTATAGAGGTCAGATAATTTATGCCTTTTGCTACCTATGGAATGGAGAAAAGAAAAAGAGAAATCCGCATGGAATGATGGTGGATTCCTTGTTCTAGTAAGGTGTCTGTTGATGAATTATCTCCCTTGCTTCATTCTTTATCTCTGTGCTTGCCATGATTTCAACTTGAAGAAAACTTTTTGAAGCAAATAATTCTCATGCTGGCAGTTTAACAATTGGGATACATTTTGCAGGAAATATTAAGGAAATTACAATCTTTATCTTCCTCTAAGAGGTCTAGTTCCCCCAGTGCCACGGAGATGAATCAGCTAGCTGATAGAACCAGGACCCTCTCTGCTACTGCCACCAAACCTCTGCAAGGAGCAGAGAGTTTCTCAACCAACGCCAACGCTCTGAAGAACCCTAATCATGACGCTTCGAATGCAGTTACTTTGGGATCTTCTCTCTCCTCTCTATTCAATCGGATTGCTAGAAGCCTTTGGTGGTTCAGGACCATCCGTTTGAAGTGCGGAAATGCAACCTTGATCATTCCTCGAGGGAAGGTTTTACTCTGGAGTTCTCTGGTCCTTGTCATCCTCCATATCTTCCGAAGGAAACAGGCTATCTTACGAAGGTGACATCCTTGCCCTTGACTCTCTTGATCATTAAGTTTTTATTCTAATGAACAATTATAACCCGCAACCTGGGAGCTAATCTCATATAAACTGTAATAGCAACTCCAAGGTTCTGCCTCATCATTGGAGAGAGAGAAACTCCGAGTATCAGTCCTTAATCTTCTCCTTTCTGTCGAATCTCAATGCCGGCCATTGCTATTTTTATCTACTTTTGCAGATTTGCTGGTAACAAAGTTGTAGCCATTAAAAGAGCTCTTGTCGATGCGTGGCAACTGGCATTCTCTGTCCAAGTGAATCCTCTTGCCGCCATCCAGCCAATGCCATCCACTGCTCCTGGTGTCAGGTGACGCTGGAGGCACAGTCAATAAAAGGGGACGCGACTTTAGGGTTTCTCATCATTCAATTCTCTGCTGAAGGATTGGTCTCGGTTTTCTCTTCCTCTTTTGGTAATACATGTAGATTCTTTTACAAGGGCCTGTAAATACTAATAATATTGGCCCTTCTTTGGAGTCTAAATTCACCTGATTTTATGGTCACAATTCTTTTAATAATCTTCTGTAAAAAAAAAAGGTCAGGAGATCCCAGAAAACCTTGATCACTACCACGGAAATTACTACCTAGACAACTAGATATTTTGCATTGAAATGTATTTTGAGATACATAAAATCTCTGGTTTTGACCATGTCAAGCTAACTGTGGCCAGCTTGGACAATGAGATATTATTTTGCTTTAAATGGACAGAAGCTAGAGAGTGGAATGGGATGAGGTCAAACAATGCCCACACATCATATTTGACTCCAAAATTAGAAGGAAATTATTGGGAATAATTTTTAGACATCAAATAGTAAGGCCCCGTGTTGGATAATAGATGAGAATTTAAAAGACTGTCCATTGTAATTCAAGGGTTGAAAGAGGAAGCTATGGGGAGCACTTTCATCAAAGGGCTGAAGGACATTCATGCAGAGTTTAAGTTGTTCAACTTGGTCTCAACAACATAATGAAAACAATGCATGTCCTTTAGGAAGATAATGTAGTTATTAGGCAATAACTTGACAATAGTGATGTATGCACCATGAAGGTTCCAACCTATGATTGTGAAAGTTTTAAGGACACTAATATAGTGTAGGGAAGTATGATAATTTGGGTTTCAACTCCTCCAGTTGGTACATTGATAATATTACTCTTAAGGAGATAGAAATCACACCCCAATCAATTACATAGAGAAAATTTAGATTAAGTGAATCAAAATTACAAGATTGATTGGGTAGATGATTGTGTTTTTTATGTGAAGCACATTTGCAAAAGAGAAGTATAGCTCATACTCGTGAATGAGGAGGAAGATAATCCCCATGGAATAGGGTCAAGAGCCCTGCCATAAATAAGAAGAGAAGGGGCCAAATATTAAAATTTTTGTCAATTCAGTGATCAGGTTGACATTACTTGAAAGTATGAAATTGAAAGGTAAAATACTTAACCAAGACATAAATGTTCTTATTAATTATTAGATAATCTACAATTTTATCTCATGCACCTTGGTTAATGAGCTCAAATTATCCTTTACTACCACAATACACTACGTTGTTATCTTGGGAGATGAAACCATTATGAGGGATAGAGGAGTATCCAAAGGCTTGTACAATAATTGTTAATCAAATATGACTATCTACCCCTTCCAATTAGATAATACTGACCTAATTTTTGGCATGAAATGGTTCAGGTCCTTGTAGGTTCTGATGGTTGATTGGTGAAACTTCATTATAAAATTTCTAGTGGTGGGTATTAAAGTCACACTAAAGGGAGATCCCTACCTGTCTAGATCTTGAGTTACTTATAAATCTATCATGTGATTTTTCAAAATGGAAAAGAAACAATATTGGGCTCATGCAAATTCAAAATAGAAAATTCATTAGAGACTTAAATTTGATCGATTTATGAAGTAGGAATTAAGACAAAATTTCGATGACTTTTGCACCATAATAGGGTTTACTTCCAACAATAGAAATCAACCACAACATACCTATGGAATCAAGGTCCAATTAACATATGTTCCTACAAGTATTCACATTTCTAAAAAATGAAACATAGCATTTATTAGAAGAAATACCACAGCTTAGAATGATACAACCCTCTAATAGTCCCTTCTCGAGCCTTGTGTTATTAGTTAAAAAGTGACTATTCATGTAAGCTTTGTGTTGAATACAAAGGGGTCAACAAGGTCACAATTTTAGATAGATTCCCCATAGCAATGTTGGAAGAACTCTATGATGAGCTGCATGATGTAATAAGTTTTTAAAAATAGATGTGATGGTCCACTTTCACTAGATTTATATGTGACTTGAAGATGTCTATAATAGCCTTCAAAACATATGACGGTTAATATGAATTTCAAATATTTCTCTTTGGAATTTAAATTTTTATTTCTATTTTCTAATTTTAATGAATTGAATATTTTTTTATGAAATTTTATATATAGCCTTGACATTTGACCAAGAATAATCAACTTACCCAAGTTTTCTAGTAGTTACCACCAGCTCCATATCAATGCTAAGAAATGTGTGTTCAAGGTAACACACATTGGATAACTAGACCATTAGGAATCTCTAGTGGGTGTGGAGGTAGATAGTGAAAGAGTGGAGGTGATGTATAAGTGGCCCACTCCCACCAATCAAAATGAGCTACATGGGTTTTTAGGCCTCATGAGATATAACCATCAGTTTGTGGGTCACTATGGGGATATGACTTGGCACCTCACTCAACATCTAAACAATGAATAATTTACTATTAGTTTGAGCTTGATATGGATGCCTCAAGATGGGTTATGAATGTTATATTCATACAAAATCAATGACCAGCAGCTTACACCATTGCCCTAGAATCATCTTAAATCAGCCTATGAAAGAGAATAAATGACGATAATTTTATCTATCCTCAAATAAAAATATTACTTAGTTATCCGTTCATTATTTTTATTGATTAATTCAACCTTAAATTCTTTCTTAAATAGAGATAAGTGCACACATAATACTAGAAGTAGCTATCTAAAATAATTACCTTTGACTTTACTTTCAAATACAAATATGGAGTGGAAAATTAGGTCATTGACACATTGTCATGCCTTCTTCAACTATTACTATTACAAACAAAGATAAGTACAATTTAATTCAACCTTGATTGTAGGTAGTTGTATTAGAATATTCCACATGATTAATACCTTATAAAAATCAAATCAAGTGTATTGTAAGATCTAAAATTAGTCAAAATATTGATTACACCATGCCATCCTATTTTATCATAATAAAATAGTCATTCCATCCACATTGGGTATGATTTCTTCAATTTTACATACCATGATAATGCAATAGAGGGACATTGACTTCTTGAGGTCTTATAAACTAATTTGCTAAGACCATTTTTGATCTAGGATAAAGCAATCCATTAAAACATATATTGAATATTCCTTAATCTATCATCAAAACAAGTATGAAGTGATTTTACTCTTCATACTACTTTAGCCACTTCATATACCAATCAAATTTGGAACAAAATCAACATGGATTTTATTGAAGGGTTGCCAAACTCTTAATATTCACTACCATGATAAAAACATTTATTTTTCATGTGGTCAAATTACATGACATTCTCAAATCAATTATCTTTAATAGTAATAAGATCTTATAAGCATTTTTATGGACATAATTATTTCGGCTTAAACACATCATTGCCTTTTATTTGTAGATGGATGACCAGATTAAGGTACTTAGTCATCGCTTGTCGACAATCATTGCTTGTTGACTTACCTTTGTTATTTTTCTAGTGATAATTTCAAGACATGGAGCAAATAGATCTATTGGATGGAATTTTGGTATTATTTTTCTTATCATTCTACCATCAATACCTCACCTTTATGAGTGGTTTATGGTTGAGACTTACCATTCATTATCAAAGCTCCAAAGATAGATTCAAGAATAAACTCAATGGAAGATCACTTACAACAATGAGAAAATTTTTGTCGAACTCAAACAACAAGTAATTTGTGCATAAGATTGAATTCTAATTTGGTGACATGATTTTTCTTAAGCTTCAACTTATTGCATATTGTCCCTAGCTCAAAATTAATTTAGAAGCTCTCTCGCAAGTTTTTTGGCCTCTATTGTGTTCTATGTAGGATTGGTTAGGTGGCATAAGAATTAGAACTCCTAAAAGATGTTTAAATTCACCCAATATTCAATGTCTCCAAGCTTAAGAAGACAATGTGTATCAACTCATATAACCAAAGTCTTACACCCAACATTGACAAGGACCTAGTATGGGAAGTCCAATTAGAACCACTATTTGATTGATCCTAAGGATCAGCAAGCCAATAAGTATTCATCAAAGGACATCACCCTCTAGAGTTTGAAGCTATGTGAGAATTATTCGCTCATGTCAATTAAATACATCATAACTCTCACCATTGGACCAGGTGGCTATTGAAGGGAAAGAAATTGTTAGGCCCTTAATTTGATTTCCTACTTGGCCAATGGATATCTCTATAGTGCAATACCATTTTGAAATTAAGTATGACTTAAAAAGGAAGAAGTCTATATTAGAGGAGTAAGGAATAAGTATGTCCATGAAGAATTTAAAAATTAATATATAAGAATTTCTTAGTAGCCTCATGGAGGGATACTTTTGAGAGAAGTCATGAGAGAGAGAGAGAGAGAGAGAGGTGGTCTCTATCTTACTTCATTTCTGTCTTAGGGTTTTCATAAAAAGCCTTAGTCTTGTTATTCTCCCCCTTTCTCAACTCAATAGATTATTATTTTCATTCTATTCATCTCTACTCTCTATCGAGGCCTTCAAGTTAGGTTTAAGTTGGGATCCTAATAGCATTAGCAGTACAAATTTTATATAAAATTTTCTCTTTCTTGTGTGTTTTATGTTAGACCGAACATAGTAGGATCAAAGACCTTTTGATGGGTCATGCTACTTATTGACAAAACATTTTCTTATAGATGCTACAATGAAGAATTATTGGTAACAAAGGGCTCCAACATCTCATACTTTCCATTTACAATTTTTTTGACCCAGAATCTATAGATGAGTGTCACCCTTGTAGCACCATCAAATAATTTTAAAACATTCATCAATGATGTCAATGAATTAGAGAGGATGATTACTTTCTCCTCTATAGCCTCAAACAAGGTGGAGAGCACAATCATTCGCTCTTTCAATGAAGTGATCATCTAACTATGAATTTCACTCTCTCTAATCATTATTGAAATTTTTAGAGCTCAATTATCAATTGTCATGGGGTTATAGTGCTTGCATGTTGGCTTTAGATGCATTCACCAAAGCCTAAGCAATCGCTCTTCACATTGTGGAAGACACTTGTTTAAGGGAGGTATTCCACTTATCAAACAAGTATACAAGAGTTTAAGGAGGATGGTCTATTCCCAAAAGGCCTAATCTGTTCATTCTTTATGGGTGTGCACTCACCTTGGGGCATTTCTTATTTTAACCCCTCTAGCATATGCCCTCCTCCACCCAAAATAAGGTTTATATATTTATGGAAAGAGAGATTGTCTCATATGAGGCAGTAACCCTATCATTTTGATAGTGGGCCTATGGGAAAAATTACTAGGCTGACAGATAATTCCATTATGGCCCATTTTTCTAGTTATTTGCAAAGAAATTGTGAATGAAGAAGACTCCTCATTCTTGTGTCTATTACTTAATCTACCTAGATTGTTTGGTCTACCTTGTCTTATGTGTCTCTATGTGTCTATTGTCATGCCAACCATTATGTGTTGCCTTATGTGTCTCTATCTTGAGCTTGTATCTCCCATGTCGGTACCATGCCATACACTCTCACTATGCATCTAATATATGTTGCCTTCAAGTATGTCATTTCGCATCACTATCATGTGCAATGTATGTATGCCCATTGGGTGATGTGGAGTAGAAGTGAAAAGGATTGGTAGTTTAAGAAAATCACTTGGTGTAGGATGCTCAAGTATTTTATAAATCAGATAATATTTTATACCACAGTTTAATAGTAAATTGAATATGTAAAATGTTGCTATCCTATGATCTCTTAGGCAACCATAGCAAAGTAGTTTAAGAAAATCATTTGGTGTAGGATGCTCAGATATTTTATAAATTAGATAATATTTTATAGCACTATTTAACAATCAATTGAATATGTAAAATGTCCACTATCCCATGATCTCCGTAGCAAGAAAGTATGTTAAATGAACAAATGAAATGGAGAAAGAGGAAGATATACTTGAACCTTGAAAATATGTGTTGACCATTGACCAATATGTTTGACCTTTGACTATTGTCTATTAACTCTTATTTTGATCACTAGATGTAGCAATTCGCAATCTAAGGGGTGGACTTGATTTGACTTAGATGGCTGAATAGCTCATGTCAAATAGTTCAGGTTGCAATTGACTAAAGGGGTGGGTGGAAGTGGGCCGGATGGTGTTAGGCCACAACTAGCAGGATTAAACCCTAGCCGTAAAAAGGGACCGACATTCGGTAGTGGACAGATGGGAAAAGGGAGGAGGTAGTGACAATAGGAGGTAAGGGTGAAGGTGGTAGGGCCCTCTAGGGGAGGCCTCATACTGCAAGGTATGTGAGCGATAGGATTATCGTTGGAGGAGGATAGTAGGAGACAAGAGAGAGAGAATGGAACTAGGTTAACTCCATGAAGGTGACTCAATATAAAAACTATATAAATATGTTTATTTAATTCAAAGGATGCTCACAGGCACCACACTTGAAAGGCTCACCCTTTTGATTTGAAGGGTAGTAAGGGAATGATTATGAGGTACGAATGGAGAAGAGAGATAGAAAGAGAGATGAAGAGAGAAATAGAGTGAACAATGTCCTCTACTCTAATAAAAAAGAGGCTATCATGATGAGGGATGAGCATAACAAGACCTTCATAGGAGGATTGAATGAACCAAGATAGTGACTTCCAACATTTCTTTTTCCTCATTCTCAACTTAAATAAGATGGCCTTTTAGCCAATTTGTCTTAGGCTCATAATTGTCATAACATCCCTATTATTGTTTTGAATGATCCATTTTGCAGGCCAACTTTTGTGGGGAATGAGGGACAACCACAATGCTCCATTAGAAGGTCTGCAGCTAGGTGTGGTAATGTAGTGGTTGGCAGTAGTGTTGGTGCTATGGCAAGGTAGGTGTTGGTGGGCAATGAAGGGGGGATGACAGCAAATAGGTGGTGGCTGCTTGGAGGGGAATGTTGATGGTGGAGAGGGCGATGGGCAAGCAGTGGCAAATGATGGCGGTGCAAACAGTGATAACTAGTGGTGATAGAAGAAAAGGAAGGGAGGGGGAAGGGTGCTCTAAATCAGGAGTAGTGGGGTCCTCTAATTGACCCAAGCCAGGGTGACAGGGTCTTGTGATTAGGTAAGGTAAGGAACTAATCCTTAAAACTCTATTTTCTAATCCTCCCCAAATCAAAGGCATAAATAGACAGTTGAATCAAGGGCGTTGCCCACACCTTCTATGTTAGTCATTCCCTTGATCAAGGATTATTGAAATCACCTTCCTTGATCAAGGATTATTGAAGTGTGCTACATCACTGGGTCTCAAGATCCCCTAAGCTAAGAAGGTCACATCAGGTTGTAGTGGATTGATGGAATGGGCCCCACCCAATTTTGGGCCCATTATGTCTAGGCTGGCCAAGCAGAGAGAGAAGGGGCTTCGGCACTGAGGCGTGTTTGCCTAATGGGGATTAATGGGCCTTTGAGATGGGTCTGGCATCCGTTTGGAGCATGCCCATGTTTATTTTGGGCTGGGCCGGGTTGAGGTAGCTTGGTCCATTGGATCTCCATATTATCTCATATTTTGTGGTGTTTATTTATTTTGTTAAAATCTGAAGGAAACGTAGCCGAGGGGGGAAGGCGAGGACGGGACGGAAGCTTCTGGCGGAGCCGCGTCGGGAGCTGAATCCGCTTCTCTGGTTCTCGATCTCTACCCAATCCGTTGTTCTTCACTGGCGCCATGAGGAAGACCAGGCCCTTCAAAGACGAGTTCACATTTGGTTCGCCCGTTGTTCCCCCAACCCCCTTTCGTCAATCGTCGCCCTTTCTGCTCTTCTCTGATTGCTTGGTTTGATGGATTGTTTCAGAGGAGAGGCTGCAAGAGTCGAAGGACATCGTCTCCAAATATCCAGATCGGGTCCCGGTGAGGGCGCTGTCGCCTCAATCTCTGTCTTTAATTTCTGTATTCCTTTTCTTTTGCTCAGAAGGTACCGAGCTAGGTGTTTCATCGGTTGGTGGGAGGGCTGATTTTTCGTGGAATTTCATGGGATCTGATGTGCTCGGGTGCGTGGAAGGCCTATTCATCTCAGAAGGCTTACCTCAGGGATCAGAATCTGTCAACTGTTTATGGGTCTCTTATTGGACTTCAATTTTGGGGTGCATTCTGAGGGTAAATAATAAAATTTCGGGTGTTTTATTGAATTTAATCTTCCTATTTTCTAGGCTTAGAGAAGGAAAGCCTTTTATCCCAATCGGAGAAGAACTGAGACTCATGACTGGCAAGCCATAGAAGAAATTGAAGAAAGAAAAGTAGAGGCATCTATTCTTTCGTAAAATTGAAAGTAGAGGCATCAAAGGTTCCGGAAGCCCCGTTTTATTCCATTGATAATTCTGTTTCAGATGATTCGAACTGTAGAAAGTCCCAGCTTTCTTAAACAAGGGGATATACATTCTTTTGTACTTGGGGTAGACGCACCCCTCAAACCTTGATTCTGTGTTCAACACATCAATGTTAATGTTACGGTGATAAACATGTAATTCGTTCAATATCTCTTTGAAATCTAAAAGATATCTGATAAAAGTACTTTATCAGCCTTCTTGTCTCTCTCCTTGATAACTGAAAGAGGAGGTTGATTTGTTATTTTATCCAGGGAATACTTGTGACTACTTCCTACTCGTCTAGAGTCGTTTGTAATTACTTAGTTGAATGTTTGCTTTCCTTGGAAATTTAGAGTCAGGTGCTGCTACAATCTAAGAAGCAAACCAGTCATAGGTACTTCAGAATGGCTGATCATTTCTGCTTGATACCAAACTAAAGGACCTGATTGTTTTGGTTTAAATGAAATTTCGAAATATGAAGTGGAGCCAATTGTTTGGGTGGTCTTCAGGATAACGGGACCATATTTCAAAAAATTTATGTGTGACTTATATTGCCTTGGGCTCATTCTTTTTTTTTCTTTATCATATCTACCATTTTTATTGTATAAATTATTTTTTAAATTAGATTTAGGGTCAAGATGGGGAAAAACCAACCCAATGAAAGCCACAGAGATTTCTGAGTGTGATGAATGTTGACTCCCATATATGACCAGAAGATGGATGAAAAGCTTACCAAACCTAGAACAACAGAGGGTGTCCTATTCGGTTTAATAACCGTAATCCTATCTTCAAATATTTGCTTGTAATTGCAACATGTGCATGGTTCATTGTTGCACAGAAGCACAGCTTCTAGTTGACGATGATCCTTGCAACGATAGAAATAATCAAAATCTCTTTCATCTTTACCAATAACTGTATACCGTTTTCTGTGCTAACCAAAGATATCAATTTGCAGGTCGTTGTGGAAAGATTTTCAAGGACTGACCTCCCTGAGCTGGAAAAGAAAAAGTGATGTTCCTTCTTACTCATCCTTGAAGACAATAATTTCCCCTTTCTTTCGGATGGAAATAATTCTCTTCTCACTATAGTTCCTCTTTGCTAATAATAAACTTGCTATCAGTTCTCATCACTCCCTCTGTGTTACACAATTAGTCGCCATCACTTGGCTACTTGCCTTTTGATGCTTTGATCATATATACTTGATGCCCACATATTTTAAGCCTTGGGCATTCCCATTTGATGGTTCCACGACTTTGGACAGTCCTCATCACCAGTTGCCTCATGTTAATCCCAAAGTAAAACACAGCAGGAAATCTGTCGGTTCATCACCTGACAGATCGCTTTCCCTTATCTTGTCCCCAGGTACCTGGTTCCCCGGGAGATGACTGTTGGGCAGTTCATCCGCATCCTCAGCAGCAGGCTCCACCTCCCCCCCGGCAAAGCCCTCTTTGTCTTCGTCAAGGATACCCTGCCCCCAACTTGTGAGTAGTCGCTCTAATCCATCTTCAGCAGGGTCTGTCAAGTTCCTATCTCACTGGGGCTGCCTGCCATGCAGCGAGCCACATGGACTCCGTCTATGAGTCCTGCCAGGATGGGGACGGCTTCTTGTACATGTGTTACAGCAGCGAGAAGACCTTTGGGTGATGGTGGCGGCAGTGGTGGATCTTGAAGAAGAGGAGGTGCTGTCTGGAAGGTCAGCTATGGGGGATGTGTGGTTGTGTACATATGAAGTCTCTAGGGCGGCCTGTTTTACCACTCACTGCCCTTGATTTGATGTATATGTTGTGCGCTATAAAAAGTCTGAATTGATCCTCGATCTGTTGACCTTGGTCAGTGTTTCTTGTGTGGATGACATCCTTAGAGTTGAATCCATTCCTAAAATGGTATCTGTGATGATCCCAGCCCGAGGAGAGCTTGTTCTGGGGGTGGAACCACAACACCAGCATCTGCGGTGTGCGCAGCTTGCACGGCAACTGTGAATGTGCAGCTCCGCAGCATCTACGTGGGCAGGAGAATGCCTAGTACATGGGTGCACCAACAAGGACAAACATTATACCTATTCTGAACTGTTTATAATGATTGGGCACACTACAACAGTATGTAAAGTCAGCTGCCTTTGATGGAAAATAATTTATTTTCATGGAGCTCACAGTCAACAAGAAACTCACTTCTATCATGATCGATACTGGGGCCACCCATAACTTCCTAGTTAAGAAATAGGCCATGTGGTTGGGTTTGCTATTGTCACAAAGTGACAATCACATCAAAATTAGTGTAACATGTGAAACTTTGCAACAAGTTAAGGATAAGAAGGGCTAGTAGGTTTCATGGTACTATTTATGGATGACTTTAAGACCATTTTAAAGGTAGACTTTCATGTCTAAGCAGAGGTGGGCATCTTCACCCATTGTCATGATGTTCATATCATGGCTCGACTGCAACCAAACTTCATCTTAAGAATGAGGAGGCTACCTTGAGCCCATGGGCTAAAGTTGTCTACCCTATAATTGAAGGATAAGAACATGATGTGGGAATAATATCTCTGTCACCATTCAAGGATTGGAAGCTAAGGTCTGTCCTTAGTCAAGATGCTTGGAGGACCCTAGGTGTGCAACATTGAAAGCCATTGTGGAGGGCGAATGAGTGGACTCTGACAACATGGCCAAGTGTATGTGTGTAGATTTGTGACCTATCCACAACTACGCAAGCAACTAGTAGCATCACCATGGATTTACCAATGGTAATTAGTACCACATCATAGAGTGCTGGCAATGTGTTAACAACAAAGGCAGGGGCACAATGACAACCACCTAGAGTTGTGCTACGATTGCATGAATTCTAAGACTTGTTGTTAGGGTCTTCTTAGTGCACCTATCACCTCAATGTGAACTAGAACATGAAATAGGGTTCACGTCAAATGTGAGCTCACTGATGATATAATTAGAGATTGAGGTACAAGATTCATGAGGCAATTCTAGATGGTGTTATTTCATGAGTTAAGTGTACAACTTCCTAAAATTTTTCACAATCTTTCTCCCACAAATAAATGGAAAGATGAACATATCATTAAAATGTTGGAAGACTACTTATGCCACTACATGGTGTTAGAGAGTTGTCAGATGTCAAGAAGTTGTATGCGTCGATAATCCATAACAATGGTGAATAGGGAATCAAATTATAACCCCTTTGGTGCATGTGCTCCCTATATAAAAGCAGTGGACCTCCACTTGGTTGAGGAGGCATGTGGTCTCCTATATAGTGTATCCCCCATTGTGAAGAGTGACTTACCTTCATCTAGGTTGGAACCTCTCTTAGGTAGGCTGATTGGGCATGAGGAGGATCACTAACATTAGTCACACAGACACTTTGCCTATGGCTTGAAAGTATGATCTCTTCAAGACTTTGTTTTGATGAGTAGACCCCCCTAACAAGAAGTGATAGAAGATGGTTAGAGAGAGAGAGAGAGAGAGAGAGAGAGAGAGAGAGAGAGGTAAGTAGCCAGGTCCATAAACAACAGAGTTCATAAATACAATTTAAATTTCTAATTTACGAAGGTAGGCGTTACGGAGGCAGATGGCTGTATAATTTTAAAACTATATAAAAAGGCCCATATCCATTGGTCCTTCCGGTGTAGTTGGACGGAACGGAGTTCCATTCTGCCGCGGGGTTCCCAGCTGGTCGGTTGGGAGGCTCGATTTTAAGGTCTTCCCCCGCCGCCCCCCCCCCGCCGCCGCAGCGATTTCTCTCTCCTCTTCCTCCGGCGCTTCCCTTCCCGCTGACCCACTGCGGGCTGTCTTCTCTCCCGATCCGGCCGGAACTTGCCCTCTGTCGCCCCAATCCGATCCACGATGGACGACACCTGCGTCGTCTGCGCCGAAAGCCTCGAGTGGGTGGCTTACGGCTCCTGCGGTCATCGGGAGGTCTGCTCCACGTGTGTCGTACGCATGCGTTTCGTCCTCGACGACCGCCGCTGTTGCCTCTGCAAGATCGAGTCTCCCACCGTGTTCGTCACGAAGGTATCTCCGCGGAAGCTCTCGCCTCCGCTTGAATTCAGGAAAGAATTTGCTAGGTTTTTCGGTTATAGTGTCGCCGATTGATAGGTAGGTAGACTGCGATGTTTATTGTAGCAGTTTGCTTTATTTCTTTTATTCTTTGAGGTTTTGATGGGATTGGGAGAACTCAGACCCGTGTTTTCTTTTTTAATTTCTCTTTCACGTGACTATTTACATGGAGAGATGATGGTATGTGCAGGCATTGGGAGATTATACCAGGGTAATCACCGACTTCTCTCAGTTCCCCCTCGGGGTGTCAGAAGGCCAAGTGGGAAACTACTGGTACCATGAGGACACACAGGCGTACTTTGATGATGTGGACCACTATCGCATGATCAAGGCAATGTGCAGGCTATCCTGCAGCATCTGTGACCGAAGTGGGGAGGATGCAGAGGGCAGTGGGAAGAGAAGGAGCCGCTTCAGGAACATTGAGCAGCTGAAGAGCCATCTCTATCATCGACACAAGCTATTCATGTGCACCCTATGTTTAGAGGGAAGAAAGGTTTGTTCCTCCCATCAATGATCACCATGATCTTGTCTTCAGGAAAAATGCTTCGGCTATATTTCTGGCGAATTATTCGTACGTCTTATTGTTGTTTTGATTAAGAATCTCTCAGTCTGATCCACGTGAGGGTCCAGTGGTTGGAAATTTTCAGTTAGTCCTGATTTCATTTCTTTCTGAGAGGGAATTGATTGCCTACATTATATGTCCATTTACCTATATGGTAGCCTGATAATGTTGCTGAACTTTGACATATTGTCTCGACTTCCACGTCCAAATGCTAACGAGTTTTCCATCAGTGATGTATCTCTGTATTTTCCTCTTCGAGATGAATATATGCTTGAGATCCGTGGGGAGGAGTACTGCGCCTTTTTTCTGCGGAAGTACAAACAGTATTTTGTACTAGTTTATTTCAATATTTATAAAGTTATGTTTATATTTCTTGCCAGGGTTTCAGCTATTCCTTGATCTTATTGCCTAAACTGTAACAGGGTGATCCTCTACTACGTTTACCTTTGTAAAAAAATAATGCATAAAAGAAAGAAGATAATCAGTGCACTTCAAGGTAGGCAGACTCTTGGTGACAGTTTTTCAGAAAGATGCTTACAAGAAAGACTCCATTGTGGCAAGAGTTTCTTAACTTTACATTTTTTGGGTCATCAACTTAAAAAAAAACTAGGAATGAGTGGGATACTTATCTGTATGATCCTACGTTTGCTCCTGAAATGATTGATTGAGGACTAATTTCGACATCCCCCACGCATTGTAGGAGACTTTTCGGTTTTTTCAAGTAGACAGTAAAAATAGGATGAGCATATTCCAAGAGCTACAACCAGTGCTGAAATCTGGTTGGAGTTCATCCTTGTACCATCAAACTAAAATGAATTGTTCATGAGTTGGATGGGCCCATCTTTATAACCAGAAGTGTGCTTTTGTAATAGCTGAATGGGACTATTGTTAAAAAGTAAGTTGAATTTAACTTGATAATTATTTTGCCAACAATGGTGAACTACTATTAGAGTGTAAACCTGTGATGGATTCAAAGTGCCAGTTCAGAGATGTACTATTACATTTGCAGCCAATGCATTGAGTAGATCTTCGAGTGTAGTAGTCGTGTTGCAGGGATAAAATTAATAATGTGTACTTTACTCGAGGTTTTGATTTTGACTCCATTTTCATTAGCGTTTGGCTCATCTTCAGTGATGCCCTTGTTATGATTTCTCAAGTGGCAGTCTTACATTTTTGCACTTTTCGGTAGGAATTGTTTTTGTTCTAAAATTTCTCTAACCTACGACATATTTTACATGGAATATTAATGACTGGGCAATCTCGGACCAGGTATTTATATGTGAGCAAAAGCTTTATACCAAAGCACAACTCAATAGACACATCAGCGGTGGCGACTCAGAGGTTGATGGCACTGAGAGTGAACGTGGTGGATTCATGGGGCATCCCCTGTGTGAGTTTTGTAGATCCCCATTTTATGGGGATAACGAGCTCTATACTCACATGTCCACTGAACATTACACATGCCACATATGCCAAAGGTGGTGAAATGTTTCTAATTTTACACAAGTGCTGTTTACGGTTGAAAATACATGATTCTCTACAACTGCTATATTCTTTCTGATGCAGGCAGCATCCGGGGCAGTATGATTACTTCAGAAACTATGACGATCTAGAGGTGATTCACCCCCTCCTTACGTGACGATGAATGATGATATCTTCATAACCTTCCTTTTTCTTAAACGGCCCCTCATGAGAGGGCTAGGCTGATCTATGATCTAAGATATTTATCGGTTCCTATTCTTTCTTCTTCTGTCGATTTAATGTGGTCCGTTTATTGCACTACCTGGGTCAAGTTGTGATGATTAATTGCAAACATTATGTAACTCTGCAGACTCATTTTCGTCAAGAACATCACCTTTGTGAGAATGAGGCATGCCTGGCCAAAAAGTTCATTGTTTTCCCATCCGAGTCCGAACTGAAGGTGACTTTGTGTTCTCAAACATTATGTGCTTCAAGTGAGAAAAGTTGCTTTACAGTAATCAAATTATGATCCTTCCCCACTTGGCAGAGGCACAATGCAGTAGAACACGGAGGGAACATGTCTCGATCTAAGCGAAATGCTGCTCTTCAGGTTTCCTCTTTCATTTAATTTAATGTTATTTAATTTCCAAAAGGGCAGATGGAGAATGCCTGGACAGAATCATCATGCGACTGATTATTTTCCGTTTCTTGGGGTCTGATCGTCAGATCCCAACCAGCTTCAGGTACCGGAGGGCAGAACATGAGCAAAGACGGGGGAGAGGCCATGGGCCCCGCGGTGAATCTTCTGATAATCATCTCGCCATGGCCATCCAAGCCAGCCTCGAAGCAGCAAATACCATGGATAGCAGAGCCCGTGATGCAGACCGCCAGCAGGTGGCTCCGGTGGATGCTGTCACTAGTCGGATCGAGTCTCTAGCAGTTGCACCGCCAGAACGAGCGGCGCCGCCATCGAGACCCCCCTTGCAGGCCAGCAGCCAGAGTTCCAGGGACGCGCCAGTAATAGAAGAATCCTCCTTCCCTCCTCTTTCCGACCGGGAGCCGCCAGAGCCATCCTCAAGGTACGCTATGGCGCTCGTTCAGGGATCCACGGGGCCGTCCCGACTCGGCGGGGAGGCCTTTCCGCCCCTCCCTGGTGCATTAGAAGCAGGCCAGCAGAAGCCCCCCGCCCAGGTGGGGAAGAGCACCATCGCCGCCCATCTCCGCCAGCGGAGCAAGGCGGCCCTCCGCCCCGTCAAGGCTCGGCCCTCCGAGCACCCTGAATTCCAGCCGCCCATCCCGGCAAGCTCCCCCCAGCTGTGGCCCACGCCAAGCCAGGAATTCAGGCCTTCAAACTCCGCTAGGAGCTCTTCTCAGCCCCGGGCGACTGCAAGCTCTGGCCCGGCGAGCTCCTCCGGTAAGAAGACAGTCGGAAGCGAGCCTCCCTTGCCCAACAATGGCGCGAGCTCTTCATGGGGTCTGAGCAGCGCACGGAGGCTAAGCCATTCCTCATCGGCCCCCGACCTCGTCGGCAAGGATACGTCAACCACCAATGGACTTCAGACCACCGGGCAAGCTGCCATACCAGATGAGGAAGCTATCCGCACCGCCAATAAAACCCTGGTGGAGAGGATCCGCGCCGATCTGGGGAACGATGGAGACAAGTTTGCCGCATTCAAGCACATATCTTCAGAGTATCGCCAGGGGTTGACCGACACCTGGGAGTACCTCTCGTATGTGGAGCAGTTTGGGCTCCTGCATCTCGTTCCAGAGCTCGCCAGGCTGTGCCCGGACCCTCAGAAGCAGAGAGAGCTCCTGGACGCGTACAGCGCAAGGCTGCAGACCAAGGGCCGCCGAGAGGCTGGCGGCGCCGCCAGTGCTGGGAAGCCGCAGGCAAAAGGAAAGGGGAAATCTGCAGAGCCGCCACCGATGGCCAGCGGTGGGTCAAAGGATTCCTTGGCTGATGGGATCCTGGACGCGGTCAGGAAGCTGCAGGCCACCTACAAGCCCCAAGAGGAGGTGGAGGTGCTGTCCAAGGATGGATACAGGGCTTATACCAAGGGGAAGCTAGCGGCTACCGCCGGGGAGGAGCAGCAGCCGCCTGGTACCAGTGCCGACCAGAATTCAGCTGCAGGGAGCAGCGCCAGGCAGCGGCCGAAGAAGATCTCCAGGTTCCACAGGGTGCGCCTCGGCGGCGATGGCTCGGTGATCCCTGAGCCGCCGCCCGAAGAAGAGCCGCCTGCCTCGGGTGCTGAGGGGGTTCCCGTGAGGGGAGTCTGGCGGAACGGCGGCGGGCAGAAGCTCTTCGGCCCCTCTGATGGCCGCACAAGATAGCAGGCGGCCGCCACCAGAGGCACCTGCAAATGTCTATTTTGGGCGACAAGTCTGCTCTTCTCTTCTGCTGTCAGTTCACCAGGCGTTTTGTTTTCTCATAGCCTGTCAAATTGGGCGCCCTCTCTCTCTCTCTCTCTTACTCTTCTCTATCTGGTTGGACGACATGCACTGCTTCTAGAGATGAAAGAGAGAGCCCCAAGATGTTCATATAAGTTGGGGAACATGCTGTCCATTCTCGCTCCTCTCTCCAAGGGCTGCACCGGAGTAAACAAAACACCAGCACACAGTCACTTCCATCGTCTGCAAGTCATGAAATGGGCTACTTTGATCCGACCAACTTGGAGCTTCTTCGCAGGTTAGGGTTCATCTTCCTCGCACCGGTCCTCCCCCTGCTCGGCTTCTCTTCAGCTGCTGGTTCACTTGGGGAGCCAGAGAGTGGACAGCGGCTTCCCACCCTGGCAGCCGGCGATGGACTCCAACGCCAGGCTCCTCAGCTGGGTCTGTATATCCTCCTCGGGAAGGCAGGCGTCAATAATCTGCCAGGCAATGCCATCAGATGCTGAGACAGCTTCAGCCTCCCCAAAACTCTCTCTCTCTCTCTCTCTCTCTCTCTCTCTCTCTAGAGGGTCAGGATGTTCTCTCACCGATGAACAGATCGTGGACAAGCGGAGAAGATGAGTGCTTGTCGGCAATTCAAGGAGCTTATGGGGAGCGAGGAAGAACTGAACAGTTCCCCATGAATGAAAACTCGTACCTTCCAGGTGGCGTCGCGAAGGTCATGGTAGCTGTCTGAGACCTTCCTCTGGAACTCGAGCCGCTCGTATCTCTCGTTGCCGTAGCCCCCCCTCTCTGCAGCTCTCTGCAACCACCATAGCCATGGAACTGCTCAACTCGGGAGAGATGACCGGATGGGGTGGGTAGAACTTAAAACCATAAGATAAAAATCAAGTTTTTTTCTTTTTAAATTTTCTCACTCTGGACGGCCCTTCTGCTCTGTAAATTAAGTACCCTGATGAATTTAATGGAAAATACCAGCAAGATGTAGATGGGTCGGGTACCTCTGGTCGGATGTCGAGGTAGACCACCATGTCCGGAGCTATCAATCCTTCCTCGGGTGCCTGAGAGAGGAGCGAACTCGCTCATTCAACCACAGTCTGAGCCGTCTACAAGCCTGCTGGGGGGTCAGAAGGGGCGCTGACCTTGCACCATTCAATGGGCAACCCCTTGGCGGCGGAGAATGCAACACCGGAGTAGGAGTAGCGGTCGACGACGAGCGACGTCCCGCTCTTCAGCTTGGCCTCCATCAACGATCTACAAAATAGGAACTTTATCTCTTTCCTCGATTAACTGATGGGTTTACCAGAATCTCACCACAAATGAAAGCAGCTCAAGAAATTATCTTTCGTTGGATTGACTATTAGCAAGTACCGATAAAAAAAAAACGTCATGGGTATGGGTAAAGAAGGGTGGTCAACGATCATTCTTTATCTATCAGTAAGTGCCGATAAAAAAAATAGGTTATGGGTAAAGAAGGGTCAACGATCATTCTTTATCTATCAGCCAGTGTACCGATAAAGAAAAAAACGTTATGGGTATGGATAAAGAAGGGTGGTCAACGATCATTGTTTATCTATCAGTAGGTACTGATAAAAATAATATATGTTATGGGTAAAGAACGGTGGTCAACGATCATTCTTTATCGATCTTAAAATGAGATATCTGAGAGGACGGAGCTGCTGACAACCTTGACTCCGCAGATAAATTGCTAAATTTTCCAACATCTTGGGGATCCCCAAGATACACAAATGAGGAAAAAAGAAAAAAGAGTTCTGAGACAGATATGATAGTCTGAAAATGGAAAAATAAATAAATAAGTGCCTAGAAGTTTCATTGGCAAACCTCTTCTCCCATCTATTTGCGCTAAACAGGAGATGAATTGCCCGATCATCCAGCTGAGCATTGTTGGCGAGATATGAAGATATCATCCCCCCAATGCTCGTCCTTCTATCCGGAAAATGCCATGCTTCAACGGGCACACCTCTCGCTTCCAAGAACGAGACCAGCCTGCTGGACTGTGACGTCTTGCCGCTCCGGTCCAGCCCTTCGAGGACGATGAGGGAACCCCGCGAGCCTCCGCCATGGCCGCTCTCCATCTCCACTCTTCTGGACCGAACTGTCCCGGGCCGGCCTGAAGAAGTCTTCAAAGCTCTCGCCTTCCCAGCTATCCCGCCGCTCCTAGATCAGAAAACCTCCCAGTTATATGATTCGACGGCCGCTCTCTCACAGCAAGAAGCATTGGACTAGTTGCAGGGCATTATTGGTTGGTCAAGCTCATCTGGACCCAGATGCTAAGTCAAAGGGCAAGAAGTGGCTCACCGGGACGAATTATATGAATGAAGGCATGAAATAAACAGGGGAAATCAAGATTTACACAGGGTAATAAAGCAGATAATTATCTACCACCACGTTGTTGATGAACCCACATGATCCGTAAGCCTTTCAGGATAAAGCTGGGAACTTGCGGGTACCCATGATTAGAAACTTGTCTGACCAGGTGACCAGTGGAAGAGCCTAAAGCCCAAAGGGGGTTACACAAGGGAGAAGGGGGGAGGGCGGGAGACTGAGGCCAATCTCGTCATCCAGCTCCCTAGTTCACACTGCGCCTCATGAATTAGGCCCTCAGAATCCTCATGAAGGACTACGCCATGGTTTAAAGATGAAGAGGGAGAACGCTCATCTTCTTCTTCCCGGGTCTTCGTTGATCGAGAGGACAGGGAAGGTTTGAAGCGCTTCACGATGTTCAGATAGCTTCTGCGGAGACTGATCGTAGCAAAAATTGGAAACCAGTTTACTCCTGATGAGAGCTTGGGACAGGTGGAACAAGTGATGATCCTCATAAGAATCCACAGAGAGAGAACTGAGTGAGACCGAGGCTTACAATGTTTTCGCAACACAGGAGGAGGAGGCATGCGACATACCCTGGGGAAGGGGGAAGAAGACGAGCAAAAAAATTAAAAAAATCGTAGGATTCTGGTATGAACAATAGAGAGTGTTCTGAGTTTTATAAGATGAATGTTGCCGGCTGCGGATGTGACAGTTAGGGGAAGCGCACTGGTGGGAAGGGAAGAGGTGAGCTCACCTGGAGAGGGCCTTCCGGACGCAGCAGGCCGCGTGGGGACGGAGGATCCGACGGCCGGTAAGCGGCAGCAGTGCGCGCCGAGGGAACGAGGGCGACGGCGGCGGGGAGCGTCAACGGAAGGGCAGAAGGGGGAGAGAGAGAGAGAGAGAGGGGGGCGCCGGCGGGCGGGAAATGTGAGACGGCCGGGAAGAGGGCGATGGTGAAGCCAGCTTCGGAACAGAGTCCGCTTCGCAATGACGGCTGCCCTGCACGTGCGCTGAACTCTTTAAACCAACTTCTGCGAGCCTATTGCATCTCTCGAGCATAGAAATAGGACAATTACAAATCATAAATATAAATAAAAATAAATCAAAAGTTATAATATAAAAGTATATCCTGTTATTTTTATGTTACGCTTACAATTTCCAAGTCTCAAAATTATGATGCCAACATCTAATTGCCTTGGCGTCCTGAACTAGTTCTATACCCCTCTCTTCTATTTATCTCCTATTATATCTTTCAATTTAGCGAACTAAAGGGTTGGAACCAAGCTGACCCTTGTCTTTACAAGTGCATGAAATTGATTTCTAATGCTATCATGATGGAAGCATCAATTCCGCACTATATATTGATATTAGATGGAGAAGGATTTGAAAAAAGTATGTCAAGATTAATGATGTGTTATCTAATAGGCATCATGCAGCTTGACGATCATGATTATAGAAAACGATCATGATCATGATCATGATCTAGGTCCTTGATTGATCGTCAATTGACTGACAGATTGATGGCTATATTTTATCAGCCGTTGGATGATAACTTTTTATCATCCAATGGTTATGATTCACATCAATGAGAGAGATTAAATCTCTCTCTATTGCTCTCAACTCTCACTCTTGCTGCCTTTGTCCTCTTCTTGTTAGAGAGACCAACTTCACTGCCGCCAGGTTCACTGCCGCCTCTCTCTCCCCCTCCCCCTCTCCCTCTCCCTCCCTCCCTCCCTCCCTCTCTCTCTCTCTCTCTCTCTCTCTCCCTCTCTCCCTCTCTCCCTCTCTCCCTCTCTCCCTCTCTCTCTCTCTCTCTCTCTCTGTCTCTCTCCCTCTCTCCCTCTCTCCCTCTCTCCCTCTCTCCCTCTCTCCCTCTCTCCCTCTCTCCCTCTCTCCCTCCCTCTCTCTCCCTCCCTCTCTCTCTCTCTCCCTCCCTCTCTCTCTCTCTCTCTCTCTCTCTCTCTCTCTCTCTCTCTCTCTCTCTAGGGCTTCTCTGAAACTAACTGAGCTGCTGCCAACCTCACCATTGCCCCTCTCTCTCTCTCACCCCTCTCTCTCGCCCCTCTCTCTCTATCTTTCTACCTCTCATTAACAAAGTTCATAAACACATCGAGAAATCTACTTAATGTAGTTTGGAAAGTAAGTTCATTTAATCTCATTATATATGCCTAATGATTATGGCTAATATATGTATATGTATTGTTAGGAAGCTTAATTTATATATATCTTTATTTAGTTATTAAGCATAATTTATATCTTAATAAAGCTAAAATTTATGCTTAATATATAAATATACATTTAATATAGGTATTATATATTTATATACAATATTTAGGCACTAGGTCACTGGACCATATAATATAATCATATTAAATGATGATGACCCAATCATGATCGAGTTATTTACCTCATTTGAAAAAACTATGCCAATGTAACCATATATATTGATCATAAGAAAATTTTGAACAATGAAATTAATATAGTTAGAGAGATTTTCTTCCACTTTTTAGACTTGTGAAAATATATTGTTGCTTGATAATTTGTAAGTCTTAAAATTTGATTGCCATTTCACTTTTGATGAATGATATGTGAGTTTGCAGGACACAATATTCTAAAAATCATGAATATCGTTCGAGTAATGTTATATCTCAAAGGTTTCATAAGAGAAGTTGAATCTCAAAAAAGTGTTTTTGCACGAATATGTTCCAATTTAATATTCTCGAAATCCATGATACATGAAGCAACATGCCACTGGAAAAAGTATTACAATAATCATATGAGATACATAATTTCTAGAAGAAGCCTTCGTTTGTTTTGCTGTACTAATGGGACTTGAGACCTTCCATATATGATAGATTATGCTGTCAATCATGCTTTGATGATTTTATCAAGAAAGCATTTTTAAACTCATAGTGAAAACGAGAGGCTTCACCAAGGAAGGGTGAGAGAGACCGAGAAGAATCAATAGGGGTAGATCCTAATCTAAGTTGCGTCTCAGAAAGTTGATAGCGCTCACCTAGACAATGTCATTTGCACACTTCATTAGCCGACCACTGGGCTTCTTGGCAAATGACTCCAGCTACTATCCTGTTGAAATGGTGGTCTACATTGTCTAATTGGAGCTGAACATCCCACTCCCCAACTATAGTTTTTTGTAGTACTAGGTGTTCAGGCAATTGGGGTTGGTGAGGTCATCATTAGGCTGTAACAAATCATTCAACTCAAGGAAAAAATATGCATTACCATAAAAGATGTGAATATAGTTAGATTGTACTAAGGCAACATGATAAACCAAGGGTGAAGAGGGGGGTCTTAATTTTTCATTTTGTGATCACTATAACTTTTCTAATCCTTTCATAATTTTAGTCCCACACATAATTTGTAGTGATTTGGTCAACTTGATCTAGTCCACTCTCTATGGACCATGTCTATAGGTTCCACTAATATTTTATGAAGATTTCAGCAAACATATGGTTATATTTAATAGATCAAGCTTGCTCAAATATTTTATTAAAAACCTCTCTTTTAGATTCACGAAAGTAGGTTAGGTAAACTAGATTAGCACACGACTAATCTCTTTAGATTTGTGGCTCTAGGTTGATAAAAAATAGATGGCCGGACTGATTGAAAAATTATATCTTCTACATTCATAGCTCTAGGGTAACATGGGCAGACTGAGTTACTATTCTAGTCAAATGAATGAGTTACCATCTACTCAAATAAAAATCTGAACGAATTATCGTTTTGGAGAGTGCTCTTTAGTTTTCTTACCGTACATTGCATCTATAATAGAAAGTTAGTCGGAGAGCGTATTAGGACTTGCACTGCTTCTTAACTTACAGTACTCATCTGTTGTTTGCACAATTGTCACTTCGCTTTCTTTAGCTTAGGCAAAGGGTAATGATAATTCTGCCTTCAGGCAATCGGGCTGTACGTAGACGCTGATGGGCTAACACTTCATATCAGAATTTGATTCTAAGGCCCCAACCGGACGAGTGACCGGGCTGGGATCAGGGTTACCTTGATACAAGCACTTTTACTACCATGAAAGAAATTCAACACGTTTATAAAGTTAAACCATATGAAAATATTTTATTACTGATCCAATATCATGGCCATCTAACTTCTCGTTACCACCTATGTAGCCCAGTGAATGTCTTCTAAGCAAGCGCGTCTGCCAAGATCTAAATAGAACAGACGAGTACAACTCTTTACCGTATGGACTAATCTCTCGTGGACTCCACATACGTATTTTAGCAGAACTCACGTCTTATCATGGATGTTTTTGATTGCACGGCGGATCTAGGATTCCTTAAAGGCGAGGTCTGCACCGGAAAATTTTGAAGAGCGGAATAGATGAAATACCAGATTTTGATCAAAGTACACCCCGCTGGTGACAAATATGAGGTTAAGGTTTCTGTCGGTTGGTTCGACCGCTTTGACGAGCTCGAATCTTGCCCAGGATTCCTGTATAGAAAGAGGGCTTCCTTGTTCTTGTTGAGCGATTACTATTACTATTCACCGAAGGTAGCTCTGATTCCATTTATTCTCTTTAATGCAGCCAATAAAACGAGATGAACGGTGTCCGTTGACAACGGCGATGTGATCCGCAAAGCACTGTTGCTCAGACCGTTGAGAAAGTATCTCAATGGGCAGAAAGTTGTAAAAGAGGGAGACGACGAGAGAGTTATTGCTCATGGGAGCAGCTCCCTCTCCACATTTCAATATTATTCTATCACTAGATGTCTGGAGTCGTCGTCCTCTCTCGTGTCTCATGGAATATGTCGATATGAAAAAGTCAACAATATAGGTGTGTTGACGTACCATCGTCTACAATTTCCACAGAGCACATATTTTCTGATCTCAACCAGCTAATCTTTTACGACGAGTTAGACGGGTCAATTCTATCTAGCTTGGAATGCACTCAAACACGACAATTTCCTTCAGGCTCCGGATCTGCTTAAGAATAAAAGTATACCATATCACAGTTTTTTCTCCCTGTAATATTGTATTTTATATCTTAATTTTCAGATTTGCATGCACAACCGATTCGCTGTTTTATTGCACAGACGACGAACGCCAGAACTCAGCAGGAGCTCTCCGTCCCCCAACAAGATCGAGAGAGAGAGAGAGAGAGAGGGAGGGAGAGAGAGAGAGAGAGAGAGAGAGAGAGAGAGAGAGAGAGAGAGAGAGAGAGAGAGAGAGAGCTCATTTTGACTACCGGCACTTGCTTGTGATCTCCCACCAGGGTCGTCCAAACGCGTGCTTGCGTTCGGCGCATGTCAACGGGGAATTTACATTACTCGTACAGCTCTGTCCGTGTCATGGAATATGTCGACGTGAAAAAGTCAACAATATAGGTGTGTTGATGTACTATCGTCTACAATTTCCACAGAGCAGGTATTTTGTTTTACGACAATTTAGATAGGTCAGTTCTATGTAGCTTGGAACGCACAGTTTAAACAAGACAAATTCCTTCCGGCTCCGGATCTGCTTTAGCATAAAGTACGACCGTATCACAGTTTTTTCTCCACGGAATATTGTATTTTATATTTTAGTTTTCAGATTTTCAGGCAATAGTGACCTCAACCATAATAATGAAGAAAAATTACAGAATATAGTCTAATGTCTTAACACAATTTCTTACATTTGTATGAAAATTTATGAATCACTCAACGGGAACGTGTTGCTGTTAATCTTCTGTGTCGGGTTCTCTGCTGTCACATTGCTGACGCAAATCTTAAACCTCGTGGACTGGGAACTTGAAAGCAGCTGCCAAGCGGATTCACGTTCGAGTAGTTCACGCATATTTTCCTTCTTGTGTTTTGTCTACCCTAAATTAAGCCTGTTTGTCGATAGATAAACTTATTGACACCTTTAACCTACATCATTCGGGCGGCTGTCCCGAAACTAGTTTACGCTGAAGAATTCTCTCTCTTAGCCCCAGCCCCCACCTACCTCTCTCGCTTTCTCCATCTGACTCGCTCTTCGTATTTTTTTTATACAGAGAAGGTTGACTTATTCTATATATCTTAAATTACCAATACCGCGCGGGGTGTGAGGACGCGGTCAGGATGGAAGGCTCGGTCGTTGGGATTAATAGACAAGGTCCGCAAGCACGAGCACTTCTTCCAGCCATCTCTTGCTTAAAAACACGGATAAGAAAAAGTCCACCCAATAGGGTGGAACATGTATAAATATCCCATCACGAGTGAAGGTGGCATCTCATCTGCACCAGAGATATTCCATTCAGCTTCCGAGTTCCATCTCCCACTCTCTCTCCCTGTCGTTCCTCAATCGAACCTCTTGGAAACCAGTGCGGAAGATAGAAATACACATGCGCAGAGGATACCAAATGGAGGCCATGAGTGTTTGCCTGGCACTCGTGCTGTCCATCTCTCTCCTAGTTCCCAGCGCATCCGCAAGTTCACTCAAAGTGGGATTCTACAAGCGGACGTGCCCCGAAGCGGAAACAATCGTCAGGAACATCGTCGGCCGGGCCGTCCACAACAACCCAGGCATAGGCGCCGGGGTCATCAGGATGCACTTCCACGACTGCTTCGTCAGGGTGAGCTACATCCCCTCCCCGCCGTCTTCTCGATTCGACTGAACAGAAAAGAGAAATCGAAGACGGTAAACTGATCACAAACAAGAGATCTCATGAGGACTATTTTGGGCTTTTGAACAGGGATGCGATGGTTCGGTTCTCCTGGACTCTACCCCCGGAAAACCCGCGGAGAGGCAGCATCCGGCGAACAACCCGAGCCTGCGCGGTTTCGAGGTGATCGACGAAGCCAAGGCTATCCTGGAATCCCACTGCCCCAACACGGTGTCGTGCGCCGACGTCCTGGCCTTCGCAGCCCGCGATGCTGCGTACTTCACCGGCGGCTTCTTTTACGAACTTCCTGGCGGTAGGCGAGACGGGAGGGTGTCGTTGGAGTCTGAGGTCCCGGGCAATATTCCTCCACCCAGCTTCAACGCTGAGCAGCTCAAAGACAACTTCGCGAGGAAAGGGCTGTCGGTGGACGAGATGGTGACTCTCTCCGGGGCCCATTCCATCGGCGTCTCCCACTGCTCGTCCTTCTCCAGCAGGCTGTACGGGTTCAACTCCACCCACCCACAGGATCCCTCCATGGATCCCGACCTCGCGGAGTTCTTGAAGAGCAGGTGCCCGCGTCGGCGTGGCAACGACCGGCGCGACCCCACTGTTCCCCTGGACCTGGCGACGCCCCACCATCTGGATATCCAGTACTACAGAAACCTCAAGAAAGGGAGGGGTTTGTTGACCTCCGACCAGACGCTGTGGAGCAGCTCCAGGACGGCAAAGTTGGTCGCGGCCAACACGAAGAATCCGCACCGGTGGCAGGAGAAGTACGCAGCCGCCATGGTGCACATGGGATCCATCGACGTGCTCACCGGGCGTAAAGGCGAGATCAGGCGGCACTGTAGGGTCGTCAACCGCCACTGATGCTTCTTCTTCGCGGTGGATTTGTGCACTCAATAGACTCCGCCATATTCCATCAAACATGGCGCAGGAGGCATTTATAGAAAGAAGAAGCCTCTTATTTACGATGATCTACGGCACGGATTGTCAAATATATGGCCTTTGTCACCTTTAATTTTGACTAGCTTATTATGAGTGGAAGATTGTGTGAATAAGTTCCTAAGAATTTTAAAGGTGAATCATTTTTAATATGCTGTTGTCTCAGGTAACTGCTAAAAGCACTTTCATGAAGTCAGAATGTTAGATATCGCATTCATATACCCTGGAAATAAAGAATGGGCCACGCTGTTTTCTTGAGCAGTGTAAACATAACTCTCATAACAGAGGTCTACTTGTTCCATGTCGTGAGGAGCAGTTTCAGCTTAAGTAGGTGCTCTCTTAGATGCTCGAGCAAGGATTTCACCGTTGATAAAATATGTTTCCTTTTTGTTCTTTTCGGAACAGAACTGGTCTGCTGCAAGGTTGTGAACTATGGAAGTTTTGGGTTGTATTGCGGGAAATCTACTAAAGCTAGGCAGATAGGCGCCTTTCCCATTGCAAAGGGAGAGGAAAAACCACCAGAACGATCTTTTTTTGGCGGGAGGATACTCCGAGCATTGGATAACTCGTAAAACCTTGCCTGCCTTTTCTGGCCTTCTATGGATACGCAGAAAATGGTGATCCAACGTGCGTATTTTAGGTGTTTAGAAGGGGTTCCTTGGATAAGTGAGAGAGAAACTTTAAGCATATCCCTCTGATACGCTTCATCTGCAGTTAAAATGAAATTTATAAAATAAATATGGATGATTAATTTATGACATTGAACTCCAAGTAATAGTATTTATCTCAAAGATTCTGTCTCCATTGAAAGAAAAAAAACAATAACAATTTAGAGTCTCTTCTATCTCCCAATCCATGATCTACCTTATTGTTACACCTTCCACGGTTTCAATGCCAATTAAGAGTTTGTCTTTGACTGATGTAGAAAAGGGGAAAATAAATGTATATAAAATATAAGAAACACCACAAGGCATTTCACTGAATTAAAGATAAAATATCTTAAATTAACTAGAAAACACTTGTAGATAGAAAGGTCGGATCAAGAAATTCCAGAAAACTATAGTACGTAGGATGCTCGTTCTGTCAGCAGATAGGAAATCAACTCTATCACGGACTATGATAACCAAATATCCAAAGTGACTAATCCTAATGTCTCTCAGCATCAATCACAAGAAGATATGTTAGATCACAAGCAATGGGATAACAAGAGCAATTGAAAGTACCTATGGAGTTGAGAGTGAAGTCAATTAGGAACATGTTCTATTCGTGTGCTTCACACCTTGATAATCTGTTTCACGGACAGTGGGGTAGAGAAGAAGTCAATGCACCCAAAGGGCTCTTCAATGATTGTGCAAACTTGCTTGATTTGTTGATGGCTTCATAAATATTGAGGGGAGAATGATGAAAGAGGTGAGATGGGTGGGTTGAGAAGAAGATGTAGATCTAATTGAGAATAACCAACCTTAATTAGGCTGTTAGTATTTAATGCAGAAAGTACACGTAGTTTTTTGTCTTTATAGGCCAAAAGGTAACAGTTTCTTTTTATCTTGTGGACCAAAAGAGGGACGGCCCACCTTGGGTAGTTATGGACATGTAAATTCATTTTTTCTTTCTCCTCTTTAGTGTTCGTGTTTCACATTTTAGGATTTTTATGTGCACTAATTCCTCTTTCTTCTCTTTCTCTTTTTTCGTCTCCTATCATTCTCTTTGGTTTTCCTTTTCTTAATCTTTATCATATTTTTCCTACAAGTGGAATATGAGTGGTAAATTGTGCATTGGGCATTTGTCTTTTGTAGAGGGGAGGAGCACTTTCAAGGGAGAAACAAAAACAAAGTTTGTGTAGATTTTTGAACATATTTGAAGATTTTTTACCATTGCAAGAAACGAGAGGTGTTGTTTGAATTTTTTGTGAAGAGGTAACATCGAGCTTCAAAATGGTGAATAGTAGCTGTTCAATCTCTCTCACACCCTCATGCCATTTTTCAATGGTGAAAATATGTTTTTTGGAGTATTAGGATTAAAGAATTTTTTATATCATAAAATTTATGCAGATTAATTGAGAATGGTAATAGACAAGGAGATTTTTAAATAGGATACTAAGAAATTTCAAAAAAAATATAAGGCATTATTAGTATTACAACAATGAGTTTAATAAACATTATTTCCACCAATTGCTGATGCCACGAGTTTTTCAAAAGCATGGAAAATTTTAAAAGATTAATTTCATGTAGACAATAGAGTTATGGGTGACAAACTTCAAACACCATAGAAAATTTGAAATTATTCTTATAAAATATGGTAAATTTGTTCATGATTTTTTCTCAAACTTCAATTATCATTAATCAAATGAAATTTTTTGAAAGACATTTTTTTGAAAGACATTAATCAGTCTTACATCAAGTTTTGATTATATAGGATGATACCTATCGGATGTGGTCAGCGAGAATTAATTATTGGGGATAGACAGACTGGAAAAATAGTAGTAGCTATAGATACGATTCTATATCAAAAAGTCTGTTGTTGTTGCCATAGAGTCCATTTATACTAAAATAAAATTGATGAGATCTTTATTAGTACATTAAGAAGGAATGAATAGATAAACAAAAAAAATATTTAGAACAAGTATTTTGTGTTAAAGCAAAAATTTTAAAGACAGAAAATGAGTAAAGGTACATTTAGTCAAAAAGGCTGTGATAGAGGATAATATCATAATCAAGGCTGTGAAAGAGGGAATGATATATCCCATTGTTGAGGACAGAGATATGGAGGAACTAAGCAAAATTAGACACCAAATTATAAAATGATAGAATGTAGATTTTGTAAGAAATATGTACATATTGAAAGATATTGTTGGTACAAGGCAAAACAACAATAAAATATGGTAGAAAGTTCTAAACTAATGTATAGCTTTTGTAAAAGGCATGGTCACACTAAAAAGTAAATCGATGGAATGAAAAAAAAAGAGTAATCAAATACTGTTAGAGAAACTGATGAAAATGATTTTTTTCTCACTTAGACCTCATGTTGAAGCAAAAAGATATTTGATTATATGTTGATATTGATGATATTATATATATTAGATCATCTTTGTCATTAATTTTGAAATTCAAGACTTCTCTTATGGCTGAATTTTATATAAGTGATTTAAGATTACTTAATTTATTTCTTATACTTCAAATTATTCATAATGATTATAGTTTATTTATTTCACAAGACAAGTATGTATGTGATTTGCTCATGAACTTTAATATGTTTTGTCATAAGACTCGCTCTACTCCTATGAATTACCAATGACAAATTATGCATTGATGATGGGACTGAATAAATAAATAAATATTTTTATAGAAGCTTAGTTGAAAACTTAATATATTTAACTCATACTTGATTGTATATATTATTTCAGTTAGTATATTTCAAGATTCATGTACTCTCCATTACTTTAGCATCTTGAAGCAACAAAATTGATACTTCAATATGTTTGTGAGACTATCAATGTAGAAATTTTATTCTGATATAATTCTTAATTTAATTTTTCTAGTTACTCAAATAATGATTAGACTAGTTCCATTGATGAAAGGAAAAAAAATGATTCTGTTTTCAGCTTTGGTTTAACTGTAACTTCATAAACTTCAAAGAAGCAAGAATCTATAATATTATCATCACTAGAAGGTGAATATATGGTTACATCAACTAGTGTGCAACAAGAAATATGGATTTAGAGGATCTAGAAGGTTGATTTACTACAAAAAAGATAAAAGATGATTTAATACGGCAACATTTCAACCATATATAAGATAAAGAATCCATTTTGCTCAACATTAGATCAAGTGGAAAACAGCTTTAAAAAGGGACTGAGCAACACAGTTTATGAAATTTTGATAAGCACTTGGTCTCAGACAATTTCAAGGAAAAGTGTTACTATATATTGCAAAAAGTGCGTTTAATGTTGTCTTTATTAGCCCAAAAGGTGATGATTTGGTTGTCTTCAGTGGGCCAAAAGAGGAGCAGCCCACCTTGGGTAGTGATATGCCTATAAATACTTTTTTGTCTCTCCGCTCTCTACGTTCTAGTCATTTCCTATTGTAGGGTTTTTACGTGCACGAATTCCTCTTTCTCCTCTTTTTCTCACTGGCCATTATCTTCTAAAAGTCAAGGCTTTGTCTCCTTAATCTATCTCATACTTTTCCTACATCGGCAATGGGGGGTTCCTCACGAGCAACTCCCAGAATTAGAGAAGATTAAAGTATTTATCAAAATGGACTTCATAAAAAGACTAAGTTCAAATGTTTTTATCAGCTTTGCAGTTCCAAATATAAAGGCCAAAATACTCGTTAATGATTAGTAGAGAAAGTCGCCAGAATTCAAACGGCTGTATTGGCATCAGGAGCACCAGATGAACTTCAGACTTTCCTCTGGCTGGGGAAGCTATTTGATCCTTTGGGCCATGACAAGTTTGCTTGACCCCCCACTACACTTCCAACAATCCGAAGGCAAGGCACTTTAGATCCTTGCTGCACGACGTTCGAAATTCCTATAAAAATTGTAGAGTCCTAATGGAGCTATGGTCCTGCTATTTGAACACGTCTTTCTTGAGTCTTCTATTCACGGCATTATTTTCCCCTTACGTGAATTATCCATGCAATTATGCTGGCACAAGCATCTTAGAGCCACCAAGTGGTGCGTTCTTTCCTTCTCTTTTGGCTTCCATGACGCAGATGTTATACACTCTGAACACGGATGACTTCCATAGTTGGTACAAAAAAAAATTGATGACGTTGAAGGAGCATCAAAACCCTGCTTAACCAAAGCATAGGAAGGAAGCACTCTTCTCTAGCAATAAAATGGGGCAGACCTCGAGTTCAGATTAAGATCATTATTCCCATCTGACATTTTCTTCGCGCAAATAGGCGTAGCATTAAGTCTTGATACCTCTGACTACATTCTTTTGCAGGACTCTTCCTGCACCCCAACCCTTACTAGAGCTCCTTCATGAGATGATACCACGGAAATACAGTATCTGGATAATGCAATCCTGAGGTAATCCTCGCAAGAAATCTACACACAATGAGAACCTTCAATTGTAACAACAGTTAAGACACTAGAATAAGAATAGCTGCGGCAAACAATATCCAGCGCGGAATCTAGGAATTCGTCAGAAATAGCATTCAACCCAAAAAGAGCTCCAACAACGTCTCATAACATTGTCGAGGCACTACTCCAATCTAGGAACTAAAAAAAGCATTTTAAGTCAGAATATCTGAGACGACCTTGCACATTTCTTCCGTGTCTCGTCCGCGAATCAACAAAGTGCCGTACATTTAAAAACATCCCCGTATGAATTCTCGGAAGAGATAAATAATGGAAACAAGATGACAAATGTTCAAAGGGTTTAGTGGCCGTTCACCACAGCGCACTTGACCCTGATCTCGCCCTTGTTCCCAGTCAGCACGTCGATGGCACCCATCCGCACCATGGCGGCCGCGTACTTCTTCGCCCAGCGGTTGGGCTTCTTGGCGAACGACGCCACCTTGTCCGCCGTTATAGGGCTGGTCCACAGCGTCTGGTCGGAGGTGAGCAGCCCCCTCCCCCTCTGCAGGTTTCTGTAGTACTGGACGTCCAGGCGATTCGGTGTGGCGAGGTCCAGGGACACGGTGGTGCGGTCGGTTCCCGGAGGCGGGCACCGCTCCTTGAGGTAGTCGGCAAGGTCGGCGTCCATGGAGGGATCCTGCGGGTGGGTGGCGTTGAAGTTGTACAGCCTGTTGGAGAAGGTCGGGCAGTGGGAGACGCCGAGAGAGTGAGCGCCGGAGAGCGCCACCATGTCTTCTAGCGATAACCCCTTGTTCTCGAAGCTTTCACGGAGGACCTCGGCACTATCCCTGGGCCCCGGAAGGACGTCGGCGTCGGAGTTCCGGGATACCGTCCCATCCCGCCTTCCCGCCGGGACCTGGTAGCGGAAACCGCCTAAGAATTCCGCGGCGTCGCGGGCGGCGAAGGCCAGGACGTCGGCGCATGACACCGTATTGGGGCACTGCGATTCCAGGAGATCCTTGGCCTGCTCGACCACCTCGAAACCCCGCAGGCTGTTTATGTTGGCGCGATTCATTCTCTCCGAGTCGCTGCCTTCCAGCAGAACGGAGGCGTCACATCCCTGTTCGCAAATTTACGTAGGAGAGTCAGACGTCGACAAGTCCGGTGGGTACAAGATGTTGTACGGAGCGTCTTCAGATGAGACGCATTTTGAGTAGACGGACGAAGGAAGAAAGGCGGCGGTAGCGTACCCTGACGAAGCAGTCGTGAAAGTGCAGCCTGATAAGTCCCGCGCCTATCCCCTTGTTGGCGGCGAGGGCGTTGCTCACGACGTCTCTGACGACGTTCTGTGCCTGGGGGCAGCTGTTCTTGTAAAACCCCACCTTCAGAGAATGCGAGGCAGCTGCGGGAGCCACGGCCTGGAAGGCCAGCAGGAACACGATGCAGCATCCGCACATGGTTCGCAGCATTGCTCCACAAGTCCCCTTCAGCCTCTTCCTGTCGTGCTGGGTTTCCCGGTTCTTGAGCGTTCCCTCCGAAAAAGAGGTGAGCGAGGGGGATAGAGGTTGGTGGAGCTCGGAGAATGGTGATATGAGAGGTGTGAGTCGAGAGGTGAGATGACTCCTAATCAATCAATGGAGCCTTTTATCGATGCCTCTAGGAAGACATTTTTGACCTCTTCGTTTCACGCTTCAAGAATATGGGCGATCAAAACGTGTGCAGGAGGAGCCTGACTTGTTCCAATCGGTGCCTTGGTTCTTTGACCAATGATCTCACTGGTCATAGAATCGTCGACATTATAATAGTTCAAGTTTTAAAGGTTGAGTGGTCGACTTTGTATTTTTCGTAACTAATGGAGGAGGCCGCCTAGGGTTGACCGAGAGGAGAAGTCTGGGACGGCATCCTTAGACTGTTGCACGAAAGAAAATTAGCAAGTGCCCAGAATTGGTAGCCCATAAATTATCCGTAGGTAATCAACGCGATGCCGAAACCAACATGGTTTGCAACATTGCTGCATCTTCCCCTTCAACTCTCTCCTTAAATTTTCGTTTTATCTTTATTTTTATATTTTATATCAGTTAATTACTTAATATATTTCAACTAATATTTCATTCAGTGATTAAGAGGTCACCTCACCTCTCGCCTAACACCTCTCATATTCTCATAGCCCATTTAGTTGAAATATATTAATCTCCATCACCCTGATATAAAATATAAAAAGGAACGCCCAGATAAAACGAAAATTTAGCACGGCAGGAAGAGACTGAAGGGGAAGATAACAGAACCATCCTCAAACCAAACTGGTTTGATTACCTTCTTGATAATTTATGGGCTACCAATTCTGGGCACTTGCTAATTTTCTTTCGTGCAACAGAGTCTAAGGATGCCGTCCCAGACTTCTCCTCTCGGTCAACCCTAGGCGGCCTCCTCCATTAGTTACGAAAAATACAAAGTCGACCACTCAACCTTTAAAACTTGAACTATTATAATGTCGACGATTCTATGACCAGTGAGATCATTGGTCAAAGAACCAAGGCACCGATTGGAACAAGTCAGGCTCCTCCTGCACACGTTTTGATCGCCCATATTCTTGAAGCGTGAAACGAAGAGGTCAAAAATGTCTTCCTAGAGGCATCGATAAAAGGCTCCATTGATTGATTAGGAGTCATCTCACCTCTCGACTCACACCTCTCATATCACCATTCTCCGAGCTCCACCAACCTCTATCCCCCTCGCTCACCTCTTTTTCGGAGGGAACGCTCAAGAACCGGGAAACCCAGCACGACAGGAAGAGGCTGAAGGGGACTTGTGGAGCAATGCTGCGAACCATGTGCGGATGCTGCATCGTGTTCCTGCTGGCCTTCCAGGCCGTGGCTCCCGCAGCTGCCTCGCATTCTCTGAAGGTGGGGTTTTACAAGAACAGCTGCCCCCAGGCACAGAACGTCGTCAGAGACGTCGTGAGCAACGCCCTCGCCGCCAACAAGGGGATAGGCGCGGGACTTATCAGGCTGCACTTTCACGACTGCTTCGTCAGGGTACGCTACCGCCGCCTTTCTTCCTTCGTCCGTCTACTCAAAATGCGTCTCATCTGAAGACGCTCCGTACAACATCTTGTACCCACCGGACTTGTCGACGTCTGACTCTCCTACGTAAATTTGCGAACAGGGATGTGACGCCTCCGTTCTGCTGGAAGGCAGCGACTCGGAGAGAATGAATCGCGCCAACATAAACAGCCTGCGGGGTTTCGAGGTGGTCGAGCAGGCCAAGGATCTCCTGGAATCGCAGTGCCCCAATACGGTGTCATGCGCCGACGTCCTGGCCTTCGCCGCCCGCGACGCCGCGGAATTCTTAGGCGGTTTCCGCTACCAGGTCCCGGCGGGAAGGCGGGATGGGACGGTATCCCGGAACTCCGACGCCGACGTCCTTCCGGGGCCCAGGGATAGTGCCGAGGTCCTCCGTGAAAGCTTCGAGAACAAGGGGTTATCGCTAGAAGACATGGTGGCGCTCTCCGGCGCTCACTCTCTCGGCGTCTCCCACTGCCCGACCTTCTCCAACAGGCTGTACAACTTCAACGCCACCCACCCGCAGGATCCCTCCATGGACGCCGACCTTGCCGACTACCTCAAGGAGCGGTGCCCGCCTCCGGGAACCGACCGCACCACCGTGTCCCTGGACCTCGCCACACCGAATCGCCTGGACGTCCAGTACTACAGAAACCTGCAGAGGGGGAGGGGGCTGCTCACCTCCGACCAGACGCTGTGGACCAGCCCTATAACGGCGGACAAGGTGGCGTCGTTCGCCAAGAAGCCCAACCGCTGGGCGAAGAAGTACGCGGCCGCCATGGTGCGGATGGGTGCCATCGACGTGCTGACTGGGAACAAGGGCGAGATCAGGGTCAAGTGCGCTGTGGTGAACGGCCACTAAACCCTTTGAACATTTGTCATCTTGTTTCCATTATTTATCTCTTCCGAGAATTCATACGGGGATGTTTTTAAATGTACGGCACTTTGTTGATTCGCGGACGAGACACGGAATAAATGTGCATGATGGTTTAAATAGGTTTACGTAGAATGGGGAGAGCTGGATTACTGCAAGACGGATGGTGTCTGTTTTGAGAGTGGTGAAAACTGCAGGTTCATTGAAAGAGATATCTTGATAATTTTTCTTTCAGCGAACAGATAATTGAGAAATGAGTTGAAACGATTTCTAACGACCAACATTGTTCAAAAAATTCTCGATGGACAAAATTTTTGTTAGAAGGAACGTTTTTATCTTATTAAATTAAGAGTATTAAGGTTTCAGAGTGGGAGAGGAAACTCAATGCCGAGAATCAGCCATAGGACGTCATAGAATTGTTCTCATCAATGTGAAAGTTGGTTTTAAAATCTTCTAGGCTAATTAGGGAATCGAGAAGTATAACTTTTGGATTTCCCACATGGAACAGCAACATAAATGACTATTGAGTTAGGGAGAATGTGTGAAAATTAGACTGAAGGATTAAATTTGAGGTAAAGATAGTATCTTTGGATAGATGCTTTTGTTTTGTGACTGTTTTGAAGTATGATGGACATTTGAATGCAAGGAAAAAGCTTTGCACTTTGTGTGATAATATGATTGGATTACTAATATCCTTATTTCTATACTAGATCGAAATGTGGCGTCGGACATGTTGATGCCTTTTTTTTGATAATCACACACAAAAAATCAAACATGATAGTCCTTTATTTGTCTCTTTCTGTATCATTTAAATACATAATAAAAATTTTCAAAAAATATCAATTTCATGACCTTATTATTAACGATCAGAATAGAGATGGTCTCTCAAATTGAGTAATTTTTGAGTGTTAGAATACTTGAGGACATTTATGAAATACTTTTTATTGAAGGATTCCGTATATCGTTATGTTATAGTAGACAACACAAGTAATGTGAAATATTCCATTGTTTATTATTTCAAAGTGATGTTAGATAAGTTTATTTAAATATGAGAAGTACCAAGTCTGTGCGATAATGAGACAATGATTCCAATATTCACGTTTTGAAGAGTGAAGTCTGAGATGACACAGAAGTCATCTATGCAAAAACATGGTGAAGGTAAACTTGATGATCTACATCCGATTTGCACACCAATTTGTTCTTTGAAAGGTGAGAAAATTTGAATTCAAATTTGAACTGATATGGCTGCAAGGATAGAGAGATTCAAAGATTGAAAGGTTAAAGGGATGTTAGTTTATGCTCTAAAAAAACAACAAGGTTTTAAATAAAACTTTTGATCATTAGTGGTCCGATAAAATAAAGATGCTAAATCATGATGAAGTTTTACTTTGCGACAGACATCAATACACAATCATTTAAGGCTCATCATTGACTTCTTTGTGACATGCACATCAATGTAAAATGAAAATATTTCACCCTCTTTAACAACTAAATTCAGAAAATATCAACTCAACAACTATGATGCTTTGCTTTTTATCAAGCCCTAAGAAAACTAAGTTGTTAGAGGAAAATATAATGTGTGACGGCATGAGGTGATGATAACCACATCTGATGTGAGAGGGAATGGGTCTCCTAGGAGATGAATTTGTGTGGTTTTCATGTATGATCTCATGAGCATGAGCATGTATTTCCACAGAGTCTAAAGGAATACTCCAGAATAGTTTCATCTAGTACTCTTAATAATATTTTTCTTTTAAATTATATATTCAGACTCCTGAATAAACGCATACATAGGTGTATACCAAACATGTTGTTTGATCTTCATAATCTTATAAATGAATTAAATATATAAAGTCAAAATATACTTAGATCAGTTGTATCAATCATTGTGTATGCATCAAAAAGTGAGGGATTGTTGATGTCCTATCTCATAATGGTTATTAAAGAATGTTTATTAGAAAGTCATTATCCTATCATTATATCAATACATGGTAAAATTGTGTTTTTGTTTATATGCCATGGATTAATCTCCTTGAATTCTTTAACAAATTATTATGAATTTAGTTATACAGATGAAATTCAAGATTTTTAGCTTGAGAATTGACGTGTCTATATTAAGAAAGTTGAGAAGATAAAATTATTTATCAAACAAAAGAAAAATAAATAAAAGATTAAGGATAAGTCATATTGGGTTCATATGTCATGTGTCAACACATTTGTGAGGGTGGAACACGATTTGGAGTATGCTCATGATGATTTAACCATAGTACCGAAGTATTTATTTATTGATTTTTAGTTCCCTCATATTACGTAGATAGTTTATTTAAACTATCTCATGCATAAAATAAATCAGAAACAAAGAATGGATCAAACCGGGTATGGTGCCAATCAACCAAGTTTTTCGAGTCAGATAGAGTGAGAGTAGGTTGGGGTGGGTCCGTAAAAGCTGCGAGGACTAAGCGAATTCTTCGGCGTAAACTAGTTTTGGGACTACCCTATTGCACTAAGTGTGAATAAATTTACCTATCGACAATTTGTAAATGATTAATTTTTCGAGACCCGAAAATACCTACTCTGTAAACTGTGACGACAATTCATCAGCCCAACTGTATCGTCGACTTTTCAATTTGACATATTCCGCGGGAGAGTGACGTAGATTGCCCCTGGGCGCTCCCGACGCAACTGCACGCATTTGGATGACACTGGTGAGCAAGAACAATCAGAAGCCGGTAGCCAAGATGGCCCTCTGTCTATGTCTGTGTGTGTGTGTGTTTCTCTCTCTCTCTCTGTCGCTCTGTCTCGATCTTGTAGGGGAACGGAGAGCTCTTGCTGAGTTCTCGTGTTCGTCGTCTGTGAAGTTAGATGACATCCGACATATCAAGTGATAGAATAATATTGACATGTGGAGAGGGAGCTGGGCCCATGAGCGATTACTCTGTCATCGTCTCCCTCTTCGACAACTTTCAGCTATCGGAAATATTCTTCTTCACAGTCTGATAAACAGTGTTTTGCAAACGACGTCACCGTAGTAAGCGCACACTACTCACCTGATCTTGTTGACTGCACAAAAGAGAATAAATGGTATCAAGACTGCATCGGTGAATAATAATCACGGTCGTGCGACAAGAATAAGGAACCGTTGTTCTTTACAGGAATCATTGGTCAGATTCGAGCTTGATGTAAAAGTACATCAAATTTAATAGCCATAGCCGATTCATCATGCACTATCTTTTCATGTTTGAGAGAAGCATCTCGACTCACTGGAGATAGTTGCAATGAAACATGCCAAGAAAGGGTGACACTGTGCCAATAGTACCTACGAAGGAATTACCTAGATAGTGGAGAGAAAGACCCATGTCATGCATGACATTCCTAATGATTTGAGAGGAGAAATAAATTTAGTTTTAGTCAACGAATCTAAATGTGACAGTAGCTATTGTTGAATCAATAGAAAGGGAGGTGGAAGGCAACGACAGTATTCGTTTAATGGATTCCACGGGCTAACTTTAGAATGGCTCAATAATGCCTAGTAATGAGAGTCCCATGAAGATACCGCCAGGGATTCATGTAGTTTTCGCGTGGGCAGACCTTCAGAGCACCTCTGAAGGGGGAGAGAATGACATTCTTGATTTGGATTTTGTCTTGCTCACTACACCGACGGATATCACCCCCTATTGGTAATGTGGGGTTAGGGTAACCAAGTAAAGGCAAAATATACAATTACCTTATATTTAAATGAACTCAAGGGGGGCATCCCTCTTAAAATTCTTAATAATTTACTGTAGATGAAAAATCTAAGAATCAGCCATAGGTCAGGGATGAGCATTATATACGCATCCTAACAAACTCTTACTTTTAGACTGATCATTCTTCTCACCCCATACTATGTATGAGTCCTGAGCATGTCCCCCCCTCCCCCCCATGACACATTGCCATTCTATATAATCAGGCAAAAGAAATGACAGAATATAGTAAAAATTCTTACAACCCTGTTCCTTAGATCTGTAAAAACAAATACACGAGCCGCTCAGCAGATACGTGTTGCTGTTTTCCTTCCGTCCTCTGGTTCCCTGTTGTCACCTTGGTGACGTTTATCTAAAAACTCGGGGACTGGTCCCCTTGCAAGCATGTTTGGATTGTTCTTGTAGCCTTCTCTTCCTGTGTTTCCTCTATCATAAATTAAGCCGGATGTCGTTTGTTAAATTTCTTCACTCTTTTAAGTAACTTCATCAGAAAGGCTGGGTCCCGAAACTAGTTATGCCGAAGAATTCTCTCATAGCCTTAGCCCCATTTACGACCCCACCCCGACCAACTCCTCTCGCTTTCTCTATCTGACTCGGTCTTCGTATTTCTTTATACAGACGAGGTTGATTTACGGTAACTTAAATTATCAACACCGTACGCGGTACGAGGACGCGGTAAGGATGGAAGACTCAGTCTTCCGGATAAATAGAAAAGGTCAGCGAACACGAGCATTTCTTCTGGCCATCTCTAGCGTAAAAACATGGATAAGAAAAAGTCCACTCACTGGGGAGGAACATGTATAAATATCCCATCACGGATGAGGGGGGATCTCATCTCCACCAGAGATATTCCACTCAGCTTCGGAGTTCCATCCCAGTCGGCCGTCCTGGCACCACCCCTCTCTCCCTGTCGTTCCTTAATCGAACCGCTTGCACAGCAGTGAAGAAGACGGAAACACACGTGGGCAGACGATACCAAATGGAGAGGATACGCATCTGCCTGGCACTTGTGCTCTCCCTCTGTCTCCTAGTCCCCAGCGCATCCGGAAGTTCACTCAAAGTGGGATTCTACAAGCGGACGTGCCCCGAGGCGGAAACAATCGTCAGGAACGTCGTCGGCCGGGCCGTCCACAACAACCCCGGGATAGGCGCCGGGGTCATCAGGATGCACTTCCACGACTGCTTCGTCAGGGTGAGCTACATCCCCTCCCCGCCGCATTCCCGATTCGACTGAACAGAGGAGAGAAAGAGAAGATGGTGAACTGATCACAAACAATAGATCTCATGAGGACTATTTTGGGCTTTTAAACAGGGATGCGATGGTTCGGTTCTCCTGGATTCTACCCCCGGAAAACCCGCGGAGAGGCAGCATCCGGCGAACCACCCGAGCCTGCGCGGTTTCGAGGTGATCGACGAAGCCAAGGCTATCCTGGAATCCCACTGCCCCAACACGGTGTCGTGCGCCGACGTCCTGGCCTTCGCAGCCCGCGATGCTGCGTACTTCACCGGCGGCTTCTTTTACGAACTTCCGGGCGGTAGGCGAGACGGGAGGGTGTCGTTGGAGTCTGAGGTCCCGGGCAATATTCCTCCACCCAGCTTCAACGCTGAGCAGCTCAAAGACAACTTCGCGAGGAAAGGGCTGTCGGTGGACGAGATGGTGACCCTCTCCGGGGCCCACTCCATCGGCGTCTCCCACTGCTCGTCCTTCTCTAGCAGGCTGTACGGGTTCAACGCCACCCACCCACAGGATCCCTCCATGGATCCCGACCTCGCGGCGTTCTTGAAGAGCAGGTGCCCGCGTCGGCGTGGCAACGACCGGCGCGACCCCACTGTTCCCCTGGACCTGGGGACGCCCCACCATCTGGATATCCAGTACTACAGAAACCTCAAGAAAGGGAGGGGTTTGTTGACCTCCGACCAGACGCTGTGGAGCAACTCCAGGACGGCAAAGTTGGTCGCGGCCAACACGAAGAATCCGCACCGGTGGCAGGAGAAGTACGCAGCCGCCATGGTGCACATGGGATCCATCGACGTGCTCACCGGGCGTAAAGGCGAGATCAGGCGGCACTGTAGGGTCGTCAATCACTAATGACACTTATTTTTCGTTCCGGATTTGTGGATTCTATGAACTGTGCCAAATACGGCCCAGGGCGTTCCGATCGCTGGGAGAAGTTTCTCATTAACGATGATCAGTGGCACGGTTTGTCGAGCATCCGACCTTGGTACCCTTGAATTCTGCGCAACTTACTGTTATTGTAAAGATCGCGTCAAAAATGTTTTTAAGAATTCAAAATAGCGTTTCGCGTTTAGTTTGGTGTTGTCGGATGCGATAACTACACGCACTGTCAGAAAGAGAAGTTTGACGTTCTACGGAGCAGTTTGACGTTCAGCCATGTCCTACGGAGCAGTTTGACATTCAGCGGCTGCGCTTTTAGATGCCCGACTCTGGGCGTCTCCTTTGAGACTAATACGTTTCCTACATGTTCTCTTCTCTGGAAGAGAAGTGTGAGGGAGGCCGAAGTCTCTGGTTTCGTTGAGGGATATCTAGCAACAAAGCCAGGCAGATAGACTCCCTTCTCGTTGCTAAGAGAGAATCCCACCGGATGACACATCTGTTATTCGTGGGAGGAGTCGGGATCGAAGCAGCACTTTCATGGGCAGTCCTTCGAAGAACCTCCTAGGCGGAGAGAAAGACGTTCCTCATTCAGCTCTTTAATTCCAATGGTGGAGAATAACATGGGTTAGGGCGACCACTCAGGTACAAAAGAGGAATTGTCCCCAAAGTTGCAAACAGCTCATAGAAGTAATCTCTCCCCTGAACTTTCACCAATTGCCCCCTATGTATCGGCCGTAGATCAGGAGTGATCATTCTCCACGCATCCCAAAAAGAGGGTACTCCTAATCGTAAGACCTCAGCTGCCCTCTTGGGCCTTCTAAAAATGGATTAGGAAGCGAAATCCTACATGCCTGTAGGGGGTGTGTTATGATGGATTTTAAGTCCTGAGTGGCGGTTCCTTAAATATAAAAGAGAGCAACCGTGCGTTTTCCATCAACCCATAGTCCTTCCTAAGCATATCCCTCGTATGCAGTGCAACTGCAGTTTGAGTAAAATGCATAAAAAATACGGATTAGCTGTGTCAAGGGCATTGGACTCCAAGCAATAATATCTACCGCAAATATTGAAACTCCACCGAAAGGTACAAAGCCCCAACGATTTAGAGTCTCTTTAAATCCCCCAGTCGATGATCTACCTAATCATTAAACCTTTCATGGGTGTCAACGCCAGTTAGTTGTAGTCATCGACTATTCGGACACGTCTTTCTTCAGTCTTCTAATCACGGCGTTATTTTCCTGTCAGGGGAATCATCCTTGTAATTATACCTCCACCTCCAAGAACTTGAGAACCACTCGAGGTGCATTCTTTCCTTCGGTTTTGCTCATCTTTTCGACTCCATGACGTAGTATTATACAATCTAAACTCTTAGGATTTCCTTGTTGTGCGAAAAAAATTGATCACGGTGAAGGAGCTTCAACACCCTGCGGAACCAAAGATGAGGAAAGACGAACTCTTCACTAACACTAAAACAGAACAAACGTCGAGTTCGGATTAGGGTCGCCGTTCCAAAGTAACATTTCCGTCGCCCAAATAGGCACATTATTCACGCTTGTTACCGCTGAGACTACAGTCTCTTGCAGGACTCTTCCTGCACCGCAATCTTCACAAGAGCTCCTTTGTGGCATGATATCACAAAAAAGAGAGCCTAATGTGATCCTCAGGGAATCATAAAAAGAAGCCAACAAACGGCAGGCCCAAGAAAGCAGGTCCTTCAATTGTAACAACGCTTAACATACTAGAATAAGAACAGCTGTCTCCTACAATAATACCCATCCCGCTATGAATTCTGGGAAGGGAAAAATAGTGGAAATAAGATTAGTGTTCAAAGGGTTTAGTGGCCTTTGACCACAGCGCACTTGACCCTGATCTCGCCCTCGTTCCTAGTCAGCACGTCGATGGCACCCATCCGCACCATGGTGGCCGCGTACTTCTTCGCCCAGGCGTTGGGCTTCTCGGCGAACGACACCACCTTGTCCACTGTGAGAGAGCTGGTCTACAGTGTCTGGTCGGAGGTTAACAGCCCCCTGTTGAAACAGAGGATTCTCAGCAGATCCAGTCACCATAGTTAATGGTGACTGGACCTGCCTAACTGTCCACCAGATTCTTGATTCATTCTATTACTGGAAATATAAACCTACTATAAAACATTATACTTACCTGAAGTGAAAACTTGAATCAAGGATTCTTTCTTTTTGCAACTTCTCCTCTCTTCACTGCCTCTCTCCTCTGTTCCTCTAATTCTCTTCATGGTATCAGAGCAAAGCATCTAACTGCTTCAAGATCTATGGTGGATCTAATAGCTTCCACAGATCTCAGTGCTCAAGACAGGAATCTTCCACTTATGACAGCACCTCCAACCGCGGCAGCATCTCCTCTCTCGGCACCAGTCCCAACCTCTGCAATTCTGATCAACTCACCGATTTCTATCAAGCTCATTAGGGACAATTTCCTATTATGGAAAACTCAACTTGTCCTTGTCCTGAAGTGCTATGGTTTGGCTCATATCCTTGATCAAGATCCTCCACCCTCTACACAACCATGACCTAATGGATTGCTCCGGGTGAATCAAACCTATCAGACTTGGTGGCAACAAGACCAACATGTGTTGTCACTCATCATTTTATCTCTTTCTGAATCAGTTCTACCTTGTCTTGTAGGGAAGAGTACAGTGAAAGAAGCATAGACTATATTGAACAAGAATTGTGCACCTAAAAACTTTTCAAGGATTATGCATCTCCTGAACAAACTTCACAACACATCAAAGGGCACAAAATCTATTGCTGATTATGTTCAAGATATCTATTGTACCTGTAATGAATTGACCACAGTATGACAACTGATTCAAGAAACAACGACAACTTATGCTCTTCTCAGAGGACTTGGGCCCTCTTATGCTACGTTCAATGCTAGAATCATATCAAATCTGCATAATCTCTACTTTGAAAATGTAGTAGTGCAGATCAATTTTCATGAGTTGACTAATTTCTCATTTGCTCCAAAGGACATCAGTCCAATAGATTTTCCTCTTGCAGCTAGTCAAGTTTAGTTGAATACTCTTGATCACGGCAAAGGAAGATCTGCAAGATGTTTTGGTCGTGGCAGAGGAAGGAATGGAGGTAGATACACTCCAAGATGTCAAATATGTGGACAGTGTGGGCACCGAGCCCAAGACTGTAAAGAAAGGTTCAACTGTAGTTTTCAAGGATAGACAAACCTCAATGCATATAATTCACAACAACCTCAAGCCTTCTCAATCTCAAGTCAAGACATTCACACTTTAGTTGAATTGTCTCTAAACACTACATGGTACCTAGATAGTGGAGTGACTCATCATATCACCAACGAGCCACACACTCTTATTGACCCTACTCTCTATCAATGCACTGATCAGCTACAAGTTAGAAATGGATTTGGTTTGAATATCCACTCTATTAGATCATCACTATTGCCTTCACATTCGTATCCTTTAAAACTTTGAAATATTTTTCATGTGCCTAAGATCATGAAAAATCTTTTATCAGTTCATAAACTGACAAATGATAATCATGTATATGTGGAATTTCATGTATCCTATTGTATGGTGAAAGATGAGGCAACAAGGACACCACTGCTCATGGGAACAATTAGGGATGGATTATACCTTCTACAAAATCTTAGTAATCCACGAACTTTGTTGGGACAAAGAGCATCAATAAACACATGGCATGAGTGAGTGGGGCATCTTAATTTCCTAATTCTTCATCATGTAATTGGAACCTATGGCCTTCCAATAATGAAATCTAATAAAAGCTCCTTTTGTGATGCATGTCTTTCTTCCGAAGCTCATAAACTCCCATTCTCAAAGGCCTTGCATCAAACTAGTCATCTCCTAGAGCTTATCCATTTTGACTTATGGGGGCCTACTCTCATAATCATCGCATTTGGGGTGTCACAATTTTCTGTTTCTGCAATCCCTAAGAAATCACATTTTTCCCATGGAAGAAAACTATACTAGTCGTACTCTTTCTATCTTCTGGGTCTCCAGCATAATCACTATCTAAATAACCCATCAAAATATCTTCTCCTCCTTTCTCATAAGCCAAATCAAAATTTAGTGTCCCCTTTATATATCTTAGTATTTTTTTGGCTGCTCCCATATGTTTAATAGTTGGATTCTTCATAAATTTGTTGAGATAACCAACTGAGGACATCAAATCAAGTCTTATATGGGTTAAATACCTTAGACTCCCAATCAATCTTTTGTACTATGTGGAATTTACTGGTGAATGAATTCCCTCCTTGCTGAATTTGCAACATGCTTCCAAAGGAATTTGTGTTGGATTACAATCCATCATGCCATTTTGTTCTAACACTTTCAAAGCGTGTCCCTTCTAACTCAACTTGATTTTTTTTAGCCTCTTGAGTCACCTCAATTCCCAAGTATGAAGTGAGCAATCCAAGATTGCTCATCTCAAACTCTTGCTTCATTTTTGCCTTGAATTTTTCAATGTGACATCTGTCTGGTCTTGTCACTATCAAGTCATCAACATAAACACCAATTAGTAAGTAAAAGACACCTAAAATTTTATAGTAGACTACAACTTCTTGAGAACTCTTTGAGAACCCAAGAAAAGTCAAACATTTGTCTAGCTTGGTGTACTAGACTCTAGGCACCTTTTTCAACCCATAAAGTGCTTTCTTTAGTTTCATCACTAGGTGTTCTCTTCCCTTCTTCACATAGCCATCATGTTGCTTCACAAACAACTCTTCCTCTAAGTCTCCATTTAAAAATGTAGACTGGACATCCAAATGATGAACTTCCCAACCTCCTTGTGTTACAAGAGATATTAGTACTCTAATATCTCTATTCTGGCCACTATTGCAAAAACTTCTTCATAATCAACACCATATTTTTGAACATAGCCCTTTGCCACTAACTTAGCTTTGTGTCTCATTATACTACCTTAGGGATTTCTCTTTACCTTGTATACCCATTTGAGGCCAATGGGCTTACAACCAAGTGGTGGAGAGACTAATGCCCAAGTGTCAGTTTTTTCAATTGCTTCAATCTCCTCTTCCATGGCACGTCTCCATATTTCACTCTTTACTGCATCATGGTAAGTACTAGGCTCCTCTTGAGCCAAATAACATTCTATTGGGTCAATGTGGATCTAGTCTGTCTCTCCATAAACATGACCAACATCTCTAAATCTTCTTTGAAAAACCTCCTCAATGATAGAAGGGCCACTTTGTCCTTGATCTAAAATATGAGTAGAACTTTCTTCATAATTTTCAGGCTATTCTTCTGGCATAATATGATCAACTTGACCACTATCTACATCAGTTAGTTCAGAAAAATTAGGAAAAAAAATGTACCTCTTTTTTCTTTTTCATTAGGGATCTCCTAATCCAATTGACTGTCTTCTTCAAATATCACATCTCTACTAATATGTACCTTCCCAATATGTGGATCATAGCACCTATAGCCTTTAGTGCCAGCCACATAACTAATGAAAACCATAGGCTTACTCTTATCTTTAAGTTTTTTTAGCCTCTCTCCTAGCACCTTCACATGGACTAGAGAGCCAAATACTCTCAAGTGCTCCACATTTGGTTTTATCCCTATCCAAATTTCATGAGTAGCTCCATCAAGACATCTAGTAGGAGCTCGGTTCAAAATGTAAACACAAGTGTTTACAACTTCACCCCACATCTCATGAGGTAAATGTTTCTCCTTCAGCATACTCCTGACCATTTTCATAATCATCATATTTCTTCTTTCGACAATACCATTTTGTTGTGGTGAGTATGGAGCTGAAAGCTAGGGGTCTGTTAGCCTTGAAAGAGGCAGCAAGAGGAAATAGACTTCGTTGTTGCTTGCTAGCAACACATTCTCTGCAAAGATTTTCAGGAATTTCAATCTGAGGAAGCCCCTTTACTATCTCTTGAGATAAAAGCTTCTTTAAAGATTGAAAATTCAAGTGTCCATACCTCTTGTGCCATGTCCAAGTCAGTTCCAATTTGCTCTCAACACTTTTTCAATAGGATTTAACTTTAACAAGTAGAGGTGCCGTCTAGTTTTCTTCACCTTCACTAAGAGCCTCCCTTGTCTATCATAAATGAAGAGAAAACCTGCTTCCATCATGGTCTTACATCCTTTTTCATCCAACTGCCCAAGACTCAAAATCTTAGATTTAAGTCTTGGAATATAAAGGAAATTACCTAACTTCATTTGGCCTCCATCTTAACACTTAAAGAGAATGCTTCCTCTACCATAGATCTCTGCTGTAGACCCATCTCCAAATCTAACAAAATCAGCTGAAGATTTATCTAGATTTTAGAAATTAATTTGATCACTAGTCATATGATTACTTGTTCTTGTATCTAGATATCACATCCCATCTTCTAACTGCTGCTCCTTGACTCCTTGGAGCAAAATGTTAGTAATTGCCATAAAGACTGCTAATGGTTCCTTCCTCTCAACATCAATAATGTGGGCCTTCTTGCTTATCTCTATGACACTCATAAGCATAATGTCCAAGTTTGTCACAATTGTAACATCTCACCTTGGACTTGTCACGAGGCTTCTCTTCATCATTTTCTTAAATCTTTTGCCACCATTTCTTCTTTCTTGGCCTCTACCACGACCTATGTCGTGACCACGACCCTTGCTAGAGAGCTTTCACTGTCGTATTTCTTGAACTTCCTCATCGCCTTAGTCAGAAGAACTTGCTCCTCTCGTTTGGTCTAACAATCCTTCATCTTGTCCTCTTGGATCTTAAGAGATCCAACAGCTTCATCTAATGTTATGTTGTCAATATCAGTGAATTGCTCAATGGATGTTGTGACAACATCAAACTTAGCTGGAGTTGAGCGGAGGAACTTGGGGACGACGACCTTTTCTTCAATAAATTCTCCAAGGCTTCCCAACTCAGCAACAACTTGAGAGAGTCTCCCTGCAAAGTCGGTTACTGATTCGTCTTCACTCATCACGTGTTTCGAAATCTTTCCTTAGAGATTGGATCTTTGCCTTTATCACTTGATCAACACCAACATTTTTCATGCGTAGTATTTCCCATGTCTCCTTAGCACCTTTCTTGATATCAAGTTGCTTTGAGATTCCCTTTGAGATTGCTCCAAGCATGACTGACAATGCTTGTCGATTTGTCTTCCTTGACACTGTCTTTTCATCAATAGCATCCCAGAGACCATGTGCCTCTAGAAGAACTTCCATTCTGATGGCCCAAAAGGAATAGTTCTTATTTGAGAGTATAGGAAAACTATTACCTAGTTCAGCCAGAGACTTGATCGGTGCAGTAGTATTGACGATGAAGTCCCTTTCTCTAGGTGACCTTTCACCAGCCTGAGATGCAGCCTGAAACCTTCGTGGCATGGCTTATTCACTTCTCTTCTTTGGATCACTTCTCTTCTTAGCTCTGATACCACTTGTGGGGCGTCACACCCTTGCTCACATGAAAGAAGACAGTGAAGAAAGAGAAAACTTTCAAAGGAACCTCAAAGGGTTATCTCTCACTTGAGAGATACAGATCGATGAAATAGAAATACAGAAAGGGCTTGGTCGTATCGACATTGTCCACAAATAACACCATGGGTGGCACCTGTCCCATATGACAAGATCTTGAACAAACTATGAACAGAAGCAAAGTTTTGCTGAAAAACAAACAGAAAGAAAAACAGAAACAAATGATTAGTCATGGACTCTTTCTTCTACGTCTCCGTTGCTTCTGCATTTGACCGACTTGTTGCTGACGTACAAGGTTGAAACCCAATAACCCCACCTTTAAAGAATGTGAGGCAGCCATGGGAGCCACGGCCTAGAGGGCCATGAGGAATGCGATGCACGAAACCAACATGGTTCGCAACATTGCTGCAGAAATCCCCTTCATTCTCTTCCTGCCATGCTGGGTTTCCCGGTTCCTGGGCGTTCCTTCCGAAGAAGAGGAGAGCGAGGGTGATGGAGATTTGAAGAGCTCAGAGAAATGGGCTATGAGATATGAGAGGAGTTAGGTGAGAGGTGGGCTGACCTCCTAATCACTGGATGGATGCTAAGCGTTGTTAAGCGTTGTTACGACTAGAGGATCTGCTTTCTTGGGTCTGCCCTCTGTTGGCTTATTTTTATGATTCCCTGAGGATCGCATTAGGCTCTCTTTTTTGTGATATCATGCCACAAAGGAGCTCTTGTGAAGATTGCGGTGCAGGAAGAGTCCTTCAAGAGAATGTAGTCTCAGCGGTAACAACGGTGAATAGTGCGCCTATTTGGGCGACGGAAATGTTACTTTGGAACGGCGACCCTAATCCGAACTCGACGTTCGTTCTGTTTTAGTGCTACTGAAGAGTTCATCTTTCCTCATCTTTGGTTCTGCAGGGTGTTGCAGCTCCTTCACCGTGATCAACCTTTTTCGTACAACAAGGAAATCCTAAGAGCTTAGATTGCGTAATACTTAGTCATGGAGTCGAAAAGATGAGCAAAACCGAAGGAAAGGACGCACCTCAAGTGGATCTCAGGTTCTTGGAAGTGGAGGTATAATTGCACGGATGATTCACCTGATGGGAAAATAATGCCGTGAATAGAAGACTGAAGACAGACGTGTTCAAATAGTCAACGACTACAACTGGCGTTGACACCCATGAAAGGTTTAATGATTAGGTAGATCATCGACTGGGGGATTTAAAGAGACTCTAAATCGTTGGGCTTTGTACCTTTCGGTGGAGTTTCAATATTTGCGATAAATATTATTGTTTGGAGTCCAATGCCCTTGACACAGGTAATCAATGTCATAGCTAATCCATATTTTTTATGCATTTTACTCAAATTGCAATTGCACTGCATAGGAGGGATAAGCTTAGAAGGACTATGGGTTGATAGAAAACGCAGGGTTGCTCTCTTTTATATTTAAGGAACCGCCACTCAGGACTTAAAATCCATCATAACACACCCCCTACAGGCATGTAGGATTTCACTTCCTAATCCATTTTTTGAAGACCCAAGAGGGCAGGTGAGGTCTTACGGTTAGGAGTACCCTCTTGTTGGGATGCGTGGAGAACGATCATTCCTGATCTACGGCCGACACATAAGGGGCAATTGGTGAAAGTTCAGGGGAGAGATTACTTCTATGAGCTGTTTGCAACTTTGGGTAAAATTGTTCTCTTGTCCCTGAGTGGTCGCCCTAAACCCATGTTATTCTCCACCATTGGAATTAAAGAGCTGAATGACGAAAAGTCTTTCCCTCCGCCTAGGAGGTTCTCCGAAGATCTGCCCAATTGAAAGTGCTGCTTCGATCCCGACTCCTCCCACGAATAACAGATGTGTCATCCGGTGGGATTCTCTCTTAGCAACGAGAAGGGAGTCTATCTGCCTGGCTTTGTTGCTAGATATCCCTCAACGAAACCAGAGACTTCGGCCTCCCTCACACTTCTCTTCCAGAGAAGAGAACATGTAGGAAACGTATTAGTCTCAAAGGAGACGCCCAGAGTCGGGCATCTAAAAGCGCAGCCGCTGAATGTCAAACTGCTCCGTAGGACATGGCTGAACGTCAAACTGCTCCGTAGAACGTCAAACTTCTCTTTCTGACAGTGCGTGTAGTTATCGCATCCGACAACACCAAACTAAACGCGAAACGCTATTTTGAATTCTTAAAAACATTTTTGACGCGATCTTTACAATAACAGTAAGTTGCGCAGAATTCAAGGGTACCAAGGTCGGATGCTCGACAAACCGTGCCACTGATCATCGTTAATGAGAAACTTCTCCCAGCGATCGGAACGCCCTGGGCCGTATTTGGCACAGTTCATAGAATCCACAAATCCGGAACGAAAAATAAGTGTCATTAGTGATTGACGACCCTACAGTGCCGCCTGATCTCGCCTTTACGCCCGGTGAGCACGTCGATGGATCCCATGTGCACCATGGCGGCTGCGTACTTCTCCTGCCACCGGTGCGGATTCTTCGTGTTGGCCGCGACCAACTTTGCCGTCCTGGAGTTGCTCCACAGCGTCTGGTCGGAGGTCAACAAACCCCTCCCTTTCTTGAGGTTTCTGTAGTACTGGATATCCAGATGGTGGGGCGTCCCCAGGTCCAGGGGAACAGTGGGGTCGCGCCGGTCGTTGCCACGCCGACGCGGGCACCTGCTCTTCAAGAACGCCGCGAGGTCGGGATCCATGGAGGGATCCTGTGGGTGGGTGGCGTTGAACCCGTACAGCCTGCTAGAGAAGGACGAGCAGTGGGAGACGCCGATGGAGTGGGCCCCGGAGAGGGTCACCATCTCGTCCACCGACAGCCCTTTCCTCGCGAAGTTGTCTTTGAGCTGCTCAGCGTTGAAGCTGGGTGGAGGAATATTGCCCGGGACCTCAGACTCCAACGACACCCTCCCGTCTCGCCTACCGCCCGGAAGTTCGTAAAAGAAGCCGCCGGTGAAGTACGCAGCATCGCGGGCTGCGAAGGCCAGGACGTCGGCGCACGACACCGTGTTGGGGCAGTGGGATTCCAGGATAGCCTTGGCTTCGTCGATCACCTCGAAACCGCGCAGGCTCGGGTGGTTCGCCGGATGCTGCCTCTCCGCGGGTTTTCCGGGGTAGAATCCAGGAGAACCGAACCATCGCATCCCTGTTTAAAAGCCCAAAATAGTCCTCATGAGATCTATTGTTTGTGATCAGTTCACCATCTTCTCTTTCTCTCCTCTGTTCAGTCGAATCGGGAATGCGGCGGGGAGGGGATGTAGCTCACCCTGACGAAGCAGTCGTGGAAGTGCATCCTGATGACCCCGGCGCCTATCCCGGGGTTGTTGTGGACGGCCCGGCCGACGACGTTCCTGACGATTGTTTCCGCCTCGGGGCACGTCCGCTTGTAGAATCCCACTTTGAGTGAACTTCCGGATGCGCTGGGGACTAGGAGACAGAGGGAGAGCACAAGTGCCAGGCAGATGCGTATCCTCTCCATTTGGTATCGTCTGCCCACGTGTGTTTCCGTCTTCTTCACTGCTGTGCAAGCGGTTCGATTAAGGAACGACAGGGAGAGAGAGGGGTGGTGCCAGGACGGCCGACTGGGATGGAACTCCGAAGCTGAGTGGAATATCTCTGGTGGAGATGAGATCCCCCCTCATCCGTGATGGGATATTTATACATGTTCCTCCCCAGTGAGTGGACTTTTTCTTATCCATGTTTTTACGCTAGAGATGGCCAGAAGAAATGCTCGTGTTCGCTGACCTTTTCTATTAATCCGGAAGACCGAGTCTTCCATCCTTACCACCTCCTCAGAACCCGTAGTGCCTTAATAATTTAAGGTAGCGTGAGTCAACCAAGCCTTTCGAGTCAGATAAACGGCGAGAGAGAGAGAGAGAGAGGAGGGCCATAACAGCGAATTGCTTGGCGTAAACAAGTTTCAACGTACCCTTTCGCGCGAAGTGTGAATAGGCTTACCTGTAGATCACTCGTAAATGATTAATTTATCGAAACCAGAAAATACCGGCCCTGTGGAACTGTTAGTTGACAAGTCATCAGCCCGACTGCGTCGTTGACTTTTTCAATTCGACAGAATCCCCGTGAGGGACAGAGTCGCACGAGTGACGTAAGTTCCCCCTGGACGCACCAAACGCCAGCGCACGCGCTTGGATGACACCTGGGAGGAATAACAATCAGGACCCCGTAGTCAAGATGGCTCTCTCTCTCTCTCTCTCTCTCTCTCTCAAGATATATATATATATATATATTCATCTATTTATCTATCTATCTGTTTTGGCCTCGTTCTCGATCTAGCTGGGAGACGCAGAGCAGATGCTGAGTTCTCTTGTTCATCGTCTGTGCAATAAAACATCAACTCTGTTGTGGTGGCATGTAGCGGTGAAATACGAGAGAGGGTGACACCAGACGCTCAAATGATAGAACAATATTTACATGTGGAGAGATGGAGCTATCCCCATGACCAATAGCTCCGCCATCGTCTCTCTCTTCTACCACTTTCACCATATTGAAATAATCGTCTCCACGGACTGAGCAACTTTGTTATGTAAATGACATCGCCGTTGTCAGCCGAGCTCGTTCGCGTGATTTTATTGACCGCACAACAGAGAATAAATGAATCAAAGCAACCGTCGGTGAGTAATACTAACAGTCGCGCAACAAGAACAAGGGAGCCCTTGTTCTCTGCAGGAATTCTTTATCACATTTGCGCAGGTCAAACCGGTCCAACAAACTGAGGAAGGCCTGTACCACATTTATGTAACCAGCGGAGTGTACTTTGATCTTAATCTGGTATTTCACTCATTTAGAACTTAAAAGTTTTGCGGTACAGACGTCGTCATTTTGGAATCTTAAATTCCCAGTGCAACGAAAACGTCTATGGTAGATGTGAGTTCCGTTATTACACGTTTGCGGATTCCACGAGAGATTAGTCCATATGGTAAGAAGTTGTACTCATCTTTTCACTTCAGATCCTTGCAAACGCGCGTGCTTAGAAGCAGTGACTGTGCAAGATAGGCAGGAACGAGAAGTTAGAAGACATAATCTTGGAGTTCTAATTAAATATTCTATTAATGTTGAATTTCATTAATAGAAGCAAAACTACTTGTATCAAGGCAACCCCGAAACCCGGCTCAGTCACTCGTCCATTTGGCCTTCAAACAAATACTGATACAAAGTTCTCGCCCATTGGGTCATTTTACGGGTCTAACCCGTATCTCTGAGGACAGAATTATTCTTCACCTTTGCTGGAGCTAATGAAAACAAACCGGCAATTTGTACGAGATGATGTAAGTTAGAAAGCTGTGCAAGTTCCAATACTATCGCATCCAAGATGTCATCCCACTACCGTCCCATTCGAAATGCAATGTACGGTAGCAAAATTAAAAGTAATTCTTTAAAAGGCTTGGGAAGGAAAATATCTTTAAACTCAAAACTGTCAGAGCCTATAAATCAAACTGCCATGTCAAGCATAGTGAAAACACCTTTTCCAAAAGTAACATAATCAAAATGAGAAACGCCTTCCTTGTAAACTTTCTGTTAAAGTGCTATGATTAATGACCTCAAAACTGTTGCCTCAGTCCATTCAGAGGTATTCAAAGATGAAAGGCAGTGAAAAAAACCTAGTAATGTTTTTTTCTTTCACGCTATTAACAAAATTCTCACGTGCTTTTTGCCAGTTGTGAAACATTCGTCAATATCTACCTTCTTTTAAGGGGTGACTTTCCTAGCGCTGTGATACATCATTTATCTTTGACAACAAAGACTACATTTATACTGGCACTTATAGCCTCTTGTTATTGTTTTCTCTAACCACCATCATGGAGTGTTAAATCTTCTATACGTATGAAATTTGAATGTTCTACTGTCCCAACCCATAATATAAATACAAGTTAGTGAAATTACTAATTATTGTCACTAAGAGGAGAATTAAACCATTCAATCCCCATCCACAACTTGACTCTTACACATTTAGGGAATAAAAATGAACTTTATCTTTGATATTGTGCAATTGTTTAGCCCTTTCAAAAGTGTCAATTTTAAGCATTACATGGCGTATGAAGAAAAGATTACTATTCTTTGTCATTGACACAGTAATGGCAAAAAGAAATTACCCTAGATACTATTTACACTGAGTGGAGCCCTTAGTTATTCTTTGTATGCATTGGTCGAAATATTTGTTGTCCCCTTGTCATGCATCAAGAATTGTGTGAAAAATAAATTTTGCTCTTGAATCCACACCAAATAAATCCTAATAAAGAAATCATGTTTATTCCATAAAAACATGAAAACTTCAATCCTTGAACCCACAGCAGGTGCTTGAATCCACAAGAAAGTAAAAACTTCAAAGGTGTAAAATCGGCAATGACCAAAAATAAATCTGGAGTTAGACTCCAGGGTACATTCAATGGGATGAATTTTGGCTGGGGAGCCTCAAAAATGATAAAATTATGTTTAAAAGTATTTTTAACATACCAAGGAAGGGCTTTAAAAAATAGATTTAAAAATACATTGAAAAATCATTTTAAATAATATTTAGAACACACTAAAATTGAGAAAGTTATCTTAGAGTCTAACGTATATCTCACTCATTTTCTTGTTGGGAAAATTTGCTATTAGGTCATCATGTGTTCGTAATCATCCTTCAAGCTTCTAAGATTCTCCATCCACTTATGTTGAAATTTTCTTGATCCTATGCATGTTCGACATCATTCTTTTCTCCTTGAAGGAAACTTAGCTTCAAGTTCTCATGGAAACTTAAATAATAATCCTAAATCTTCATAATTTTGAATGTATTAGAACTATTTATTGTCTCTATCATGTTAATTAATAGTTACTATCATTCATTTTATGTAGGATTTTGAATAGCAAAATTTCTTTAACATGTAGTTGCGATATGTACTTTTTGGGCCCTATCATTTTTAAACTATGTCGTGACCAAGTCTTTGACCTCAAAAGTCTTTTCCTACTTCTTAGTAGCAGCTCTTTTATAAATGTTGTAGTTTGCTGAAAGATACTTCATGACACTCTAGTTGACAATTTTGATACATTCTAGAATCTTGTTACATGTATAATTTCTTTTTCATTAATTTAGTTAAAACTACTCAATATAGAAGAGACTTTAGATGAAAAATATAGAAAATGGAAAATGTATTCTGATTAGTACAGTAATTGACCACAAAATTGAAGAAAATATTTAATTTTAAATAACCAAATCTCACTTCTTCATTGTTCTTGAAAAATACATCAAGTCCAATTATTGACTGTTCTATTTCCTACTGTTTGTTCATTTATATGAGTGTGAGTGGTATTACTACATTTTAAGAATGAAACCTTTTATGAAGTAGAGTAACTATGGTAGAAATTAGAGTCTCAATTTGTTCTAATTGACAAGAGAGTTGTATGTAATTTAATTATCACATTAAAAATTTATCATGTCTTCTTGTAACAATAGTTTGTCTTTTTATATGATATGTTGAGCACAATAGAACATATTATACCATTCTTTGTATTCATACTACTTTTGATAATCTAGTGTTTTGGTACTTCTGTTTCTTAACTTGAAAAATACCATGTCTTTTGTCATAATTTTTCATATTATTCTTTAATCTACTAGAAGTAGCATTACTCTCATAATGGCATAGTTTTATGACAACTTTGACGGCCTCCTAGTCCTCCACATAATTCATCATTCACAATAGTATTGGTACCTGATTTAACCCTCAATCATCATTAAGATAATCAATCAGTTTAATAATTCATAAAACTAAGTTTACCAAAAATAAAATAATTTTAAATGAATATAATGATGAACTAGGTCATCTCATCATGGAAGGTTTTTGAAAATCCTTTTATCTCCCTACAAACTATCTAATTCTATCTTTAATTTTTCGAATTTGAGTATTTAATCAAAGGAATTATTTAAATAAAAATAAAAACAAGAAAAAGTATAAGTCACGTGAAATTAAAATAAATAAATTTTTTGCCATTAATTAGAGAAGATCTCATCTAAGTAACCACGAAAATTTGAAAGAAGGAAAATACTATTCAAAGTAATAAAGGGAAAAGAAAAAAGAGTAAATGTAGATTTCAAAATTAAAACACGAAAGAAATAAAAAATAATATGATTTGAAATATTAAGAACTATAGAAAAGCATGTAAACTAAAGATTTAATCAAAGGACATAAATGTGTTTCGTAATTTAAATTATAAAAAATTGAAAACTATATTAAAAATCAAAATTCCAACCTTTTAGAATGCAGGAGATGATCTTTACCTCTAACTAGTGCTTCTCAGCCTTGCATCTAATTCAAGGAAATGGATTTATGGTATAAGGGTAGAGAAAAATGATCAAAATCAACATTTCACTTTGAAGGATTTAGTTTTCAAAGTAAAAAGGAGGAACAACATGTTTTCTAGAAGCATTGAAGAAAATCTTGAGAAAATTTCCCCTTTCTCTCCCCCTTCCATCCTTTTTTTCCCTAGATCTACAAATCATATGTTTTATTTTGGTTTACTATTTTTTGCCATATTTTTCTGATTTTTCTTCTATTTTTCTAGTATTTTCTCCTTCTCACACATAGTAATAATCAAAATCATTTATTTTACCAGATGATAATTGATATTTATGAATATGCCCACTACGTGCACACAACAATAATCAATATCTCTATTTCAGAAAAGAATAATCAATATTTACGTATGTGCCACTTATTGCCTGGTCCCATGAAAACTATTAGATTTGTGCGCCACCATTTCATTGAGAATAAGGGTGACATGGCTGGATGTTTACCATCGGATGAACTTGTTACCCTTTCCTCCTTTGTTGTGCACCTTATCAAGGTTCGTGTTTCTACCACAACATGCGATGGTGACTAGTGATGTACCTCATCTTGGTGCATTGAATGTACCTACTATTGCCATTGGATTACCTACAATGGTAGTTGGCAATGTGGCTTTTGATGGTGTGCTAGATCCAATTACTACTAGCATTGGGTCTCAAAGTGAGAAGACATGTTTTAGTCCCACATGGAAGCTTTTAGAAAGGGGCATGTCTATATATGGAAGGTTCCCTCTCTTTTTTTGAATGACATCTCTTAAAATGCTGATTGGACTTGATGCCCCAGCTCCCAATGTTCACTGAGTACTAGCCCCATCTCATAGTAGGCCACAAAGATGTTGTTATGTGCAACCCAAACCCAATTCCATGATTCTCACCCTAGTGTGCATAGACTTTGATCCTTGTTATCTTGGTTTGTGTAGCTGTTTTCCACTAGGCTCACTACTAAATGTGGCGTGGCCTCTTGCTTACATCGGGCCCACTAAGTAGTGTGCCCAATAATCTATTTTTTATTTATTTATTTTAGTGTAGATAATTTTCAAGAAAATTGTAGAAAATCTAAATTATAAAAATTCAGCACATAAAAACTTTAATTAAAACAAAAAATATAAGATATATCCATCAACCATATTTCATAATAAAATGAATTCTCATTAAGCATTCTATTTAATCATAGAATATCATTTCAAGTCCAAATTTAGAGAGATTCATTTAAATGACACATCAATCAAATTAACATGATAACTTATGAACTAATTATCAAATATTCCTTATTATAAAAAATATAAATATCATTTAACATAGATTTTTCACAAGTTATCAATACTACTCTTTGTTAATTTAAAAAGTATAATGTTTTTTGTTCATAATTTTTATATTGTTGTTTAATTACTATCGAAAGTACCATTCCTCTCCAAATTGGAGGGTTTTATGACACCTTTGATGTCCTCCTACTCCTACACATAATTAACAAGTCTAATTTTATTGTAATGAACTTTCTAAGATGCATAATTGATTCCCATTAAAATTGAAACTTTCTTTGTTCGGAATTACTTGGTCAATTGACAAGTCTACAAACATCTAATACTTGAACTAACTTCTAAATTCCCTTTATATATATTTTTTCTAATAGTCAAAAGAAAATATTTCTAAAGAAAATGTGATGAGGCACGCTATATTTCAACTGACTGCATCAACAATCCATCTTAGTTTCTATAATCTATGTGTGATAAAAAAAGTGAATCACTGAAAGAATGAAATCTACATTTTATGCATTCTACTAATACTATTTTGACTATTAATGGATTAATGTTTTGGCTTCTAAATGGGTGCACAATTTTATGAAATGGGAGATTATCTTCACCACTTATTATTTCATATTTCATCTCAGGACTCTGGTTTACTCAAGTTTTCCAAATATCTTTCGAAACTGCATGGGTTTAGACTTTTAAAACCATGGAAGCTCCATAATTTTCTCTTTTACATTCAATCACCCTATTGGGCCAAACAAGAGAAACCTCTAGCATTGTTTTCTTAGATTCTATACCTCTAGGAGGCTAAATTAGGAAAGTTCACCAATTTTCATTTTTTTGATATTAAGGTATAAGAAACATTATCCTCCATAGCCGGAAAGCACTAAATAATGAATATTTCCTTTTGTGCTTGATCACAATCAAACTAGTGTGGAGACTAAATTATTTCACAGGAGCACATAATCATTATGATCTTTGGCTATTTAACGAGTTCCATGAAGGAAATCAAGATGAAGATTTATTGGAGTTAGTGGAGTGAGGCTTCGCCGATTGAGATCATAATAGCCAAAGATCATAATGATCTTTGGCTATTATGATCTTTATTCCTATTCTTTATGGTCTTCTTCCTTTTACTTTTTCTTCTCCTCATGGACAATCAATTGCAGTAGTGTTGGTGATGTGTTTCTTATTTTTCATCTTCATTCTCATGTCGCCTTTATCTTCTTGTTTTGTTTTTCTGTCCCCACAATACCAAAGGCAATTTCTCTTGTCTCATTTCACTTCCTTTTTTATTTTGGTTATATTGAGTGTCCCCCACACACGAGTATAAGACTATTTGTTGCCTTCAAACCCCTCAACACTCTCCCATTAAGAACAAAAAGCTTCTATACTAGTTTGTCATTCATTCAGCTACTTCTAGGCCTGAAGAAATTTATTCTTTAGTTTTCTTCATTCCCCACAAAAGTAGACAGTAATTTCATAGTCATTTGAGTTTAGATTTGAATTAGACTTTGTTAACTTGATGGAGAATGACTTGGTATCTAAATTGGCTCTACATCATCAGATTTTATTTTATCTTTTCTATTATTAATCATCAATTTTATATGGTATTTATGGAAAAATGTTAAGTAATGTTGGTTTTACAATGGTCAAAATATAGTAAAATTAAATGGAAAAACTCACACATTTTTTAATTATTTCATGATTTTTCTTTAATAAAAATGGATAATATTATTTTTTAGGAAGAACCATTGTGGATTCAGCACATATACCAATGCAATATCTAATGCATAGCCTTGAGAAAAATAAACTTGATGGACTTGAATAAGAGGCTTTTACCTATCTCATAAGGGATGAACTACCTTAGGCCCAATACCCAGCCCATCATGATAAGGGGTTAAGAGAGAAGCAAGAGAAAGAGAGAGAGAGAGAGAGACGGAGGGAGGCAGGGGGGGAGAAGGGGGTCCCCAGGAGAAGAGTTAGGGCATGCAACCACAGTGGCAGCTAGCCACCTCACCCCCCCCCTCCAGGTGACAGATGGAAGTTAGGGCAAGGGACAGCGGTTGCTGTAAACTCCCCACCTGCATGACACATAGAGGTAGAGCCAAGTGCAGTGGTGGCAGCAGCATTCATGGCAACAACAGCAATGGCAGTGGCTTTGAGCTCCCCTCCTATGTGATAGGGGACAATGGAGCTGAGCTTGGTGGTGTCAGCAGCATTCACAATGACGATGGTGATGGGAACCGCTGTTAGAACCCCTCATGTGTGACAATTGGAGGTAGAGCCTGGCATGGTGGACCCAGCAGCAATCACAATAATAATCGCCGCAGCGATGGCAACGATCTAACCTTCTTCCTCCTAGCTACACTTTTGTCATCCTAAGTGACGAACATGAACAGGGACTCATAAACTGAATTTATTTAATTTTCTACTTTGTTAGTTCATTATATTCTTTTCATAAATGAAGTCATCTGGTTGACAAATATGTAGTGGAGATAGATGAATTACTGCTAGTTTGAGTTCCCTTTAATTTTTTTCTGTAAAGTCCTTTTCCTTCTACATAAATGATACTTTATCTCAATTCCAACTCTATAGCATTGTTTGACTTGTACACATTATTCATTTTCACTCTTCCTCTTTTTTCTTCTTTCGTCAACCAGCAGCTAGGAATTTGAGAGAAGACTAACTAACCATAATTTCTCTCATTTCCCTTTTCCTTAGAAGAAAATATGTGAGGGTAGAAATCGCACATAAAAAAAATAAATCGTCCTTGAGGATTGTTGATGCAATAGTCGTTGTGCTTATTGCATAAAAAATTAATAACTTATAAAACTGAACTTCTAAATATTTTTTTAGTATAATGACAGGTTTAGGTCAATCTTCAGCGATGAAAAGATTTAATTTTGATGAATTCTAATTTTTTAACAAATAAATCTATCTAAAATAAAAGAACAAAGGAATATGACATGAGATAAATGATAAAATCCCCATTTTACGTTCATCAGCTTTTTTATGAATTAATTTCATATTTTTGGTTTCACTAATCTCTTCAGAATAAATAAAAGAGGTTTTGAGATGGAGATAATTTTATAAAAAAATTAGATAAAAATAGATGAGAAATAAGATGGAAAAGATGGGAATGGTGATTCTCAATCATTTTAGATATTTTCATAAAATTTGAAATGAAATGATCATGAAAAATGTAAATAAATGAAATGCAAAACCACCATGGTTGTCAATCAAAGTTTTCTTAAACGAAATAAACTCATTCGGGATCAAAAGGAAGTAAGAACATGAAAATTGGACATGACTATTTGTGAGGCAGCGAAACCCTTAGAAAATTTGGAAATGAAAATATTAAATTTGAATTAAATGAAATTCTATCCTTTCCTTCTCTGTCGCACAACTTCAAGAGAAGAGAATTTAAAAAGTTTTAAAACATATTTTAAACTAATTTCATACTCAAGAATGCAAGAACATGAAGAACAGTGCTTTAATAAAATAAAATTTGGAAAAAAATATCTTTCTATTCAAAGTCTATCTCCCAACGAATAGAAAACATGTTCAAATAAATTATAAGATTATTCAAAACATAAATGGAACAAAAAAAACTAGAAAAGAACTTTTCTCCCTACTTTCCATGCTCTTCCTCCATCCTGGCGCCCTCCATCTCTCTCCCAGCCAAGCCTTCACTTTCTCTCTCTCTCTCTCCTCGTTTTTATCCTCCAGATCCGAAAATTAAGGCCTTCTGTTAGATCCCCATCTCCTCCTTCTATTTTTGAAATTTTCTTTCCACCTATTTTTCCTCCGAAATCATTTTTCGCGGAAATAGGGGAGAAAATCGCCGATTTTCCCGTTTTTACCCGCGGCGATAACCAATAATATCGGCTTTACCAGCAGATAATCCATTATTTTGTCTATGCTGAGCGTCCGCGGCCGATAATCGATAATATCCGTTTTACTGGATCATAACCGATTATTGCGTCCGTGTCCTCCTCAGCCGTGAGTTGAGACCGTGCCGCGGCAATTCTCCCTTTAATCTTAATAAATGCGCCTCTTCTCGGCATCCGTTCCTCCACCGATGAGATGATGCTGGCAACGTGGCGCTTAAGACGTCGTCGGATCGCGCTCTCTCTTCCGTCGGATCCCGTCCGAACCTCGAAAGCACTGGGGCTGCGTTGCGGGCCCAATAGTGGCTCCCAATAAATTAATATTTTATTTTATCTCAATTTATTTCACAAAATCATAAATAAATTATTTTCAACATGAAATAATTAATGAAAATGAACTAAAATTCACCATATAATTATAAAATGTTAAAAAAATAATTATAACTCGTTTTCCCCAAAATTCGTGCAACATAACATACTTTTTTATCTCACTTTGCACATAAAAAGCTAACATTATCAAGGATGTACCTAAACTCACTGGAATTTTAAAGCGAATTTCAAGATTCCAAGCTAAGTAGAAATATTAAAATTTATGTGCTTTAATATGATGAATAAAATAAAAATATCTATACACATAATTTTCATGTTACCATCAAGATACACTTTTTAAACTTGTTACATTCTTTGTTTCTTATTTATTTATTGCATAATATAGTGTCAAGAACCTATTTATCATTACATTAAAGTAGTATAAGATAAATAAATACTTCAACACTGTGGTTATATCATCAAATAAACATAATTCAAGACAAGTATTCTGCCATCATGAATATGTTGACTTAGGGCATAGGACCCAAAATGAGATACACTTAATCCTTTATTTGTGTTTTCTTTTTCTCAAAATTTCCTAAGATAAAAAAAAGTAAATTTTAAGACTAAAACCTTGGATTTTATCATTAAAGAAGAATTTATAATAATTTCACAAATAATTCAAGATTACTAATTCGTTGAAGATATATACAACACCACTCACATAATTTAGGCATATAAATAAAAAAATTGATTATTTGTTCATTTAAACATGGGATAGTGATTTTATAATAAACTTCCATTTGTAACCATCAAGATCAGGGGTATCAACAATATTTCCATTTTTCATGCTTACAAATTCATCTCCTTGGAGACCAACTTTTTCATATCAAAAATAGCTATTGGCATCTCATCCTTTCACATAGTTTGCTCTCCTCTTAGAACCTAATTTCCTTAGTGTCTAATGAAAAGAAAAAGTTCTAATGGTTGAGTTGAATTTTTTTGGATTTAGTTGTTGAAAATGATGTAATATTGCTTTTCTCTACTGATCTATGTGCCACAAAAAGGTTGATGATGAGCCTTAAGTCTTTGTGTAGTCATTTAGTTTTTAGTCCAAAACTCCTCTCCTATAAGTAAGGCTTTTCTCGCTTTTATTTCTCTGTTTTATCAGACTACTCACATTCAAAATCTTCGTTTAAAAGTTTGTAGTTTTTTAGAACATACAATAAAGATATCTAGACTTTCCAATCTCTAAGTTTCTCTATCCTTGCAACCATTTATGTTCAAACTTGACTAGAAGCTTTCTAGCTCGATGGAGAACAGGTCATTGTCTACATTAGATCCAAATTAGGACGTTTGTATTTACATTTGTCCCAATAACAAAGTGATGTGTCATGTCATGGTGCATTCTTTGAGACTTTAATATCGGATCATTCTCTAATTCTCTTACTTGCTTAATACTTGTGATATAACCTTGGAAATCTATCTAAAATTATTTTTAAATGATAATCATTGCATAATATTAGTATATTAGGATATAATTCATGATCAAATATTTCATGTATTAAGTTTTATCAACAAAGTTTTATTTGTAAAAGTATCACCCTTATGAACCTATGTGTTGATACCTTTGGGCATGGATTTTGATATTATAATTATATGAAAAAATATATAATTCATGATTGATATTATTCACAATGTTATCATAAATACTTCATAAATTTTATGCAAATAAATCTATTATTTATCTTGTGACATTATGCCTAACCTTGAGATTAAGTGAAATGATAAATAGGTGAAACATCACATATAGATAAATATTTGTTAGAAAACAAATATTTAATAAGTAAATGATAGTTATCTTTTTAAATTATTAATTCATAATTATTTCATCATTTAAGTGCAACTATTATATATTAGTCATGTGCATCATTAAAAAAAAAAAGTTTGAAATATCAAATGAGCTTTTGTGAGTCTTAAATCAGTAATTTAGATAATGACATGTTAGCTGTTTACATGGAGAAAACATGTTATCTTTCTTCCCTGACTCTCACCAACTAACGATGTGACATCGTTGCATGGCCCACATTGCAATATCTATAAATCACCTTACCATCCAAAAAATATACCCCGGAAATGCGGATACATTGCTTATATGTCTGTGCCCACGACACACATCACACGCGGGATAAGGTTCCAGTAATCTATGAAGGCAACTGGACTATCGGATCAGAGTAACCGTTCCAAGCGCATGGTTCACTATTTTCGGGTTGCTTTTGGATGAAAGATTGACCCGAGGCTTCTCAGTCCAAAAGGGGAGGAAAGAGAACGGGTCAGACAACACGTTTGATGAATGCTCGTTATTTAATGACAGAACCTAGTAAAAAATGTCTTCCTCGAGGTATCTATAAACTAGCATCCATCCAGTGATTAGGAGGTCACCCCACCTCTCGCCTAACACCTCTCATAGCCCATTTCTCCGAGCTCTTCGAATCTCCATCACCCTCGCTCACCTCTTCTTCGGAAGGAACGCCCAAGAGCCGGGAAACCCAGCACGGTAGGAAGAGACTGAAGGGGATTTCTGCAGCAGTGTTGCGAACCATGTTGGTTTCGTGCATCGCGTTCCTGCTGGCCCTCCAGGCCGTGGCTCCCGTAGCTGCCTCGCATTCTCTGAAGGTGGGGTTTTACAAGCGGAGCTGTCCCCAGGCACAGACCGTCGTCAGAGACGTCGTGAGCAACGCCCTCGCCGCCAACAAGGGGATAGGCGCAGGGCTTATCAGGCTTCACTTCCACGACTGCTCCGTCAGGGTACGCCACTATCGCCTCTCCTCTATCGTCCAGCCGTCATTCATGATGGCTGCCAACTGGTGACTGTTCCGATAGCGTAATCTTATACCCTCCGGACTTGTCGACGTCTGACTCTCCTACGTAAACTTGCGAACAGGGCTGTGACGCCTCCGTTCTGCTGGAAGGCAGCGACTCGGAGAGGATGCATCCGGCCAACTTAAATAGCCTGCGGGGTTTCGAGGTGGTCGAGCAGGCCAAGGATCTCCTGGAATCGCAGTGCCCCAATACGGTGTCATGCGCCGACGTCCTGGCCTTCGCCGCCCGCGACGCCGCGGAATTCTTAGGCGGTTTCCGCTACCAGGTCCCGGCGGGAAGGCGGGACGGGACGATATCCCGGAACTCCGACGCCGACGTCCTTCCGCCTGTTAGAGATGAAAGCCCAATATGGACTTAGCGCGGAAGCTAGAAGACAGAAACAAAATGAACAACTCACAACCGGAGACACAAGGATTTACGTGGTTCGGAGGTTGGCCTCCTACGTCCACGGGCGGCGATGAAAAACTCCACTAGATGTAGAAGAAGTACAGAATAGCACTCCCCAGAACCCAGAATACAGACCTCTAATCTTGGCCCTCAAAGAACTCACTAATTCCTCACCAACAAGTAGAGATCACTTTATTGACAACTCACTCTCAACCCTCTGGTACCCTCTGGTCACTGGTGCTACTACTGATGCTACATATGAGATGAAAAAGAGATGGCCTCTATTTATAGACCTCCTGGAACCACCTCGGGAAACGTGCCAGCGACTCCTCGGGAAACGTGCAGACGGTTTCCTCCTTGAAGCTGGAACGGTTCAGCTGAACCGTTTCCCTTCTGGTTCGGCCTGCCCGTTACTGGGCCGTTGAGAAGCGTGAGAAGCGGTCCACATCGTGGGCCGTTTCAAACGTCTCACCTTCTCTCTCTCTTCTCTCTCTCTCTCCTCCGCATTTAATGCGGTCTTCTCTACTGCCGTTTGAGCTGACATGACGTGGCCTTGATGAGCCACGTGCCCAACAACCTCCCCCTTCAGCTCATAAGAGAGATTGTCTTCATGATCCTCAAGGAGCGTGCATGCTGATCAATTGTCGGCAGATCTCTTGCCTCTCTTTAGGTAGAGACTTGGTCAACATATCTGCTCCATTGTCATCTGTGTGAATCTTCTTGATCTGTAATTGCTTCTCTTCAATTACATTCCTGATCCAATGGTAACGCACATCGATATGCTTCGACTTCGAATGAAATGTGGGATTCTTACTCAAATGAATAGCACTTTGACTGTCGCAAAAGACCACATACTCCTCTTGCATCTGTCCTAATTCTCGTGAGAATTCTTTCATCCATAGCATTTCCTTACAAGCTTCTGTGACAGCAATATATTCAGCCTCTGTTGTTGACAAAGCAACACATTTTTGCAACCTGGATTGCCATGACACAGCTCCCCCTGCAAAGGTAATCACATAGCCTGAAGTAGATTTCCGTGTGTCAATATCTCTGGCCATATCAGCATCTGTATATCCTGCCAATATAGGGACATCATCTCCAAAACTTAGACAAACTTTAGAGCTCCCTTTGAGATATCTAAATATCCACTTTACTGCTGCCCAGTGCTCCTTTCCTGGATTTGTAAGAAATCTGCTAGTAACACCCACTGCATATGCGATGTCTGGTCTTGTACATACCATTGCATACATCAAACTCCCAACAGCTGAAGCATAAGGTATTCTCTTCATCTTCTCCTTCTCCTCATCACTTGATGGACTTTGTTCTGCACAAAGTTTAAAGTGATTTGCCAAAGGAGAACCAACAGGTTTTGCAGAATGCATACCAAACCTGTCTAGCACCTTCTCGATATATTTTTCTTGTGACAACCAAATCTTCTTGGCTTTCTTGTCACGAAAAATCTGCATACCAAGTATTTGTTTTGCTGGCCCCATATCCTTCATAGCAAATGACTTGTTTAGCTCTTTCTTCAATCTGTTAATTGTTGACAAATCTTTTCCAAAGATAAGCATATCGTCAACATATAATAAGAGAATCACAAAACTCTTATCAAAATTCTTGATGTATGCACAATGGTCTGTAAAAGTACGTTTGTATCCATTTTCATTCATAAATGAATCAAACTTCTTATACCATTGTCTAGGCGCTTGCTTTAGTCCATACAAGCTCTTCTTCAATTTGCACACAAGATGCTCTTTTCTTTTTATCTTGAAGCCTTCTGGTTGCTCAATGTAAATCTCCTCCTCCAAGTCACCATGAAGGAATGTTGTCTTTACATCTAACTGCTCGACCTCCAAGTCCATACTGGCAGCCATACCTAGAGCAACACGGATAGAAGACATTTTCACAACTGGAGAGAATATTTCATCAAAGTCAATACCTTGCACTTGGTTGAAGCCTTTGACAACTAATCTGGCCTTGTACTTCGGCACTGAAGTATGCTCTTGAGTCTTCAATCTGAAAACCCACTTGTTCTTCAATGCTTTCTTCCCCTTGGGTAGCTCCACAAGATCATATGTCTGGTTTTTCTGCAGTGCTTCCATTTCTTCATGCATAGCTGCCAACCATTCCTTAGTATGCTCACTTTTCAATGCCTCCTGATAACTTTTTGGTTCACCTGCATCAGTAAGCATAATATATTCTTCTTGTGGATATCTTCGTGAAGGTTGATGCTGTCTACTAGACCTTCTAAGATGAGGCTCTGTTGGAGGTAGCTCTCCTCCTTGCTCCTCTTCTTGTCTTGTAGGTAAATTTGCATCAGCTTCAGCCCTTTCTTCTTGCAATTCTCCCCCTCCATCATTGTGCTCATGATGGATGACTTGGTCATAATCTGTAAATACTTCTGCAGAATCTTTGACCACTGGAACTTTCTTTATATCTTCAATATTTTGATCTTCAAAGAAAGTTACATCTCGGCTTCGAAACACTTGTTGCTTCACTGGATCCCATAATCTGTAACCAAACATGTCACATGGATATCCAAGAAAAATGCACTCCTTTGTCTTCCCATCCAATTTGGACCTTTTCACGTCAGGAACATGTGCAAATGCGCGACAGCCAAATACTCTCAAGTGCTTATAAGAAACATCTTTTCCTGTCCATATATTATTTGCAACATTTCCATCTAAAGGCATACATGGAGATAGGTTGATGAGATCAATAGTTGTTCTTAATGCTTCATCCCAAAATCTTTTGGATAATTTGGCATGTGAAAGCATACTCCTGATCTTCTCCATAATGGTGCGATTCATCCTCTCTGCAATAGCATTGTGTTGAGGAGTGTCTGGGACTGTCATTTCATGAATAATACCTTGCTTCCTGCAATATTCATCAAATAAGCCCATATATTCACCACCATTATCAGATCTTATGCATTTCAGCTTTCTATCAGTCTCCCTCTCCACCTTGACATGAAATTCCTTGAAAACGTCAACAACTTGATCTTTAGTCTTCAAAGGATATGCCCAAACTTTCCTAGAATGGTCATCAATGAAAGTGACAAAGTATAATGCACCACTAATGCCATGAACATCAATAGCACCATCAGCCGTCTTTGTCCTCAATGGACCACACACGTCTGTATAGACTCGCTCCAAAACATGCAACTTTCTAGGCAAAGGTGGACTAGAAAAAGAAACTCTGTGTTGTTTGCCAGCCAAGCAATCAATACATGGGTTCAAATGAATACCTTTGAACTTGGGTAGGACTTCCTTCCTTGAGAGAGCTTGTAATCCCTTCTCGCTCATGTGTCCTAGCCTCTTATGCCACAATTGCATACTAGAATCCTTTTCTGTAGCATTTATCTGATCACCACAGCCTGCAGCCTGCATTCTGTATAAGGTATTGTACTTCTTTCCAGAAGCTACAATAAGTGAACCCTTAGTGATTTTCCAGTCACCTGCACCAAACTTGCCATGAAAGCCATCGTCATCAAGCATTCCAACTGAAATTAAATTCAATCTTAGACCTGCCACATGTCTCACATTCTTCAGTACCAATTCATAGCCAAGATTGGTCCTGATGTGGACATCACCGATACCAATGATGTTTGCTGTCCCTTCGTTGCCCATCTTGACAACTCCTAAGTTTCCAGTTTTGTACTTGGCAAAATACTCTTTCCTTGGTACGGCATGATACGAAGCTCCTGTATCAATGATCCATTCTGAATCTTTGCCAACACAAGAAAAAATTTCGTCAGTAGTAGACAAAATCAAATAATCACCACTTTGAATAGTGGCCACGGTGTTCCCTTTTGATTCTTCATTGTCTACATCTTTTTCCTTTTTCTTGTTCTTCTTGGGCTACTTGCACTGATTCTTGAAGTGTCCTTTTTCACCACAGTTGTAACAAGTAATCTCCTTCCTTGATCTTGACTTGCTTCTACCTTTTGAGTGACTTTTATCTCTTGACTTTGACCGCCCTCTATTTTCTGTGACGAGTGCTTGTGCTTCACTATGAGAACTGGTTGAGTTTTTCCGTCTCAACTCCTCATTGAGTAAGCTGCTTGTTACTTGGCTCATGGTGACAACACCATCTGGTGCAGAATTGATGAGAGACACCACCAATGTCTCTCAACTATCTGGCAACGAACTGAGAAGTAACAAAGCCTGTAACTCATCATCAAGACACATCTTCATAGAGGTTAACTGGTTAACAATACTCTGTATTTCATTCAAATGCTCAGCAATAAAAGATCCCTCCTTGTATTTCAAATTCACAAGCTTCCTGATCAAGAATGCCTTGTTACCTGCTGTCTTTCTCTCGTAAAGACTTTCTAGCTTCTTCCAAAGAGAATGTGCAGAGTTCTCAATGGATACGTGGTGAAAAACACTATCATCAAGCCATTGCCTGATGAAGCCAATAGTCTTTCGATCTAGCCTTTTCCATTCATCAACTGATGTCGCCTCTGGTTTTGCACCATCTCCTTGCAGAGGTCCATACAGGTCCTTGCAATACAAGAGATCCTCCATTCTTGGTTTCCATATTGTCCAGTTGTTCCCATTCAAGCTGATTATGCGAGAAATATTTCCTGTCTCCATAATCACTAACAAAAACCACAGCTCTGATACCAGTTGTTAGAGATGAAAGCCCAATATGGACTTAGCGCGGAAGCTAGAAGACAGAAACAAAATGAACAACTCACAACCGGAGACACAAGGATTTACGTGGTTCGGAGGTTGGCCTCCTACGTCCACGGGCGGCGATGAAAAACTCCACTAGATGTAGAAGAAGTACAGAATAGCACTCCCCAGAACCCAGAATACAGACCTCTAATCTTGGCCCTCAAAGAACTCACTAATTCCTCACCAACAAGTAGAGATCACTTTATTGACAACTCACTCTCAACCCTCTGGTACCCTCTGGTCACTGGTGCTACTACTGATGCTACATATGAGATGAAAAAGAGATGGCCTCTATTTATAGACCTCCTGGAACCACCTCGGGAAACGTGCCAGCGACTCCTCGGGAAACGTGCAGACGGTTTCCTCCTTGAAGCTGGAACGGTTCAGCTGAACCGTTTCCCTTCTGGTTCGGCCTGCCCGTTACTGGGCCGTTGAGAAGCGTGAGAAGCGGTCCACATCGTGGGCCGTTTCAAACGTCTCACCTTCTCTCTCTCTTCTCTCTCTCTCTCCTCCGCATTTAATGCGGTCTTCTCTGCTGCCGTTTGAGCTGACATGACGTGGCCTTGATGAGCCACGTGCCCAACACCGCCGGCCACCGCTAGTGCTGAGGTTCTCCGTGAAAGCTTCAGGAACAAGGGGTTATCGCTAGAAGACATGGTGGCGCTCCCCGGTGCTCATTCTCTCGGCGTCTCCCACTTCCCGGCCTTCTCTGGCAGGCTGTACAACTTCAACGCCACCCACCCGCAGGATCCCTCCTTGGACGCCGGCCTTGCCGACTACCTCAAGGGGCGGTGCCCGCCTCCGGGAACCGACCGCACCACCGTGTCCCTGAACCTCGCCACGCCTAATCGCCTGGACGTGCAGTACTACAGAAACCTGCAGAAGGGGAGGGGGCTGTTAACCTCCGACCAGACGCTGTGGACCAGCTCTCTTACGGCGGACAAGGTGGCGTCGTTCGCTGAGAAGCCCAACGCCTGGGCGAAGAAGTACACGGCCGCCATGGTGCGGATGGGTGCCATCGACGTGCTGACTGGGAACGAGGGCGAGATCAGGGTCAAGTGCGCTGTGGTCAACGGCCATTAAAACTCTTTGAACATTTTTTATTTTATTTCCACTATTTTTCCTTTCCCAGAATTCATAGCGGGATGGATAATATTGCGGCAGCTGTTCTTATTCTAGTATGTTAAGCGTTGTTACAACTGAAGGCTCTTGTTTTCGTGTTATCATGGCACAACGGAGCTCTTGCGATGATTGCGGTGCAGGAAGAGTCCTGCAAGAGAATGTAGTCTCAGCGGTAACAAGCGTGAATAGTGCGCCTATTTGGGCGACGGAAATGTTACTTTGGAACGGCGACCCTAATCCGAACTCGACGTTTGTTCTGTTTTAGTGTTAGTGAAGAGTTCGTCTTTCCTCATCTTTGGTTCCGCAGGGTGTTGAAGCTCCTTCACCGTGATCAATTTTTTTCGCACAACAAGGAAATCCTAAGAGTTTAGATTTTATAATACTACGTCATGGAGTCGAAAAGATAAGCAAAACCGAAGGAAAGAACGCACCTCGGGTGGTTCTCAGGTTCTTGGAGGTGGAGGTATAATTACAAGGATGATTCCCCTGACAGGAAAATAACGCCGTGATTAGAAGACTGAAGAAAGACGTGTCCGAATAGTCGATGACTACAACTAACTGGCATTGACACCCATGAAAGGTTTAATGATTAGGTAGATCATCGACTGGGGGATTTAACGAGAATCTAAATCGTTGGGGCTTTGTACCTTTCGGTGGAGTTTCAATATTTGCGGTAGATATTATTGCTTGGAGTCCAATGCCCTTGACACAGCTAATCCGTATTTTTTATGCATTTTACTCAAACTACAGTTGCACTGCATACGAGGGATATGCTTAGGAAGGACTATGGGTTGATGGAAAACGCACGGTTGCTCTCTTTTATATTTAAGGAACCGCCACTCAGGACTTAAAATCCGTCATAACACACCCCCTACAGGCATGTAGGATTTCGCTTCCTAATCCATTTTTAGAAGACCCAAGAGGGCAGCTGAGGTCTTACGATTAGGAGTACCCTCTTTTTGGGATGCGTGGAGAATGATCACTCCTGATCTACGGCCGATACATAGGGGGCAATTGGTGAAAGTTCAGGGGAGAGATTACTTCTATGAGCTGTTTGCAACTTTGGGGACAATTCCTCTTTTGTCCCTGAGTGGTCGCCCTAACCCATGTTATTCTCCACCATTGGAATTAAAGAGCTGAATGAGGAACGTCTTTCTCTCCGCCTAGGAGGTTCTTCGAAGGACTGCCCATGAAAGTGCTGCTTCGATCCCGACTCCTCCCACGAATAACAGATGTGTCATCCGGTGGGATTCTCTCTTAGCAACGAGAAGGGAGTCTATCTGCCTGGCTTTGTTGCTAGATATCCCTCAACGAAACCAGAGACTTCTGCGTCCCTCACAGTTCTCTTCCAGAGAAGAGAACATGTAGGAAACGTATTAGTCTCAAAGGAGACGCCCAGAGTCGGGCATCTAAAAGCGCAGCCGCTGAACGTCAAACTGCTCCGTAGGACATGGAAGAAGGAGACCATTCCTATGAAAATCTTTCCAATGTTTATTTATGGAGCCACAAAGTCACGTTTACGCTGCCCAAGAAAACAGACTCGCCGGTTTATTTTTTCTTATAACGGCATATAAATGCGATACTTAACATTCTTCTTTCTGACAGTGCGTGTAGTTATCGCATCCGACAACACCAAACTAAACGCGAAACGCTATTTTGAATTCTTAAAAACATTTTTGACGCGATCTTTACAATAACAGTAAGTTGCGCAGAATTCAAGGGTACCAAGGTCGGATGCTCGACAAACCGTGCCACTGATCATCGTTAATGAGAAACTTCTCCCAGCGATCGGAACGCCCTGGGCCGTATTTGGCACAGTTCATAGAATCCACAAATCCGGAACGAAAAATAAGTGTCATTAGTGATTGACGACCCTACAGTGCCGCCTGATCTCGCCTTTACGCCCGGTGAGCACGTCGATGGATCCCATGTGCACCATGGCGGCTGCGTACTTCTCCTGCCACCGGTGCGGATTCTTCGTGTTGGCCGCGACCAACTTTGCCGTCCTGGAGCTGCTCCACAGCGTCTGGTCGGAGGTCAACAAACCCCTCCCTTTCTTGAGGTTTCTGTAGTACTGGATATCCAGATGGTGGGGCGTCCCCAGGTCCAGGGGAACAGTGGGGTCGCGCCGGTCGTTGCCACGCCGACGCGGGCACCTGCTCTTCAAGAACGCCGCGAGGTCGGGATCCATGGAGGGATCCTGTGGGTGGGTGGCGTTGAACCCGTACAGCCTGCTAGAGAAGGACGAGCAGTGGGAGACGCCGATGGAGTGGGCCCCGGAGAGGGTCACCATCTCGTCCACCGACAGCCCTTTCCTCGCGAAGTTGTCTTTGAGCTGCTCAGCGTTGAAGCTGGGTGGAGGAATATTGCCCGGGACCTCAGACTCCAACGACACCTTCCCGTCTCGCCTACCGCCCGGAAGTTCGTAAAAGAAGCCGCCGGTGAAGTACGCAGCATCGCGGGCTGCGAAGGCCAGGACGTCGGCGCACGACACCGTGTTGGGGCAGTGGGATTCCAGGATAGCCTTGGCTTCGTCGATCACCTCGAAACCGCGCAGGCTCGGGTGGTTCGCTGGATGCTGCCTCTCCGCAGGTTTTCCGGGGGTAGAAGCCAGGAGAACCGAACCATCGCATCCCTGTTTAAAAGCCCAAAATAGTCCTCATGAGATCTATTGTTTGTGATCAGTTCACCATCTTCTCTTTCTCTCCTCTGTTCAGTCGAATCGGGAATGCGGCGGGGAGGGGATGTAGCTCACCCTGACGAAGCAGTCGTGGAAGTGCATCCTGATGACCCCGGCGCCTATCCCGGGGTTGTTGTGAACGGCCCGGCCGACGACGTTCCTGACGATTGTTTCCGCCTCGGGGCACGTCCGCTTGTAGAATCCCACTTTGAGTGAACTTCCGGATGCGCTGGGGACTAGGAGACAGAGGGAGAGCACAAGTGCCAGGCAGATGCGTATCCTCTCCATTTGGTATCGTCTGCCCACGTGTGTTTCCGTCTTCTTCACTGCTGTGCAAGCGGTTCGATTAAGGAACGACAGGGAGAGAGAGGGGTGGTGCCAGGACGGCCGACTGGGATGGAACTCCGAAGCTGAGTGGAATATCTCTGGTGGAGATGAGATCCCCCCTCATCCGTGATGGGATATTTATACATGTTCCTCCCCAGTGAGTGGACTTTTTCTTATCCATGTTTTTACGCTAGAGATGGCCAGAAGAAATGCTCGTGTTCGCTGACCTTTTCTATTTATCCGGAAGACTGAGTCTTCCATCCTTACCGCGTCCTCGTACCGCGTACGGTGTTGATAATTTAAGTTACCGTAAATCAACCTCGTCTGTATAAAGAAATACGAAGACCGAGTCAGATAGAGAAAGCGAGAGGAGTTGGTCGGGGTGGGGTCGTAAATGGGGCTAAGGCTATGAGAGAATTCTTCGGCATAACTAGTTTCGGGACCCAGCCTTTCTGATGAAGTTACTTAAAAGAGTGAAGAAATTTAACAAACGACATCCGGCTTAATTTATGATAGAGGAAACACAGGAAGAGAAGGCTACAAGAACAATCCAAACATGCTTGCAAGGGGACCAGTCCCCGAGTTTTTAGATATACGTCACCAAGGTGACAACAGGGAACCAGAGGACGGAAGGAAAACAGCAACACGTATCTGCTGAGCGGCTCGTGTATTTGTTTTTACAGATCTAAGGAACAGGGTTGTAAGAATTTTTACTATATTCTGTCATTTCTTTTGCCTGATTATATAGAATGGCAATGTGTCATGGGGGGGAGGGGGGGACATGCTCAGGACTCATACATAGTATGGGGTGAGAAGAATGATCAGTCTAAAAGTAAGAGTTTGTTAGGATGCGTATAGAATGGTCATCCCTGACCTATGGCTGATTCTTAGATTTTTCATCTACAGTAAATTATTAAGAATTTTAAGAGGGATGCCCCCCTTGAGTTCATTTAAATATAAGGTAATTGTATATTTGCCTTTACTTGGTTACCCTAACCCCACATTACCAATAGGGGGTGATATCCGTCGGTGTAGTGAGCAAGACAAAATCCAAATCAAGAATGTCATTCTCTCCCCCTTCAGAGGTGCTCTGAAGGTCTGCCCACGCGAAAACTACATGAATCCCTGGCGGTATCTTCATGGGACTCTCATTACTAGGCATTATTGAGCCATTCTAAAGTTAGCCCGTGGAATCCATTAAACGAATACTGTCGTTGCCTTCCACCTCCATTTCTATTGATTCAACAATAGCTACTGTCACATTTAGATTCGTTGACTAAAACTAAATTTATTTCTCCTCTCAAATCATTAGGAATGTCATGCATGACATGGGTCTTTCTCTCCACTATCTAGGTAATTCCTTCGTAGGTACTATTGGCACAGTGTCACCCTTTCTTGGCATGTTTCATTGCAACTATCTCAAGTGAGTCGAGATGCTTCTCTCAAACATGAAAAGATAATGCATGATGATCGGCTATGGCTATTATATTTGATGTACTTTTACATCAAGCTCGAATCTGACCAATGATTCCTGTAAAGAACAACGGTTCCTTGTTCTTGTCGCACGACCGTGATTATTATTCACCGATGCAGTCTTGATACCATTTATTCTCTTTTGTGCAGTCAACAAGACCAGGTGACTAGTGTGGGCTTATTACGGTGGCGTCGTTTGCAAAACACTGTTTATCAGACTGTGAAGAAGAATATTTCCGATAGCTGAAAGTTGTCGAAGAGGGAGACGATGACAGAGTAATCGCTCATGGGCCCAGCTCCCTCTCCACATGTCAATATTATTCTATCACTTGATATGTCGGATGTCATCTAACTTCACAGACGACGAACACGAGAACTCAGCAAGAGCTCTCCGTTCCCCTACAAGATCGAGACAGAGCGACAGAGAGAGAGAGAGAAACACACACACACAGACATAGACAGAGGGCCATCTTGGCTACCGGCTTCTGATTGTTCTTGCTCACCAGTGTCATCCAAATGCGTGCAGTTGCGTCGGGAGCGCCCAGGGGCAACCTACGTCACTCTCCCGCGGAATATGTCAAATTGAAAAGTCGACGATACAGTTGGGCTGATGAATTGTCGTCACAGTTTACAGAGTAGGTATTTTCGGGTCTCGAAAAATTAATCATTTACAAATTGTCGATAGGTAAATTTATTCACACTTAGTGCAATAGGGTAGTCCCAAAACTAGTTTACGCCGAAGAATTCGCTTAGTCCTCGCAGCTTTTACGGACCCACCCCAACCTACTCTCACTCTATCTGACTCGAAAAACTTGGTTGATTGGCACCATACCCGGTTTGATCCATTCTTTGTTTCTGATTTATTTTATGCATGAGATAGTTTAAATAAACTATCTACGTAATATGAGGGAACTAAAAATCAATAAATAAATACTTTGGTACTATGGTTAAATCATCATGAGCATACTCCAAATCGTGTTCCACCCTCACAAATGTGTTGACACATGACATATGAACCCAATATGACTTATCCTTAATCTTTTATTTATTTTTCTTTTGTTTGATAAATAATTTTATCTTCTCAACTTTCTTAATATAGACACGTCAATTCTCAAGCTAAAAATCTTGAATTTCATCTGTATAACTAAATTCATAATAATTTGTTAAAGAATTCAAGGAGATTAATCCATGGCATATAAACACAAACACAATTTTACCATGTATTGATATAATGATAGGATAACGACTTTCTAATAAACATTCTTTAATAACCATTATGAGATAGGACATCAACAATCCCTCACTTTTTGATGCATACACAATGATTGATACAACTGATCTAAGTATATTTTGACTTTATATATTTAATTCATTTATAAGATTATGAAGATCAAACAACATGTTTGGTATACACCTATGTATGCGTTTATTCAGGAGTCTGAATATATAATTTAAAAGAAAAATATTATTAAGAGTATTAGATGAAACTATTCTGGAGTATTCCTTTAGACTCTGTGGAAATACATGCTCATGCTCATGAGATCATACATGAAACCCACACAAATTCATCTCCTAGGAGACCCATTCCCTCTCACATCAGATGTGGTTATCATCACCTCGTGCCGTCACACATTATATTTTCCTCTAACAACTTAGTTTTCTTAGGGCTTGATAAAAAGCAAAGCATCATAGTTGTTGAGTTGATATTTTCTGAATTTAGTTGTTAAAGAGGGTGAAATATTTTCATTTTACATTGATGTGCATGTCACAAAGAAGTCAATGATGACCCTTAAATGATTGTGTATTGATGTCTGTCGCAAAGTAAAACTTCATCATGATTTAGCATCTTTATTTTATCAGACCACTAATGATCAAAAGTTTTATTTAAAACCTTGTTGTTTTTTTAGAGCATAAACTAACATCCCTTTAACCTTTCAATCTTTGAATCTCTCTATCCTTGCAGCCATATCAGTTCAAATTTGAATTCAAATTTTCTCACCTTTCAAAGAACAAATTGGTGTGCAAATCGGATGTAGATCATCAAGTTTACCTTCACCATGTTTTTGCATAGATGACTTCTGTGTCATCTCAGACTTCACTCTTCAAAACGTGAATATTGGAATCATTGTCTCATTATCGCACAGACTTGGTACTTCTCATATTTAAATAAACTTATCTAACATCACTTTGAAATAATAAACAATGGAATATTTCACATTACTTGTGTTGTCTACTATAACATAACGATATACGGAATCCTTCAATAAAAAGTATTTCATAAATGTCCTCAAGTATTCTAACACTCAAAAATTACTCAATTTGAGAGACCATCTCTATTCTGATCGTTAATAATAAGGTCATGAAATTGATATTTTTTGAAAAATTTTATTATGTATTTAAATGATACAGAAAGAGACAAATAAAGGACTATCATGTTTGATTTTTTGTGTGTGATTATCAGAAAAAAGGCATCAACATGTCCGACGCCACATTTCGATCTAGTATAGAAATAAGAATATTAGTAATCCAATCATATTATCACACAAAGTGCAAAGCTTTTTCCTTGCATTCAAATGTCCATCATACTTCAAAACAGTCACAAAACAAAAGCATCTATCCAAAGATACTATCTTTACCTCAAATTTAATCCTTCAGTCTAATTTTCACACATTCTCCCTAACTCAATAGTCATTTATGTTGCTGTTCCATGTGGGAAATCCAAAAGTTATACTTCACGATTCCCTAATTAGCCTAGAAGATTTTAAAACCAACTTTCACATTGATGAGAACAATTCTATGACGTCCTATGGCTGATTCTCGGCATTGAGTTTCCTCTCCCACTCTGAAACCTTAATACTCTTAATTTAATAAGATAAAAACGTTCCTTCTAACAAAAATTTTGTCCATCGAGAATTTTTTGAACAATGTTGGTCGTTAGAAATCGTTTCAACTCATTTCTCAATTATCTGTTCGCTGAAAGAAAAATTATCAAGATATCTCTTTCAGTGAACCTGCAGTTTTCACCACTCTCAAAACAGACACCATCCGTCTTGCAGTAATCCAGCTCTCCCCATTCTACGTAAACCTATTTAAACCATCATGCACATTTATTCCGTGTCTCGTCCGCGAATCAACAAAGTGCCGTACATTTAAAAACATCCCCGTATGAATTCTCGGAAGAGATAAATAATGGAAACAAGATGACAAATGTTCAAAGGGTTTAGTGGCCGTTCACCACAGCGCACTTGACCCTGATCTCGCCCTTGTTCCCAGTCAGCACGTCGATGGCACCCATCCGCACCATGGCGGCCGCGTACTTCTTCGCCCAGCGGTTGGGCTTCTTGGCGAACGACGCCACCTTGTCCGCCGTTATAGGGCTGGTCCACAGCGTCTGGTCGGAGGTGAGCAGCCCCCTCCCCCTCTGCAGGTTTCTGTAGTACTGGACGTCCAGGCGATTCGGTGTGGCGAGGTCCAGGGACACGGTGGTGCGGTCGGTTCCCGGAGGCGGGCACCGCTCCTTGAGGTAGTCGGCAAGGTCGGCGTCCATGGAGGGATCCTGCGGGTGGGTGGCGTTGAAGTTGTACAGCCTGTTGGAGAAGGTCGGGCAGTGGGAGACGCCGAGAGAGTGAGCGCCGGAGAGCGCCACCATGTCTTCTAGCGATAACCCCTTGTTCTCGAAGCTTTCACGGAGGACCTCGGCACTATCCCTGGGCCCCGGAAGGACGTCGGCGTCGGAGTTCCGGGATACCGTCCCATCCCGCCTTCCCGCCGGGACCTGGTAGCGGAAACCGCCTAAGAATTCCGCGGCGTCGCGGGCGGCGAAGGCCAGGACGTCGGCGCATGACACCGTATTGGGGCACTGCGATTCCAGGAGATCCTTGGCCTGCTCGACCACCTCGAAACCCCGCAGGCTGTTTATGTTGGCGCGATTCATTCTCTCCGAGTCGCTGCCTTCCAGCAGAACGGAGGCGTCACATCCCTGTTCGCAAATTTACGTAGGAGAGTCAGACGTCGACAAGTCCGGTGGGTACAAGATGTTGTACGGAGCGTCTTCAGATGAGACGCATTTTGAGTAGACGGACGAAGGAAGAAAGGCGGCGGTAGCGTACCCTGACGAAGCAGTCGTGAAAGTGCAGCCTGATAAGTCCCGCGCCTATCCCCTTGTTGGCGGCGAGGGCGTTGCTCACGACGTCTCTGACGACGTTCTGTGCCTGGGGGCAGCTGTTCTTGTAAAACCCCACCTTCAGAGAATGCGAGGCAGCTGCGGGAGCCACGGCCTGGAAGGCCAGCAGGAACACGATGCAGCATCCGCACATGGTTCGCAGCATTGCTCCACAAGTCCCCTTCAGCCTCTTCCTGTCGTGCTGGGTTTCCCGGTTCTTGAGCGTTCCCTCCGAAAAAGAGGTGAGCGAGGGGGATAGAGGTTGGTGGAGCTCGGAGAATGGTGATATGAGAGGTGTGAGTCGAGAGGTGAGATGACTCCTAATCAATCAATGGAGCCTTATTTATCGATGCCTCTAGGAAGACATTTTTGACCTCTTCGTTTCACGCTTCAAGAATATGGGCGATCAAAACGTGTGCAGGAGGAGCCTGACTTGTTCCAATCGGTCCCTTGGTTCTTTGACCAATGATCTCACTGGTCATAGAATCGTCGACATTATAATAGTTCAATTTTTAAAGGTTGAGTGGTCGACTTTGTATTGTTCGTAACTAATGGAGGAGGCCGCCTAGGGTTGACCGAGAGGAGAAGTCTGGGACGGCATCCTTAGACTCTGTTGCACGAAAGAAAATTAGCAAGTGCCCAGAGAATTCATACGGGGATGTTTTTAAATGTACGGCACTTTGTTGATTCGCGGACGAGACACGGAATAAATGTGCATGATGGTTTAAATAGGTTTACGTTTTACACAACATTTAAGGCTCATCATTGACTTCTTTGTGACATGCACATCAATGTAAAATGAAAATATTTCACCCTCTTTAACAACTCAACAACTATGATGCTTTGCTTTTTATCAAGCCCTAAGAAAGCTATTTGTTAAAGGAAAATATAATGTGTGACGGCACGAGGTGATGATAACCACATCTGATGTGAAGGGAATGGGTCTCCTAGGAGATGAATTTGTGTGGTTTTCATGGATGATCTCTTGAGCATGAGCATGTATTTCCACAGAATCTAAAGGAATACTCCAGAATAGTTTCATCTAGTACTCTTAATAATATTTTTCTTTTAAATTATATATTCAGACTCTTGAATAAACGCATACATAGGTGTATACCAAACATATTGTTTAATCTTCATAATCTTATAAATGAATTAAATATATAAAGTCAAAATATACTTAGATCAGTTGTATCAATCATTGTGTATGCATCAAAAAGTGAGGGATTGTTGATGTCCTATCTCATAATGGTTATTAAAGAATGTTTATTAGAAAGTCATTATCCTATCATTATATCAATACATGGTAAAATTGTGTTTTTGTTTATATGCCATGGATTAATCTCCTTGAATTCTTTAACAAATTATTATGAATTTAGTTATACAGATGAAATTCAAGATTTTTAGCCTGAGAATTGACGTGTCTATATTAAGAAAGTTGAGAAGATAAAATTATTTATCAAACAAAAGAAAAATAAATAAAAGATTAAGGATAAGTCATATTGGGTTCATATGTCATGTGTCAACACATTTGTGAGGGTGGAACACGATTTGGAGTATGCTCATGATGATTTAACCATAGTACCGAAGTATTTATTTATTGATTTTTAGTTCCCTCATATTACGTAGATAGTTTATTTAAACTATCTCATGCATAAAATAAATCAGAAACAAAGAATGGATCAAACCGGGTATGGTGCCCATCAACCAAGTTTTCCGAGTCAGATAGAGTGAGAGTAGGTTGGGGTGGGTCCGTAAAAGCTGCGAGGACTAAGCGAATTCTTCGGCATAAACTAGTTTTGGGACTACCCTATTGCACCAAGTGTAAATAATTTTACCTATCGACAATTTGTAAATGATTTATTTTTCGAGACCCGAAAATACCTACTCTATAAACCATCACGACAATTCATCAGCCTAACTGTATCGTTGACTTTTCAATTTGACATATTCCGCGGGAGAGTGATTGCCCCTGGGCGCTCCCGACGCAACCGCACGCATTTGGATGACACTGGTGAGCAAGAACAATCAGGAGCCGGTAGCCAAGATTGCCCTCTGGCTATGTCTGTGTGTGTGTGTGTTTCTCTCTCTCTCTCTGTCGCTCTGTCTCGATCTTGTAGGGGAACGGAGAGCTCTTGCTGAGTTCTCGTGTTCGTCGTCTGTGAAGTTAGATGACATCCGACATATCAAGTGATAGAATAATATTGACATGTGGAGAGGGAGCTGGGCCCATGAGCGATTACTCTGTCATCGTCTCCCTCTTCGACAACTTTCAGCTATCGGAAATATTCTTCTTCACAGTCTGATAAACAGTGTTTTGCAAACGACGCCACCGTAATAAGCCCACACTAGTCACCTGGTCTTGTTGACTGCACAAAAGAGAATAAATGGTATCAAGACTGCATCGGTGAATAATAATCACGGTCGTGCGACAAGAACAAGGAACCGTTGTTCTTTACAGGAATCATTGGTCAGATTCGAGCTTGATGTAAAAGTACATCAAATATAATAGCCATAGCCGATCATCATGCATTATCTTTTCATGTTTGAGAGAAGCATCTCGACTCACTTGAGATAGTTGCAATGAAACATGCCAAGAAAGGGTGACACTGTGCCAATAGTACCTACGAAGGAATTACCTAGATAGTGGACAGAAAGACCCATGTTATGTATGACATTCCTAACTATTTGCGAGGAGAGATAACTCTAGTTTTAGTCTCAACAAATCTGAATGCGGCAGTAGCTATTGTTGCATCAATAGAAATGGAGGTGGAAGGCAACGACAGTATGCGTTTAGTGGATTCTATGGGCCAACTTGGGAATAGCTCAATAATGTCTAGTTATGAGAGTGCCATGAAGATACCGCCAGGGATTCATGTAGTTTTAGCGTGGGCAGACCTTCAGAGCACCTCTGAAGGGGGAGCGAATGACATTCTTGATTTGGATTTTGTCTTGCTCACTACACCGACGGATGTCACCCCCTATTGGTAATGTGGGGTTAGGGTAACCAAGTAAAGGCAAAAATATACAATTACCTTATATTTAAATGAGCTCAAGGGGGGCATCCCCCTTAAAATTCTTAATAATTTACTGTAGATGAAAAATCTAAGAATCAGCCATAAGTCAAGGATGACCATTCTATACGCATCCTAACAAACTCTTACTTTTAGACTGATCATTCTTCTCACCCCATACTATGTATGAGTCCTGAGCATGTCCCCCCTCCCCCCATGACACATTGCCATTCTATAAAATCAGGCAAAAGAAATGACAGAATATAGTAAAAATTCTTACAACCCTGTTCCTTAGATCTGTAAAAAAAAATACACGAGTCGCTCAGCAGATACGTGTTGCTGTTTTCCTTCCGTCCTCTGGTTCCCTGTTGTCACCTTGGTGACGTTTATCTAAAAACTCGGGGACTGGTCCCCTTGCAAGCATGTTTGGATTGTTCTTGTAGCCTTCTCTTCCTGTGTTTCCTCTATCATAAATTAAGCCGGATGTCGTTAGTTAAATTTCTTCACACTTTTAAGTAACCTCATCAGAAAGGCTGGGTCCCGAAACTAGTTATGCCGAAGAATTCTCTCTTAGCCTTAGCCCCATTTACGACCCCACCCCGACCAACTCCTCTCGCTTTCTCTATCTGACTCGGTCTTCGTATTTCTTTATACAGACGAGGTTGATTTACGGTAACTTAAATTATCAACACCGTACGCGGTACGAGGACGCGGTAAGGATGGAAGACTCAGTCTTCCGGATAAATAGAAAAGGTCAGCGAACACGAGCATTTCTTCTGGCCATCTCTAGCGTAAAAACATGGATAAGAAAAAGTCCACTCACTGGGGAGGAACATGTATAAATATCCCATCACGGATGAGGGAGGATCTCATCGCCACCAGAGATATTCCACTCAGCTTCGGAGTTCCATCCCAGTCGGCCGTCCTGGCACCACCCCTCTCTCTCCCTGTCGTTCCTTAATCGAACCGCTTGCACAGCAGTGAAGAAGACGGAAACACACGTGGGCAGACGATACCAAATGGAGAGGATACGCATCTGCCTGGCACTTGTGCTCTCCCTCTGTCTCCTAGTCCCCAGCGCATCCGCAAGTTCACTCGAAGTGGGATTCTACAAGCGGACGTGCCCCGAGGCGGAAACAATCGTCAGGAACGTCGTCGGCCGGGCCGTCCACAACAACCCCGGGATAGGCGCCGGGGTCATCAGGATGCACTTCCACGACTGCTTCGTCAGGGTGAGCTACAACCCCTCCCCGCCGCCTTTCCGATCCGACTGAACAGAGGAGAGAAAGAGAAGACGGTAAACTGATTACAAACAAGAGATCTCATGAGGACTACATTGGGCTTTTGAACAGGGATGCGATGGTTCGGTTCTCCTGGATTCTACCCCCGGAAAACCCGCGGAGAGGCAGCATCCGGCGAACCACCCGAGCCTGCGCGGTTTCGAGGTGATCGACGAAGCCAAGGCTATCCTGGAATCCCACTGCCCCAACACGGTGTCGTGCGCCGACGTCCTGGCCTTCGCAGCCCGCGATGCTGGATACTTCACCGGCGGCTTCTTTTACGAACTTCCGGGCGGTAGGCGAGACGGGAGGGTGTCTTTGGAGTCTGAGGTCCCGGGCAATATTCCTCCACCCAGCTTCAACGCTGAGCAGCTCGAAGAGAACTTCGCGAGGAAAGGGCTGTCGGTGGACGAGATGGTGACCCTCTCCGGGGCCCACTCCATCGGCGTCTCCCACTGCTCGTCCTTCTCCAGCAGGCTGTACGGGTTTAACTCCACCCACCCACAGGATCCCTCCATGGATCCCGACCTCGCGGCGTTCTTGAAGAGCAGGTGCCCGCGTCGGCGTGGCAACGACCGGCGCGACCCCACTGTTCCCCTGGACCTGGCGACCCCCCACCATCTGGATATCCAGTACTACAGAAACCTCAAGAAAGGGAGGGGTTTGTTGACCTCCGACCAGACGTTGTGGAGCAGCTCCAGGACGGCAAAGTTGGTCGCGGCCAACACGAAGAATCCGCACTGGTGGCAGGAAAAGTACGCAGCCGCCATGGTGCACATGGGATCCATCGACGTGCTCACGGGGCGTAAAGGCGAGATCAGGCAGCACTGTAGGGTCGTCAATCACTAATGACACTTATTTTTCGTTCCGGATTTGTGGATTCTATGAACTGTGCCAAATACGGCCCAGGGCGTTCCTATCGCTGGGAGAAGTTTCTCATTAACGATGATCAGTGGCACGGTTTGTCAAGCATCCGACCTTGGTACCCTTGAATTCTGCGCAACTTACTGTTATTGTAAAGATCGCGTCAAAAATGTTTTTAAGAATTCAAAATAGCGTTTCGCGTTTCGTTTGGTGTTGTCGGATGCGATAACTACACGCACTGTCAGAAAGAAGAATGTTAAGTATCGCATTTATATGCCGTTATAAGGAAAAAAATGGACGAATCTGTTTTCTTGGGCAGCGTAAACATAACTTTGTGTCTCCATAAATAAACATTGGAAACACTTTCATAGGAATGGTCTCCTTCTTTCATGTCCTACGGAGCAGTTTGACGTTCAGCGGCTGCGCTTTTAGATGCCCTATTCTGGGCGTCTCCTTTGAGAGTAATAAGTTTCCTACAATGTTCTCTTCCCTGGAAGAGAACTGTGAGGGAGGCGGAAGTCTTTGGTTTCGTTGAGGGATATCTAGCAGCAAAGCCAGGCAGGTAGACTCCCTTCTCGTTCCTAAGAGAGAGAATCCCACCAGATAACACATCTTTTATTCGTGGGAGGAGCCGGGATCGAAGCAGCACTTTCAATTGGGCAGATCTTCGGAGAACCTCCTAGGCGGAGGGAAAGACTTTTCCTCATTCAGCTCTTTAATTCCGATGGTGGAGAATAACATGGGGTTAGGGCGACCACTCAGGGACAAGAGAATAATTGTACCCAAAGTTTCAGACAGCTCATAGAAGTAATCTCTCCCCTGAACTTCCACCAATTGCCCCTTATGTGTCGGCCGTAGATCAGGAAAGATCGTTCTCCACGCATCCCAACAAGAGGGTACTCCTAGTCGTAAGACCTCGCCTGCCGTCTTGGGTCTTCAAAAAATGGATTAGGAAGCGAAATCCTACATGCCTGTAGGGGGTGTGTTATGATGGATTTTAAGTCCTGAGTGGCGGTTCCTTAAATATAAAAGAGAGCAACCGTGCGTTTTCCATCAACCCATAGTCCTTCCTAAGCATATCCCTCGTATGCAGTGCAACTGCAGTTTGAGTAAAATGCATAAAAAATATGGATTATCTGTGACATTGATTACCTCTGTCAAGGGCATTAAACTCCAAGCAATAATATTTACGCAAATATTGAAACTCCACCGAAAGTTACAAAACCCCAACGATTTAGAGTCTCGTTAAATCCCCCAGTCGATGATCTACCTAATCATTAAACCTTTCATGGGTGTCAACTCCAGTTAGTTGTAGTCATTGACTATTGGAACACGTCTGTCTTCAGCCTTTTATTCATGGCATTATTTCCTGTCAGTGAACCATCCGTGCAATTATACCTCCACCTCCAAGAACCTGAGAGCCACCCGAGGTGCGTTCTTTCCTTCGGTTTTGCTCATCTTTCCGACTTCATGACGTAGTATTATACAATCTAAACTCTTAGGATTTCCTTGTTGTACGAAAAAAATTGATCACGGTGAAGGAGCTTCAACACCCTGTGGAACCAAAGATAAGGAAAGATGAACTCTTCACTAACACTAAAACAGAACAAACGTCGAGTTCGGATTAGGGTCGCCGTTCCAAAGTAACATTTCCGTCGCCCAAATAGGCGCAGTATTCACACTTGTTACCGCTGAGACTACAGTTTCTTGCAGGACTCTTCCTGCACCGCAATCTTCACAAGAGCTCCTTTGTGGCGTGATATCACAAAAAAGAGAGCCTAATGTGATCCTCAGGGAATCATAAAAATAAGCCAACAGAGGGCAGACCCAAGAAAGCAGATCCTCTAGTCGTAACAACGCTTAACAATGCTTAGCATCCATCCAGGGATTAGGAGGTCAGCCCACCTCTCGCCTAACTCCTCTCATATCTCATAGCCCATTTCTCCGAGCTCTTCGAATCTCCATCTCCCTTGCGCTCTCCTCTTCTTCGGAAGGAATGCCCAGGAACCGGGAAACCCAGCATGGCAGGAAGAGAATGAAGGGGATTTCTACAGCAATGTTGCGAACCATGTTGGTTTCGTGCATCGCGTTCCTGCTGGCCCTCTAGGCCTTGGCTCCTGTGGTTGCCTGGCATTCTTTGAAGGTGGGGTTATTCGGTTTCAACCTTGCACGTCAGCAACAAGTCGGTCAAATGCGGAAGCAACGGAGACGTAGAAGAAAGAGTCCATGACCAATCATTTGTTTCTGTTTTTCTTTCTGTTTGTTTTTCAGCAAAACTTTGCTTCTGTTCGTAGTTTGTTCGAGATCCTATCATATGGGACAGGTGCCACCCATGGTAGTATCTGTGGACAATGTCGATACGACCAAGCCCTTTCTGTGTTTTTATTTCATCGATCTGTATCTCTCAAGTGAGAGATAACCCCCTGAGGTTCCTTTGAAAGTTTTCTCTTTCTTCACTCTCTTCTTTCATGTGAGCAAGGGTGTGACGCCCCACAAGTGGTATCAGAGCTAAGAAGAGAAGTGATCCAAGGAAGAGAAGTGAAGAAGCCATGCCACAAAGGGTTTAGGCTACATCTCAGGCTGGTGAAAGGTCGCCTAGAGAAAGGGATTTCATCGCCAATACTGCTACACCAACAGAGTCTCTGGTTAAACTAGGTAATAGTTTTCCTATGCTCTCAAATAAGAACTATTCCTTTTGGGCCATGAGAATGGAAGTTCTTCTAGAGGCACATGGTCTCTGGGATGCTATTGAGGTAGAGAAAGTGCCAAGGAAGACAGATCGACAAGCATTGCCGGTCATGCTTGGAGCAATCTCAGAGGGGATCTCAAAGCAACTTGATATCAAGAAAGGTGCTAAGGAGACATGGGAAATACTGCACATGAAAAATGCTGGTGTTGATCGAGTGATAAAGGCAAAGATTCAATCTCTGAGGAAAGATTTCGAAACACTTGTGATGAGTGAAGACGAATCAGTAACTAACTTTGCAAGGAGACTCTCTCAAGTTGTTGCTAAGTTGAGAAGTCTTAGAGAATTTATTGAAGAAAGGGTTGTCGTCATCAAGTTCCTCCACTAAACTCCAGCTAAGTTTGATGTTGTCACAATATCTATTAAGCAATTCGCTCATATTGACAACATGACATTTGATGAAGCTGTTGGATCTCTTGAGATCCAAGAGGACAAGATGAAGGATTGTCAGACCAAATGAGAGGAGCAAGTTCTTCTGGCTAAGGTGATGGGGAAGTTCAAGAAATATGATAGTGAAAGCTCTCGTGGCAGGGGTTGTGGTCGTGGTAGAGGTCGTGGTAGAGGCAGAGGAAGAAGAAATGGTGGTAGAAGATTTGAAAAAGATGATGAAAAGAAGCCTCGTGACAAGTTCAAGATGAGATGTTACAATTGTAACAAACTTAGACATTATACTTATGAGTGTCATAGAGATAAGCAAGAGAAGGCCCACATTACTGATGCTGAGGAGAAGGAACCGTTAGCAGTCCTCATGGCAATTGCTAATATTCTGCTCCAAGGAGTCAAGGAATAGTAGTTAGAAGATGGGATATGGTATCTAGATACAGGAACAAGCAATCATATGACTAATGATCAAAGTTATTTCCAAAATCTAGATAAATCTTCAACTGGTTCTGTTAGATTTGAAGATGGGTCTACAGCAGAGATCTATGGTAGAGGAAGCATTCTCTTTAAGTGTTAAGACGGAGGCCAAATGAAGTTAGGTAATGTCTTTTATATTCCAAGACTTAAATCTAATATTTTGAGTCTTGGGTAGTTGGATGAAAAAGGATGTAAGACCATGATGGAAGCAGGTTTTCTCTTCATTTATGATAGATAAGGGAGGCTCTTAGTGAAGGTGAAGAAAACTAGAGGGCACCTCTACTTGTTAAAGTTAAATCCTATTGAAAAATGTTTGGTTGCTGAGAGCAAATCAGAACTGACTTAGACATGGCACAAGAGGTATGGACACTTGAATTTTAAATCTTTAAATAAGCTTTCATCTCAAGAGATAGCAAAGGGGCTTCCTCAAATTAAAATTCCTCAAAATATTTGCAAAGAATGTGTTGCTAGCAAGTAACAATGAAGTCCATTTCCTCTTACTACCTCTTTCAGGGCTAACAAACCCCCTAGAACTTGTCTATAGTGATATTTGTGGCCTAGTATCACCTACTACATTTGGAGGGAGTAGGTATTTTTTGTTAATAGTTGATGATTATTCTAGTTGATGATTATTGTAGTTCTAAAATAAAATAGTGAGGCCTTTTAAACTTTTGTTAAATTCAAGACTATGGTTGAAGTAGAGAAGGGTGTGAAGATTGGCTGTCTTAGAACTGATCAAGGGGGAGAATTCACTTCCTCAAAATTCTCTTCTTTTTACACTAAACAAGAGATTAAGCATCAGCTTTCACCTCCATACTCACCACAACAAAATGGTATTGTCGAAAGAAGAAATATGATGATTATAAGAATGGTCAAGGGTATGCTGAAGGAGAAGCATTGACCTCATGAGATGTGGGGTGAAGCTGTAAATACTTGTGTTTACATTTTGAACCGAGCTCCTACTAAATGTCTTGATGGAGCTACTCCTTATGAAATTTGGATAGGGATGAAATCAAATGTGGAGCATTTGAGAGTGTTTAGCTCTCTAATCCATGTGAAGGTGCAAAGAGAGAGGCTAAAAAAAACTTGAAGATAGGAGTAAGCCTATGGTTTTCATTGGTTATGTGGTTGGCACTAAAGGCTATATGTGCTATGATCCACATATTGGGAAGGTACATGTTAGTAGAGATGTGATATTTAAAGAAGACAATCAATTGGATTGGGAGATCTTTGATGAGAAAGAAAAAAGAGGTACATTTTGTTTTCCTAATTTTTTTTGAACTAATTGATGTGGATAATGGTCAGGTTGATCATATTATGCCAGAAAAACAACCTGAAAATTATGAAGAAAGTTCTACTCATATTTTAGATAAGGGACAAAGTGGCCCTTCTACCACTGAGGAGGTTTTTCAAACAAGATTTAGAGATGTTGGTCATGTTTATGGAGAGACAGACCAGATCCACATTGACCCAATAGAATGTTATTTGGCTCAAGAGGAGCCTAGTACTTACCATGATATAGTAAATAGTGAAATATGGAGATGTGCCATGGAAGAGGAGATTGAAGCAATTGAACAAACTGACACTTGGGCATTAGTCTCTCCACCACTTGGTTGTAAGCCCATTAACCTCAAATGGGTATACAAGGTAAAGAGAAATACCCAAGGTAGCATAATGAGACACAAAGCTAGGTTAGTGGCAAAGGGCTATGTTCAAAAATATGGTGTTGATTATAAAGAAGTTTTTGCACTAGTGGCCAGAATATAGACTATTAGGGTACTAATATCTCTTGCAGCACAAAGAGGTTGGCAAGTTCATTATTTGGATGTCCAGTCCGCATTTTTAAATGGAGACTTAGAGGAAGAGGTGTTTGTAAAGCAGCCTGATGGCTATGTGAAGAAGGGAAGATAACATCTAGTGATGAAACTAAAGAAAGCACTTTATGGGTTAAAAAAGGTGCCTAGAGTCTGGTACACCAAGCTAGACAAATGTTTGACTTGTCTTGGGTTCTCAAAGAGTTCTCAAGAAGCTGTAGTCTACTATAAAATTTCAGGTGTCTTTTACTTACTAATTGGTGTTTATGTTGATGACTTGATAGTGACAAGATTAGACAGATGTCACATTGAAAAATTCAAGGCCCAAATGAAGTAAGAGTTTGAGATGAACAATCTTAGATTGCTCACTTCATACTTGGGAATTGAAGTTACTCAAGAGGCTGAAAAAATCAAGTTGAGTTAGAAGGGATATGCCTTGAAAGTGCTAGAACAAAATGGCATGATGGATTGTAATCCAACACAAATTCCTTTAGAAGCACGTTACAAATTCAGCAAGGAGGGAATTCATTCACCAGTAAATTTCACATAATACAGAAGATTGATTGGGAGTCTAAGGTATTTAACCCATACAAGACTTGATTTGATGTCCTCAGTTGGTTATCTCAACAAATTTATGGAGAATTTAACTACTGAACATATAGGAGCAGCCAAAAAAATACTATGATATATAAAGGGGATACTAAATTTTGGTTTGGCTTATGAGAAAGGAGGAAAAGATATTTTGATGGGTTATTCAAATAGTGATTATGCTGGAGACCCAAAAGATAGAAAGAGTACGATTGGTATAGTTTTCTTTCATGGGAAAAATGTGATTTGTTGGGGATCGTAGAAACAAAAAATTATGGCAACCCAGATGCGATGATTATGAAAGTAGGCCCCCATAAGTCATAATGGATAAGCTCTAGGAGATGACTAGTTTAATGCAAGGCCTTTGAGAATGGGAGTTTATGAGCTTTTGAAGAAAGACATGCATCACAAAAGGAGCTTTTACTAGATTTCATTATTGGAAGGCCATAGGTTTCAATTACACGATGAAGAATTAGGAAATTGGGATGCCCCACTCACTCATGCCATGTGTTTATTGATGCTCTCTATCCTAACAAAGCTCGTGGATTATTGAGATTTTGTAGAAGGTACAATCCATCCCTAATTGTTCCCATGAGCAGTGGTGCCCTTGTTGCCTCATCTTTCACCATACAATAAGATACATGAAATTTCACATATACATGGTTATCATTTGTCAGTTTATGAACTAATAAAAGATTTTTCATGATCTCAGGCACATGAAAAATATTTCAAAGTTTTAAAAGATTCGAATGTGAAGGCAATAGTGATGATCTAATAGAGTATTCAAACCTGATCCATTTCTAACTTGCCATTGATCAGGGCCTTGATAGAGAGTAGGGTCTATAAGAGTATGTGGCTTGTTGATGACATGATGAGTCACTCCATTGTCTAAGTACCATGCGGTGTTTAGAGACAATTCAACTAAAGTGTGAATGCCTTGACTTGAGATTGAGAAGGCTTGAGGCTATTATGAATTATATGCATTGGGGTTTGTCTATCCTTGAAAACTACAGTTGAACCTTTCTTTATTGTCTTGGGCTCGATGCCCACACTGTCCATATATTTGACATCTTAGAGTGTATCTACCTCCATTCCTTCCTCTACCACGACCAAAATATCTTGCAGATCTTCCTCTACCATGATCAAGAGTATTCAACTAAACTTGATTAGCTGCAAGAGGAAAATTTGTTGGACTGATGTCCTTTGGAGTAGATGAGAAATTAGTCAACTCCTCGTGAAAATTAATCTATACTACTACATTTTCAAAGCAGAGATTATGCATATTTGATGTGATTCTAGCATTAAACACAGCATAAGAGGACCCAAGGCCTCTGAGAAGAGCATAAGTTGCCGTTGTTTCTTGAATCAATTGTCATATTGCAGTCAATTCATTACAAGTACAACAGATATCTTGAACATAATCAGCAATAGATATTGTGTCCTTTGACATGTTGTGAAATTTGTTCAAGAGATGCATAATCCTCAAAAAATTTTTAGGTGCACAATTCTTGTTCAATACAGTCCATGCTTCTTTCATTGTACTCTTCCCTACAACATAAGGTAGAACTGATTCAGAAAGATATAAAACGATGAGTGACAACACATGTTGGTCTTGTTGCCACCAAGTCTGATAAGTTTGATTCACCAGGAGCAATCCATTAAGTCCTGGTTGTGTAGAGGGTAGAGGATCTTGATCAAGGATATGAGCCAGACCATAGCAGTTCAGGACAAGGACAAGTTGAGTTTTTCATAATAGGAAATTGTTCCTAATGAGCTTAATAGAAATCGGTGAGTTGATCACAGTTGCAGAGGTTGGGGCTGGTGCTGGGAGAGGAGATGCTGCCATGGTTGGAGGCGCTGTCATGAGTGGAAGACTCCTATCTTGAGCACTGAGATCTGCGGAAGCCGTTAGATCCGCCATGGATCTTGAAGCAGTTAGATCCTTTGCTCTGATATCATGAAGAGAATTAGAGAAACAGAGGAGAGAGGCAGTGAAGAGAGAAGTTGCAAAAAGAAAGAATCCTCGATTCAAGTTTTCACTTCAAGTAAGTACAATATTTTATAGTAGGTTTATATTTCCAGTAATAGAATGAATCAAGAATCTGGTGGGCAGTTAGCCAGGTCCAGTCACTATTAAGTGTGGTGACTGAATCTGCTGAGAATCCTCTGTTTCAACAGGGGGCTGTTAACCTCCGACCAGACACTATAGACCAGCTCTCTCACGGCGGACAAGGTGGCGTCGTTTGCCGAGAAGCCCAACGCCTGGGCGAAGAAGTACGCGGCCGCCATGGTGCGGATGGGTGCCATCGACGTGCTGACTGGGAACGAGGGCGAGATCAGGGTCAAGTGCACTGTGGTCAACGGCCACTAAACCCTGTGAACACTTGTCATCTTATTTCCACTATTTTTCCCTTCCCAGAATTCATAGCAGGATGGGTATTATTGTAGGCGGCAGCTGTTCTTATTCTAGTATGTTAAGCGTTGTTACAACTGAAGGACCTGCTTTCTTGGGCCTGCCGTTTGTTGGCTTCGTTTTATGATTCCCTGAGGCTCGCATTAGGCTCTCTTTTTTGTGATATCACGCCACAAAGGAGCTCTTGTGAAGATTGCGGTGCAGGAAGAGTCCTGCAAGAGACTGTAGTCTCAGCGGTAACAAGCGTGAATAGTGCGCCTATTTGGGCGACAGAAATGTTACTTTGGAACGGCGACCCTAATCCGAACTTGATGTTTGTTCTGTTTTAGTGTTAGTGAAGAGTTCGTCTTTCCTCATCTTTGGTTACGCAGGGTGTTGAAGCTCCTTCACCGTGATCAATTTTTTTCGTACAACAAGGAAATCCTAAGAGTTTAGATTGTATAATACTACGTCATGGAGTCGAAAAGTTGAGCAAACCCGAAGGAAAGAACGCACCTCGGGTGGTTCTCAGGTTCTTGGAGGTGGAGGTATAATTACAAGGATGATTCACCTGACAGGAAAATAACTCCGTGATTAGAAGACTGAAGAAAGACGCGTCCGAATAGTCGATGACTACAACTAACTGGCGTTGACACCCATGAAAGGTTTAATGATTAGGTAGATCATCGACTGGGGGATTTAAAGAGACTCTAAATCGTTGGGCTTTGTACCTTTCGGTGGAGTTTCAATATTTGCGTAAATATTATTGCTTGGAGTTCAATGCCCTTGACAGAGGTAATCAATGTCACAGATAATCCATATTTTTTATGCATTTTACTCAAACTGCAGTTGCACTGCATACGAGGGATATGCTTAGGAAGGACTATGGGTTGATGGAAAACGCACGGTTGCTCTCTTTTATATTTAAGGAACCGCCACTCAGGACTTAAAATCCATCATAACACACCCCCTACAGGCATGTAAAATTTCGCTTCCTAATCCATTTTTTGAAGACCCAAGAGGGCAGATGAGGTCTTACGATTAGGAGTACCCTCTTGTTGGGATGCGTGGAGAACGATCATTCCTGATCTACGGCCGACACATAAGGGGCAATTGGTGAAGGTTCAGGGGAGAGATTACTTCTATGAGCTGTTTGAAACTTTGGGGACAATTGTTCTCTTGTCCCTGAGTGGTCGCCCTAACCCCATGTTATTCTCCACCATTGTAATTAAAGAGCTGAATGAGGAACGTCTTTCTCTCCGCCTAGGAGGTTCTTCAAAGGACTGCCCATGAAAGTGCTGCTTCGATCCCGACTCCTCCAACGAATAACAGATGTGTCATCCGGTGGGATTCTCTCTCTTAGCAACGAGAAGGGAGTCTATCTGCCTGGCTTTGTTGCTAGATATCCCTCAACGAAACCAGAGACTTCGGCCTCCCTCACAGTTCTCTTCCAGAGAAGAGAACATGTAGGAAACGTATTAGTCTCAAAGGAGACGCCCAGAGTCGGGCATCTAAAAGCGCAGCCGCTGAACGTCAAACTGCTCCGTAGGACATGGAAGGAGACCATTCCTATGAAAGTCTTTCCAATGTTTATTTATGGAGCCACAAAGTCACGTTTACGCTGCCCAAGAAAACAGACTCGCCGGTTTATTTTTTCTTATAACGGCATATAAATGCGATACTTAACATTCTTCTTTCTGACAGTGCGTGTAGTTATCGCATCCGACAACACCAAACTAAACGCGAAACGCTATTTTGAATTCTTAAAAACATTTTTGACGCGATCTTTACAATAACAGTAAGTTGCGCAGAATTCAAGGGTACCAAGGTCGGATGCTCGACAAACCGTGCCACTGATCATCGTTAATGAGAAACTTCTCCCAGCGATCGGAACGCCCTGGGCCGTATTTGGCACAGTTCATAGAATCCACAAATCCGGAACGAAAAATAAGTGTCATTAGTGATTGACGACCCTACAGTGCCGCCTGATCTCGCCTTTACGCCCGGTGAGCACGTCGATGGATCCCATGTGCACCATGGCGGCTGCGTACTTCTCCTGCCACCGGTGCGGATTCTTCGTGTTGGCCGCGACCAACTTTGCCGTCCTGGAGCTGCTCCACAGCGTCTGGTCGGAGGTCAACAAACCCCTCCCTTTCTTGAGGTTTCTGTAGTACTGGATATCCAGATGGTGGGGCGTCCCCAGGTCCAGGGGAACAGTGGGGTCGCGCCGGTCGTTGCCACGCCGACGCGGGCACCTGCTCTTCAAGAACGCCGCGAGGTCGGGATCCATGGAGGGATCCTGTGGGTGGGTGGCGTTGAACCCGTACAGCCTGCTAGAGAAGGACGAGCAGTGGGAGACGCCGATGGAGTGGGCCCCGGAGAGGGTCACCATCTCGTCCACCGACAGCCCTTTCCTCGCGAAGTTGTCTTTGAGCTGCTCAGCGTTGAAGCTGGGTGGAGGAATATTGCCCGGGACCTCAGACTCCAACGACACCCTCCCGTCTCGCCTACCGCCCGGAAGTTCGTAAAAGAAGCCGCCGGTGAAGTACGCAGCATCGCGGGCTGCGAAGGCCAGGACGTCGGCGCACGACACCGTGTTGGGGCAGTGGGATTCCAGGATAGCCTTGGCTTCGTCGATCACCTCGAAACCGCGCAGGCTCGGGTGGTTCGCCGGATGCTGCCTCTCCGCGGGTTTTCCGGGGGTAGAATCCAGGAGAACCGAACCATCGCATCCCTGTTTAAAAGCCCAAAATAGTCCTCATGAGATCTATTGTTTGTAATCAGTTCACCATCTTCTCTTTCTCTCCTCTGTTCAGTCGAATCGGGAATGCGGCGGGGAGGGGATGTAGCTCACCCTGACGAAGCAGTCGTGGAAGTGCATCCTGATGACCCCGGCGCCTATCCCGGGGTTGTTGTGGACGGCCCGGCCGACGACGTTCCTGACGATTGTTTCCGCCTCGGGGCACGTCCGCTTGTAGAATCCCACTTCGAGTGAACTTGCGGATGCGCTGGGGACTAGGAGACAGAGGGAGAGCACAAGTGCCAGGCAGATGCGTATCCTCTCCATTTGGTATCGTCTGCCCACGTGTGTTTCCGTCTTCTTCACTGCTGTGCAAGCGGTTCGATTAAGGAACGACAGGGAGAGAGAGGGGTGGTGCCAGGACGGCCGACTGGGATGGAACTCCGAAGCTGAGTGGAATATCTCTGGTGGCGATGAGATCCCCCCTCATCCGTGATGGGATATTTATACATGTTCCTCCCCAGTGAGTGGACTTTTTCTTATCCATGTTTTTACGCTAGAGATGGCCAGAAGAAATGCTCGTGTTCGCTGACCTTTTCTATTTATCCGGAAGACTGAGTCTTCCATCCTTACCGCGTCCTCGTACCGCGTACGGTGTTGATAATTTAAGTTACCGTAAATCAACCTCGTCTGTATAAAGAAATACGAAGACCGAGTCAGATAGAGAAAGCGAGAGGAGTTGGTCGGGGTGGGGTCGTAAATGGGGCTAAGGCTATGAGAGAATTCTTCGGCATAACTAGTTTCGGGACCCAGCCTTTCTGATGAAGTTACTTAAAAGAGTGAAGAAATTTAACAAACGACATCCGGCTTAATTTATGATAGAGGAAACACAGGAAGAGAAGGCTACAAGAACAATCCAAACATGCTTGCAAGGGGACCAGTCCCCGAGTTTTTAGATAAACGTCACCAAGGTGACAACAGGGAACCAGAGGACGGAAGGAAAACAGCAACACGTATCTGCTGAGCGGCTCGTGTATTTGTTTTTACAGATCTAAGGAACAGGGTTGTAAGAATTTTTACTATATTCTGTCATTTCTTTTGCCTGATTATATAGAATGGCAATGTGTCATGGGGGGGAGGGGGGACATGCTCAGGACTCATACATAGTAAGGGGTGAGAAGAATGATCAGTCTAAAAGTAAGAGTTTGTTAGGATGCGTATAGAATGGTCATCCTTGACCTATGGCTGATTCTTAGATTTTTCATCTACAGTAAATTATTAAGAATTTTAAGGGGGATGCCCCCCTTGAGCTCATTTAAATATAAGGTAATTGTATATTTTGCCTTTACTTGGTTACCCTAACCCCACATTACCAATAGGGGGTGACATCCGTCGGTGTAGTGAGCAAGACAAAATCCAAATCAAGAATGTCATTCGCTCCCCCTTCAGAGGTGCTCTGAAGGTCTGCCCACGCGAAAACTACATGAATCCCTGGCGGTATCTTCATGGCACTCTCATAACTAGACATTATTGAGCTATTCCCAAGTTGGCCCATAGAATCCACTAAACGCATACTGTCGTTGCCTTCCACCTCCATTTCTATTGATGCAACAATAGCTACTGCCGCATTCAGATTTGTTGAGACTAAAACTAGAGTTATCTCTCCTCGCAAATCGTTAGGAATGACATACATAACATGGGTCTTTCTGTCCACTATCTAGGTAATTCCTTCGTAGGTACTATTGGCACATTGTCACCCTTTCTTGGCATGTTTCATTGCAACTATTTCAACTGAGTCGACATGCTTCTCTCAAACATGAAAAGATCATGCATGATGATCGGCTATGGCAATTAAATTTAATGTTTACTCAATGGCATGAACATTGTGCTTCGCCACCTGGAAATGAACATTCTTAACTACAAGTGACTCAAATGTAAAGTTGATGAGATTATTTACTAACCCAAGTCAGGACTTGAAGCTAAATGTTTTTAACAACAATTTGGTATTGACATTTATGAAACTTTCAGCAAAGTTATCAAGATAACTATTATGTGTGTTTACAATATAATTACTATTAGCTATGAATTTTTGATATGATAGTTAGATGTTTCTGATATCTTTTTCTATGGGGATCATGAGGAGAGTATTTATGGTTTAATCACTGAATTTTTTTGTATCCTCTGTTTTCAGTTCATGTTTCACATCTTCATAATTTTTCGTAAGAACATGGTTCAAACGATTAAGTTCACGACTCTAATTAATATCTTATTTTCTCTAGCTTAAAGACACTTTTTTTTTTCATCACTTAGGCAAGTCCTAACTATTCATTTGAATTCATGAGCATGACATTCGTATTATGAGCTCAGATGTAGGAATAGTTGATTTCTCATCACATTATCAAGTGTTGAGTTTACAGTATGCGATCTTGTTCAGACTCACTACTCTATGGGAACAGTGTTGCAAGGTCATCTTAATGTTCGTGTTCTCTCTCAATAAAAATATTTTACAGATCTACATACTAAGTCAACATATATGGTTTCAAACCCATCTTTATAGGCATTACTGCCTCATCAACGCATGCAACTATTAATATTATTTCCTACCATGTGAATATTCTCTATATAAGAATCTTGTGAATTTTCTTCAGCACCTCACTATCTCCCATCCAAACAATGGATTTACAACTGATCAAGTCTACTAATTCATATATGAATTACATTCAAAGTGTTATATTGTAGTCACATGCATCATGTGCTATCGTAAGAGAATTAACATGGTTTACTGCTTCACTGATCTTCTAATCTTAGCCCAGTGCCTTTGGTGATATATACCAGGTGAGGTTTGTCAAAAAACTAGAAGTCTACTAGTGGCTACCTTATTTTCTTTAGATGCAATCTTATTTTATGGAGATCTAAGAAGTAAGCCAAGTGATCCAGTTTAGAACCAAACTACAGTACAAAGCCATTATAAGTGCCATAATAGAGTTAGTTTGAAAACATTTGCTTATGCATAATCTTGGACTTCCTTCTCCATCAACTTTTAATGTCTAGTGTGGTAACACTGGTAGCTAACTCACAATCAAAAATATTATGATGCTCACATCTTCGCTACAAGTGTTGGTTAGTTTTGTTGACAACATTCACCTTATCCTCAAAAACAGGTTGGCCTACTAGTTTTGACTTTTTTGTACACACACATTTTTCTAAATTTTCAAGGTTCTATGTATGAATATTTGTATTAACGCATCATTGACCTTATTTCATTCCACGGATTTTAAGTATTCAAAAACTTGAGCATATCACTTTTGGAAACCCGTTGACAGTAAACATCTCACAAGCACACAAATTGAAGGACGCAAAATTGAAGCTTGATGCAGACGAATTCGTCAACTAAAAAGTACTCACACTTTTCTTGCATTACACACGTTTCTTGCATTACAATAAATGGTTTGCAGGAATAGAATCATTCAGAATCCTGCAAACCATTTATTGTTGCACGGAAAATCCATGGATCACAACCCCAATAATTCACTTGACTTTAAACATAGTTTGGGCATTCAATGGTCATTATCCTTGTCCCTTGACTTGACTTCAAGTTAGCACTCTAACAGTGCTGCGCTTAACTCTACTCCAACCACTTAAATAATAATAGTAATGATAACAAATGGGTTTTTAAGTATCTGCAAAACAAGATGCTGCAATTAAAGACAAGAAAGATCTTCCCCACTTTCCAAAATTAAGCAAAGATTATGATCCAAAATTCCTGATGGAAGAAAATACCTCTCCACCAACTCCTCTGAAGGACAAACCAACCTACCCACCACCTGAATCCCCGCCACTTTGTCTACAGAGACACAGCTCAGGAATCCAGAATGGATAGGACTTAATACTCACTACACATACCACGGATAGGAATTAGATATGTATGATTTTTCTTGATAGAATTTATGCTACGTACTTAAAAAAGGTTAGACCAGGACAGATCAACATTTGGATCTCCCTTGACCCAGTCACATTCATTTTAGTCACCTTTCATTAAGAAAAAAATCACATTATTTTAATATATCGGATAGAACCAGTAATCATGATACTTACACATGCACGCATGCTTTACTATATGTTCAGTTATTTTTACCAAAAATTAACTTTAATCGGTTCCCATGGCAAAGTAGAAAAGGTATGAGCATCAATGGACGAGGCTTTAATTCTTATTTCTCGCGAGAAATATTCTCTACTGTCATTCTTGTCATTCCAACAGAGGTAGGTCTAAACTTCCAGTGAGGATGTGGATTCAAGACCAATGTGTGCCCAGAAGAAACACTGGACACAACGACTGTGCTAACAACCCAAGAGAACCAGGAGCAAGAGATGTGACAGCTGATAATGTGTCATTTATCTATGTTAATCAATGAAAAATGATTAGAAATGTCACATTAATTGATTTTAAATACAATGAGATTATATGAGAAAATGATAAAATACATTTTATAACTCATTGCATCAAAATTATCTCATTTGAGTATTATTCTTGACAAATGTTTTAGTGATTTAATTTATGTTAACATGAATATCCAAGGCAAATACCTTGAGAAATATTTTCTTGGGCCGCAGAAAAATCAGAAGAATGAAAGTTAGAATTTCTTGAATTTATTGTAATTTTGTTAGACTTATATTGGGCAAGATAGTGGGCTGATTACACATGCCCACCATCAAGCCCAATATCAGGCCCAATACCCAACCATTTCAATGGGGGGTTAAAGGGGAAGAGAAGAAGAGAGAGAGAGTAGATTGGGCGGACCACGACAGCTAGGGCACGGCGACGGCTGGCCTCTCCATGTGACAGGTAGAGACGGTGACGGCGAAACAGTGGCACAGTGGCATGGAGATGGCTAGGGCACAGCGACAACTAGCCTCTCTATATGACAAGCGGAGACAGTGACGACAAAGCGATGGCACGGCAGCGTGAAGACAGTGACAAAAGCTACGGTGGACAGAGCTTGTTCCCCACAAAATGGTTGAGGTGGCAATGGCAACAATGGTTGCTATGAGCTTCCCTAATGCGTGACAGGCATAGGGGGAGTTGAGCACGACAGTGGCAGCGACATTCACAGCAATTTTTAACCCCCTTTCTTCCCCTTCTCAAACCCCTTATGTGTGATAGATGAAGAGGAGCGAGAATGTCATAGTTTAAGAGTTTTTAGCATTTTCATTTACTTTTCTTTATGCAATTTACTTGTTCATTCTTTCTCAAATATTTGGGTTATTTATAGTTCTTAATTTCAATTATTTACAACTTTCTTTGTTGCTTCATTTTATTGTTCTTCTTCAAATTTCTAAGTGACACAAAGATTTGAAGAAGAATTCTTAAAATTTGATTATTTTATTGATCTCCTCACCACTCACTCTTCTACTAATCCATGAGTGACACATGGATCAGTAGAGAATGATTATTTTCTAGGTTTTAATTTATTTTTCTGTATATCTTTGAGTTCTTCTATGTTAGGTGGGTGACACACTTGATATAGTTGAATTTAGTTAATTTCTTTTTATTAAAAAGCCAATCACTTTATTTATTCACATAACTCTTTTTATTCCCTTTGATTAAAAAAATAAGTATTTGAGAATACAACTTGATATCATAATTTGAAAATCATCTTTGAAGATTGACCCGAAACCACTAAAATTTCAAGTTAATTTCTATGTTTTGAGTTCTGATAAAAATTTAAATTTGACATATTTTATTTCAACGACTAGAGTGCGATCAACAATAGTCATGCCAACTACCTTCATTTGCTCACAAAAGGAGATGGTGGTGGCAGCACTGCTGCAGATGGTGTCAACTGCATCATGAACCTCATAAGCACCCAGAACAGGGGCCTGTAGGCAGCAGCACCAACAGCGCAGAACTTCTAGAAAGGCGTCAGTGGCAGCCGTGCCACAGACCTACTACATGTGTCTGGGAAAGGAAAGGGGATCTGGAGAACAGAATGTCGGTGCCTTTACTGACACCGACTTGCAACCATCTAGAACAGGAAACGGTGCCCAACATCTTGAGAGAGGACAAAGCATTTCTCTGGCAATGGATGAAGGCAGAGATGGAGTCTAACCACAGGACAAAGAAGGTCAAATGGCCCCCACCAACCCCTGCAGATTTGACTTTTTAGTATCCAACTTCTTTGTAAATGATGGGGCAACCAACAAGGCCTTGGCTCCTCTTTCTCAAGGGGAAGGAGAACAGGAAACCCTCAGAAAAGTGGAACAGAAATGGTCATCATTCCACATGACTCAGCTGCTAACTCCCGTACTTACAGAAAATTTATGATGAGCTTCAGCCTGTGATGGTGGCCGAATAGGAAGCTAGTGAGTGACCTGCGCTGACCAAGACATCTCGTCAAAATGATCAAGATCTTAGTTACATTTAATTTATATATTTCGTGTGTGCATAGCTGGCATGTCTGCAATTATATATATAAATATATAAATTTATAAAGCAAGAGAGAAAGAGAGAGAATAGACAGGGACCATGTGCTATATGTAAAGCCATTGTTTGGCTCTTCATCGTTTTTACATGTTGTACTTCCTAGAAGAACGATCTAGTAGAAAAGATTGCTGCCAAAAAATAGAAAAATGTAGACGTGAAAGAAGGATGGATGATGGTCAGCTGAATTGGGTTGCATTCCAGACACAGCATTTGTTTATTTTCAAAGGCTTAGGAATTTGGATTCGCAGATAACGATGTCATTTTTGGGAAAATATATTCGACCAAAGTTCTCAAAACAGATATGGTAGAGAGAGAAAGTGAACAGTACTGGAGCTTTAGTAAAGAGAGAGAAAGTGAGCAACTGGGTATCTGTCCTACGTGAAGTAGAGAGGGTACAACTACACATGACCCATGAAAGAGCTAGCCAGATGGTGCATCGGAGCACATTAACCAAAACAAGTAATCATTCAAGTAATGCGCTTTCTTACTCTATAATTATCAGGTCGCTCAGTTGCAGGTATCAGCTAAAGGCATGAACAGAAGTGAAGAACTAAGTCTGTCCTTATTTCCCGCTGAAAGCCCTACAGAAAGAACCGCAGAGTAGAGTGAAAATCCATTGCACAGAAATCGTAGGAATAATTCACAAGGGCACACAGATCGGGATTCACATGATTTGCTCTGGTATGTGTCATCTTGATGGAAAAGAAACAATTAGGGTTTTTAGTTGATGATCGAAAGACTGTAAAGATATAGAATCAAGAGAAAAATGCGTAAATATAATGAATGAATGCTGCCAACTCAGTAACTCCTGGGTTCTATAATATGGAATATTTTAGTTATCGTCATCAATAACGATCAAATAAATGGGTAAAACAGAGCTTCTACAGTGGGCAGTGATTAACCAGCCGGTGCAGATAAGTTGATCATATTCAATCGATATAGATTACGTTATGAGAGAAAAAAATGATTTTTCCTCTTGAAAAACAGTGGTGCAGCATAGAAGCAAGAGAGATTAAAGTAAAGCAACGAAATTGCAGCAGCATTTTTACGGTAAGCGTTTGGGTTTTCATCATGAAACTGGCACAAACATAATGAAAGAAAAAAACTGAAAAAAAAATTACCTCTTAGAGAAGAGCCTCTTTCTTGTGAATGCAAGGGGCAGAACCAGAATCCACACGCTAAAAGAATATATAGTCCCTCAATCTAGTGCACTCCATAACCATGAAGGAGAAGAGTATCAGCTATCATACTCCTCGCAGCATCACATAATTTTTCAGCATTGTTCCCTTTTACAGGCTTGTGAACCACAACTTTCACATCGCCTGAGTTCAGCAAACCTTCCATTCCAGATGGCATAAGGACGCCTGTCCCCATGAGAGTGATTGGCACAATGGGTGCCCCTGTCTTTGCCGAAACACTAAATGCACCTTTCTATAACCATGCACAAGAATTAGATTTTAGATACCAGAAAACTTATCATACATTTAAAACATTTTCATGAAAAGGCATGCATACATATCGATATGAATATGTCCGTGTGCTTTTGTGTGTGTGTGTGTATATAGATGTGTATATTTATATATATATGTAAGACAATGTGTGAGAGTCAGGAATCACAACTTCATTAGTTACTCACCTTAAATGCACCCAATTTTCCATCTTTAGACCGAGTACCTTCTGGAAAGAAATACACAGATGTGCCTTTCTTCACTAGTTCAATGCAGCGCTTAAGGCAGTCCTGAATTAATTACAAAGATAAGTCAGATTTAGGGAAAAATCAGAAAATGGTGGCAAGGAGGGATTTGCTTTTAACTTCTTCACTCCAAAAATGGCAGATGATCATCCCATCAATTTACAATAAAAGTTTTTTTTGGATGCTGAGAAACAAGATGATCTAGATTGGGCTATAATTTAACACTGAATTAGAACTAAAATCCTGAAGAACGCAGCAGAGGGAAGTACCATTTGACTTTTTGTATCCATTCGGCGAATGGGGATGATCCCGAGGAGGAACATCGCCCACCCAATTATGGGAAATAAGAACACACTTCTCTTGCTGATGAACTTGAAGCTTTTCCCCAGTGTCAGGAGAGTGTATATGTCGAGGAAACTCTGATGATTGGAGACATAAACAGCTGGCACATCGTTGGGAGGAAGATTTTCCAGCCCCTCAAACTCTATGCGGTAGAATGGCAACACAGTCAACCATGCCCACATCATGGCGATCCAATGTTGAGCCTTCCTCTGATACCTATCGAACAAGAGAACGAAAGGATGCGCCACCATCATCGCCAGAAAGAGAATTATTGCAGTTGAAGCAGTCATTGCGTAAAAGCAAACCCCCCTGATTCGTGAACTCAATTGAAATCCTGTCCAAGACCGCACGATTCAATTGAAGGATCAAACAACAGGCAAAATTCCCCCAAAATTCAAAACCGAAAATCCTGCAAGGCACCTGTCGCAGGGTGGGCAGAGAAATCAGACGAGCCTGCGGTTGCAGATGTTCCGCAACTCACAAGACTCCTCCTGCGCCCCATCTGACGCCTATGCCATGATGGAGGAGCACCACTCAGCCTGACGAGGGAAGGATCCCCGTCTTGTTCACCACATGAGACCCCGCATAATAAAACTGGAGAGCGACCGGCAGAAGAGCAAAAAGGTCGTCAGAGAAGTCCGCATCAGCACCTCATTCCTAATCCAAAGAAGAAAATGGCTCACCATGCGGGCGCTCCAAGATTCCTCGTCTGGTTTTCACGGCGGTGGCGACCGCAGAAACACGTCTGGAGGCGGGAGGCAGCAGGGGACTCTGGATGGGCCGGAGCAGCGTCAAGCTCCCCATTCTCTTCGCTCACTTCCTCTGGGAAGAGGGAGCTCATCAGGGGCGGCGAGGAGCCCAGCAACAGATAGAGAGAGAGAGAGAGAGAGAGAGATAAGGCCAATCCGGTAGACAATTAAATGGAAATTCCGTTGGATTCCTTAATTAAAAAAGTATTATATGCTATATATAACCATTTCATTATTAAAAAATTATCATATATGATAATGGGCCGGCCCATATCCAGGTGATTAGATAAATGGGCCTCTAACTATGTGGGCCCAATTTTTTCTTAAAAATAAAATTTCATACAAATTAAAATGTGATTAAAAATTAATTTCATACAAATTAAAATGTAATGGATAATTAAGCATTATTGAAAAAAAAATAATATATTGGGCTAATTAAGTTGCTGTGTTGACGGGGGTCGGTCCTTGGAAGCTCGATAGATAGAACGCGATGGGGGCGGAGGAGGGAGGGGAGCTCAGATCAGGCAGCCGCACCAGTCGCCGGCGACAGTCCTCGGTGTGATCGGACGGCGGTGGAGGCCTCGTCGAGGAGGTGTTTATTTGTGTGGTGCTACTCCCGCTGCGTTCCCTCTCCGACCGGGGATCGAGGGGGAGAAGAAGAGCGAGGTGAGGGGTGGGGCAAGAGGGTGCGGCGTCTGGCCAGGGCACTTCGTGCTGCCGACTGAGGGATCGCCTGCGGGCCTCTCCTGTGTCTCTCCCGCCGGCCGTGTGCGGACGGCGATCCGCCTGGTTCCTCGGTTTTCCGCGCTCGGTTGGGCTTGATTTTCCGAGATTTCTGGTAGTCTGCTGCTTCGCCTACGGGGCTTGCCAGGGTGGTGGTCTGTTTTGGTTTTATCCTTCTTCATAGGGTTTTGTTTTTCGTCTCTTCCATAAGTAAAAACTGAGTTTGAACGGCAATGCTGATCCAGAGCTCTTTGTTTCCTGTTTTGTCATTGTCCAATGTTTAAAACTTCTAGTTGGCCGATATTAACAGCGCTGTTCACTTTTTTTTCCGTTTTTTCTATGTTTTTCTTTACTCCCTCCTCCGATTTCTGTTGTCACCGCTCCCGCTATCCATTTCATTGATTCTATTATTTCCCCTGTTTGGAGATCTCAAATCATTTTCAGATTCGTGGTTATCCTTACTGGTCAAATTGTCAGGTGAAGGACTCGCATAAATTCTGGACTGGCATGTGCAATGGCCCACAACCAGATACAGGAGCCGAAGGATCAGCAGAATGATCCTATTCCTTCACGCAGTGCTGGTTTGTTCCACGTCCCATTTCCGTATATCACTTGAGAAAATTATGTCGAGCCTTGAACTGGTGGGAAAGAAATATTAGAAGCAATTACGATGGATACTTTCTTCTGGCTTCTTATCCTATATCCCTTTTTGGTTACCTGATCAATTTGCATTTTACCCAACTGGTGCTAAAGTATTACTCTTCGCAATAACATCTACCTAGATCGGGGTGTCAATTTTAAGAGATTGACGTGTTGTTGATAGAAATCTCTGTTGACAACCATTTTCTATCATATGAACAGTTGATCGTGAATTCTTACTTCCCATGAATGGAATATGTGACGGGAGAACCCAGCCCTATTTGGAATAGATTTAATGCTTCTTAGTCGTGATGATATAAGATTGATTGCTTTCTTGGCGATCTGACTTGATCCAGCCAAAATTTGCCTTTTAAAAACATGTTTTTCCTAAAATTGAAAACAGAGCAAAAAGAAGATGAAAGGGAGATGGATTAAGATAAAAGCCCTAGTAAGGACGTAAGGGAGAACTGAGGACCAGCCATTGAGACTACTTATTGCTCGCATGTTTATAGTAGTCACTGCGTCCTTTGGATTCTGGATAAAGAAAAGAACATTTCAGAAGTGGTGTCAATAAGTTTCTGAAGAGGCTTTTGTGTATGGCCATGTCTTTCTATAGATGTGGATGGAAACCAAAACCGATTTTCCAATCCCCAGGGTACTGAGTGGAATTTTTCGATAATATTCCAATTTTGTGCGGTTTGATTACCACATTCCTAGAAGAGTAGATCATAAATGCAGGTTTATCTGGATTCCAGAAATTAGTTTTGGAGCTCCTTCCCTGCATCTCAATCGTTGTTAGGTCAATTCAATGGGGCATCTTCAAATCAGATTTTCTCATGCATCTCATCTTGCCCATTGATAGCATCGCACTTGTACCTTGCCGAAGAAAGTGTGATTTTGTGTTCAACACCCATTTGCTCCTGGGATGTGAGTAGTTGGGAGGAGGGAGGGTAGCTCTTGAGTAGTTATGGGTAACGGATCCTACTCCATCTTGAAGCCCATGACCCTGGTTTTAGTCTGCAGGCACTGCTCGGGTTTACTGTGAATGACTGGGTTTCATTTTCAACCAAAACTGACGCTAGAAATTATTTCTTCTCGTTGAATGTTTCGACCAAAGTTTCAAGATCATTCATTATTAAAGGTATTAGGAACCTAAAAGAGAGTTGAATATTGGCCTGTATTGTGGATCAGAAGATGTTTTTTTAATAAAGTGTATCAAACCATCTTATGTAGCCGAACCTTGTCTTATGGACCGTATGATCGGCCTCTTGTATGCTTTTAAGGCCACTGTCTTGTGGAGTTTGCATCTCAGATTTGTGTCAGAATATGCAGAAAAAAATTGTTGTTGGCTGACCAATTATCACTTATACTCTGTAACCATTCTGAATTTGTGACCCATTTTGCCTGATGAGTAGAACAAAGGCGCTTGTGTTTAGATTGAAGCTTCGTTTTTGACCTCAGTGGATCATATGGAGTTGGCTCTTAATCGACTAGGAAAAGGGCAAAACCCCTGAGGCTCACAGCTTTTAGCTGTTATGTGCGCTGCAGGAACTATCGGTGACTCTGTAAATGGCGTTCCCAGTAAAGCTGAGCAAAGTTCTAGTTTGAAAGAAGAGGTGGAAGAAAAAGGTGAGCGGGCCCTCTGATGTCCGAGGATCGTTTGTATACTTTGCTTGTTATCTTGTTCTGCGCTGCTTCGTTCTTTCCTATTTTTATTCTCCTGTTCCCGAATTTGCTGTCGAGAATCATTGTAGACGAGGACTGGTTTTCTTTCCTGCTCCATCAAAAATTTCTAGATGATCCTCAAGGTCGCACCGCACCAAGAACCCACGGGCTTCTGCAGGTGGCATCACATCCCGTCATCACCCCAGACCCGTTGTTCATATAATTGAGACTCAAGGGGATGGCCTGCCTGCGTGAAACCCTAGTGCGTGTTCTTCAGTTTTGATGCACTGCACAGAGCATCGGCCTTAGGGGTTCATGCGTTTGTTTCAGAAAGGATGGCTCGTGTGAATGCAGCCTGGGAAGCGATGAACAGCGGGCTGCCCTCCAAGGCACCCAGGAAGTTGACAACCAAACCGATTCCAACCGGAGACAGAGCAGCGAAAAAGTCAACCCCTGTGAGCATGCATGCCGACTCTGATGATTTTCCTCCACCTGATCGGCTAGATGTCTGGCTATGTTTATGTCCGTGGTTAATCAAAAGGATTCATGATGTCTGGCCATCGCACAGGAGTGGATGGTGGCTCTCGGGCTTGCCTCCAAGAGGCCTTCATCCCACCCTGGCGACCAAGGGAAGAGGGCCAGCGATGGGTCCAGCGTCGACAGCGAGGAGGCCAAGAAGGTTGCAGCGGCGGCCCTGTCGGCAGTGAGAGACGTCACCTCCGCTGCCAACTCTGCAGTGAAGGGAAGAGTAGAAGTAAGTGCATGGTTTTGCTCTCTCTCTCTCTCCCGCTGATTTAGTAATGTCCAGTAATGCCTTTCTGTGGTGGTGATTGTGATGGCTCTGGCAGATAACGGAGGTCAGGGACTTTGCAGGAGAGGAGGTGGAGGTGAAGAAGCTAGTGGACGCCGACTCGAAGGAGGCAGCAGAGAAGGCCAAGGCAGCGGCTTCGGCGCCCACTGCCCTGGACAGCATTTTGGAGCAGATAAAGAAGAAGCAGAAGCTCAGCGTGCTGGACAAGACGAAGAAGGACTGGGGGGAGTACAAGGAGGACAAGGGCCTGGAGGAGGAGCTCGACGCCTACAAGAAGAGCTCCAACCAGTACCTCGACAAGGTCTCCTTCTTGCAGAGGACCGATTTCCGGGAGTTTGAGCGTGAGCGGGATGCCCGGCTGGCCGTCCAGGCCAAGAGGAGGCCCGACATGCGGGAGGACGACGACGCATAGCGGCTCTCTCTCTCTCTCTCTCTCTCTCTCTCCCCCACAGAGCACTAACTCTCCACTGATCCGGGCTTAATTGTCATTTTTCTTACTTGTTTCTTACCCTTTCGGGACCCATGATGCGATTGATTGATGGGTAAGAGACTGAGACTGAGAGAAGATGAGCTGAAGTGAGTCCATTTCACGCTCTCCAACATCATAGAGAGGGAGAAGAGAATCCTGCAATGCAAAAGAGGGATCTGAGGGTCCAATCCGCGAGCAGATTATTCCAAAGCTTCCATAAAAATGTTGGGCAAACAGCGGCCGGCAGAGAACCGAGCAAGGGGGGCGGCGGCTCAGATGTGGATGGGCTTGTCGTAGGTCGCCATGGCGGCCTCCTTGACGGCCTCGCTCATGGTGGGGTGGGCGTGGCAGGTGCGGGCGATGTCCTCGCTGGAGGCCCCGTACTGCAGCGCGATCACGGCCTCGTGGATGAGCTCGCCGGCGTTGGGCGACATGATGTGGACGCCGAGGATCTTGTCGGTCTCCTTCTCGGCCAGGATCTTCACCACCCCCTCCGCGTCGTCAATGGCCTTGGCCCTGCTGTTGGCCATGAAGGGGAACTTGCCGACGCGGTACGCCACCCCCGTCGCCTTCACCTGCTCCTCGGTCTGCCCGACCGACGCCACCTCCGGGTGGGTGTAGACGACGCCCGGCACCAGCGCGTAGTCGACGTGCCCGTGCTTGCCGGCGATGAACTCCACGCAGGCGACGCCGTCCTCCTCCGCCTTGTGGGCGAGCATCGGCCCGGGGATCACGTCGCCGATGGCGCGCACGCCGGGCACGTTGGTCTTGAACTCCTCGTCCACCAGGATCCTGCCGGCCTTGTCCATGTTCACGCCCAGGGCCTCTAGGCCCAGGCCGGCGGTGAAGGGAGTCCGGCCGGCCGAGACGAGGACGACGTCGGCCTCGAGGGTGGTCGCCGGGCCGCCCGCCGCCGGCTCGACGGTCAGCTTCACGCCGGGCCCGGAGGCGTCCACGCCGACCACCTTGGTCTTGAGCATGAATTTCATCTTCTGCTTCTCCAGGGCCCGCTGGAAGAGCTTCCGGACTTCCGAGTCCATGGAAGGGACGATGTCCGGGGCGAACTCGACGACGGTGACCTCGGAGCCGAGCCGCCCCCACACGGAGCCCATCTCCAGCCCGATGTACCCGGCCCCGATGACCACCAGCTTCTTGGGGATCTCCGCCAGCGCGAGGGCCCCGGTGGAGGAGACGATCTTCTTCTCGTCGATGGTGATGCCGGGCAGGGACTTGACGTCGGAGCCGGTGGCGATGATGATGTTCTTGCCGGTCACGACGGTGGTGCCGCCGTCGGGCGTGTCGACGGAGACCTCCGAGGGAGAGAGGAGCTTCCCGAAGCCCTTGACGTAGTTGACCTTGTTCTTCTTGAACAGGCCCTCGATCCCCCGCGTGAGGTTGGAGACGGCCTTGTCCTTCTGGGCCATCATGGCGGGCAGGTCGACCTCCACCTGGGCGAACTTCACGCCATGGCTGGCGAACGAATGCTTGGCCTCGTGGTACATGTGGGACGAGTGAAGCAGCGCCTGAGGGCAGACGCACACAACAAACAAGAGGCTGAGCTTCCTCTCAAATGGGCATCACCCGATAGATGGGATGGGGAAAAAAACAGATAATAAGACTAATCTTTGGTTCATATGAAGCTCCCGGCATTGATCGTCAGGCCATACTTCCATGATAGACGAAAATGAGGCAACTGATCATCTCTGCCTTCGATTAATCAGAGATGAGTCCAGAAAGTCTTTCATCATTGACTTTTTCCCATTTTAATCTCCTGGCTCGCATGATTTCCGGCTCTATGATGAGAAAACGATACAGTGAACATTCATCATTTCTATAAATCCTGCTTTGCTGGTGGAGCATTGATACAACGTGAGACAGAGCTGAGCATGCTCTGCTTCTGGGCCCCGTTCATCAATGATCCCAGGCAGAGTCCATGAAGAGACTGGTAAATAGGTTTCAAGATGTGCGCCAACATTTCCTCCAAACCACAACATAACTTTGAAAAAAAAAAAAAGAAACACTATTTTGAGGAGTTTTTGATCATGAAAGGGTTTTCTTGCAGCATCAGGTGCTTTCTGTCAATCTTACCGTCCAGAATGTTTGAAGTCCTTGGCATGATCTGTCTCTCGCAGCCTTCACGAGGACAGTAATTGTTTTTTTCCCGTTGACCATAGAGATTAAACACAGAAATTTCGTTTTTTTTCTTTTTCCTGGAGATTTCTACTCTCCCAACATTCAGCTTCTTTTCTTGACTGTGTGTACATTCATGATGATGGCTGAGGATAAAGCGTTATGGAGCACAAGGAGACTCTTCTAGGCACATGATTGAGGAAATAAAGAACACAAATTAAAGTTGGGCAGACTCAGATCAATGAACTGTTGTAGATACCTAATGGTATAAAGGGATCAGAAATGAACACCAAGACAATGGATTGAGAAATTATAGAAAAGATGAAAAGTTGAGTGCATTCTTGCTCACACAAAAGGCAGCTCTAGGGGAAGAAAACAAGCTTGAATCAACTGAAATTTTGTTGATTCATGACACATTTCAATGCAGTGTAGCACGTCATTGAGTGGTCTCCTAAGGCCACGTAAAAGACCTCACATATCTTGCAAGAGTTATCTGCTTGCGAGAATAAACCAACCAACAAGGGAAAGGAAACAAAACTAGAAAACTAGCCGATTAAACTCAAAAGAATTTCGTCCGAAAATCATCTGTGCAGTTGCAACTTTGATTGACCCAACCTACAACCCAGACATGAATAAACAAACCTCTCGCTACAGTTTCTATAAGCTGGGCTGATCTCCAGCTGAGATTCGTTTACCTGAACCAGGAACTTGGACCAGTATATTGATACGGTTCCCTTACATACAACCAGAGAGGTAGACATCGTACAACTCAGGACATTAGCCTTCAGATTAGTACGCCCTCAGATAATTCAAGAAGCTCACAACAAATCTAGTGGGAGGTGAAGTTATCTCCTGGGATTGGTTACTATAGAATAAAGCTTGAGGGCAGAGTGGAAAAGGAGAATCATGGATTCTCTATCTTCCCCTACAGTTCCATTATTTTTCTCCAACCTTGTGTTTTCTATCGTGTTGCTCTGTTCTTCTATTGTTTCTGTTGTTTTACTTCTCATTTCATACTTTAGATTGAGTGTCTTTGACCTGTAGTGTCCAGATACGATTGCATACTATTATTTGCAGTATATAGCAAAAAGGGATCATATCATATACATTGAAGTCGGTTACAACTCAACCTAATCCGACCAAAATTATTTTTTGATTGGAATCAAATTAGAAGCATATGTTGTGTGCTATGGAAGCTTATATTATCGATTATTTTCATAGCATGCTATCCTATCAATTCATTTTACAGCATCCATAACATATTCAAAGGACATTAACCCTCAATCCACAAAAATTCAACCAAAATCAGACGTGTGAATCTCATAAAAAGGAAAATGAAAAAAATGGGTCAATTTGCATGTATTTGCGAAATGGAGACAAAGCATGATGAAAGGCAGACTACCTGGCCTATTTTTGGTATTCATCTGTAATTAAACAATCAGACAAATGTCTCCATGAATATTTCTCAAACATCAAAAAAACTAACTCCAATCTCATCTACAGCTTTAATCGTGCATAAGAAGAACGCCTGTCGGACTATAGCAAACGAAGATATGAAAAGAAAATGACCCTAGGAGATCAAAAAACTGTACTGTCTGGCCTATAATTCCCATTCTGATATTATACTTCCACTTGCACATACCTCACAGATATGGACAAAAGGTTGATTCTGGAAATATGACAATTAGAACGAAGTTAATGAAAACCTCCATTTTTTAAGACAGACGATGGAGGGAAATATGACAGAGTAGATGACAGTGAAGTATAAGAACAAACATCTCCCGAGTAACAGTTTGAGACCAACAAAATAAAGTTTCAGTAGGATTGCACTGTTACATGGATCAAGAAGCCACATTGTCCTCATAATTTCTCCCTTTAGGAAGGTGAATATTTCGTCATCATCGTTGCAAGCATATGCTTCACCGCAAGAAAATTCCTAGTAAGTACTGATTGCTCCAATCCTTTTCCCAGCCAATCTTGTCATTCATGTTTTCCATACAATGCCATATCCGCATCTTAATCAGGATCCCCCAGGACGAAGATGGTCACGCAAGTTTCTAACCTCAAATGTGTTCTTGAATCCTCTCTACGAAAAAAATTCGCTATTCGAGTAAAGAGATGGATTGTCAAAAAATTAAGTTCATAATTGCCTTCCCAGACCCCACCTTTAAGCATTCCTTTCATTATATGCTTTCTTTTAAGGTGGAATTAAAATAAATATGAACTGAAAAAAAGAACGAAAATCTTAACCAGGAACCTTATTCAATCTTCGTGTCGCTGATGACAAAGCATCGTGCATTCAACTTTGAAGAGCTTTAAAAACGATGTGAAATGATACCTATGATTGTGTGAGCGAAGCTGAATCCATTGAGCATTGGAGGGAATAACAACTTAGCGTCGGTTATATCTCAGAGAAATGAAGCCCTACTCGATCCATCAGACTAGTGAAAAAAAAGTACGGCTGTGATCAATTTTGGTGACTGGTTTCATTTAGGCGGACTTCCGATTACTGAAGAATTTAAACCTTCTTGTCGATATCCACCTCGGGAAAAAAAAACAGCGTATATTTGAAGGTCTCTCGTCCAATAAATCGGAAGACAGCATATTCGGAGAAGCGTGGAAACTAAAGAGAAAGCCACCAAGGAAAACGGAGATCCACAAGAGCCCTAAAGTCAAAGCACCACGCTCGTCAGCAGATCCCAAACTAAACCACGATTTGAGCACCATTGCGAAAGATAGCTTCAAGCGGTAAATAACGGGAACTAATAAAGGAGAGCACCGAGAAAGGATGGAGAAAAGAAGGGAGGGAGAGCTCGCCTTGGAAGGAATACAGCCGACGTTGAGGCAGGTACCACCGAGGGTGCCCCTCTTCTCGATGCAGGTGGTCTTTAGCCCCAATTGCGCAGCCTTGATCGCCGCAACGTACCCCCCTGGCCCGCCCCCGATGACCACCACGTCGTTCTCCTCCGCCCCCGACGCGAATCCCCTGCTGCCCCACAGCACACCGGAGCAACTCCCAAGCGCGCCCCGCATCGACAGCATCGCCACGGAGGCCCTCCGCCGGGCAACGCTCGCCATCGCCATCCCCCTCCGCCTCCGCCGCCGCCGCTGCGCTGAAGAGGAGAAAGACAGGTGTAGAGAGACAGAGAGAGAGGGAGAGGAGAGAGAGAGAGAGAGAGAGAGAGCAGAGCAGAGCAGAGAGAGGAAAGGCGGAGAAGAAATTTTATAGATGGGAGGTATTTTCGTAAATACGTCGTGATTCTCCGCATTGTATTTCCCGAGCACTAAATTACGTAAATGCCACTCCGTTCACTCCTGCCGGCGACCACATCGTTGCCAGCTACTTCACCACGACGGGTGGCGGCCGATCCGTACCACCAGCGGGCCCCAGCGTTGGCCCAATCCAACCGTCCGATCGCCCAGATCATCGGAACAAACGGGCGGATCTTTTTACTCACTCTAACCACGTTCGGGCAGGCCAAAGCGAGATGGTCGTCAAAGCCATAATGCTCTCTATCTCTCTCTTCTTTCTCTCTCCGTGTCACATCTTAAGCTTGTCCGATCAGCAGATTGGACGGTTGAGGATGAGGGATGGGTACACGTGGACCAATGGGGCTTCGACGAGGAAGCAGGGCCTTACGAATCCTACCCTCTCCCACTGCCGCCGTCGGGTTCCTCCAAGGAATTTGGGGTGGAGAGCGGCCCCGGATATGGTCTGGATAGTAGCTATACAAGCTCTCTCCCAGGGCTACACAACCACCTGCTCTCTCTCTCTCTCTCTCTCTCTCTCTCTCTCTCTCTCTCTCTCTCTCTCTCTCTCCTCTCTCTCTCTCTCTCTCCCGCTATCTCTATCCACATCCCTCTCACTCCCCACCTCATGCCTAAGATTTTTTCAATACATTTAAAGATTATCCATTTTTAATTACCTTTCTAGTATATTTTTAATTGATTATATCTCTCAAAACCATGCATGTAGTAGCATCCATGTACACAGAGCATTGCACGTAGTATATATTTTTTTCCCAAAAGCCTGCAAAAGCTTTGAATTAAACTATGTAAATTTCAAAGTTTAGTTGGTTTCAGATCTAATTTTTTAACTTTGCTAAAAATGTCCTAATGTGAGGAGGCCTAAACCGATCAAGATAAGATGGTGTTATTTCTCCCTCCTATGGCACTGATATTAGTCCAAAGTGAATCAAACTGAAAACCACAAGATGCATGAATTATTATCTTCTTGTTTTTCGTTTTTAAGAATTATGTTTGGGAAGGGAGGAGATTGCATGCATAAATAGTGAAAACATGATAATTTTAGTATTTCAACTCAAGATTACTATATTTTTCAAAAAAATTGCACCAATGAGCTTGAATTAGATGCTAGTGTTATAAATCCATAAGCTTTAATTATATAATTAAGTACAACATCCATGACCTTGGGATCTTGTAATTCAATTCAATTTAACATCAAGTTTCTCCTAGGCATATGACAAGTTATTTTGTGGGCAGAAATCAATTAATGGAGTGATTCCTGATAAATATATTAGTTGTTAATCATATTACAACTAGAGTGGCATGCTCACACCAACAACTCTTTACTAGTAGTTTTGTGTTATCAGTTTCAATCTAAGGAAATTAGTTGAAACCTTAAGAGTGAGGAGCCCTAATAATGATTAACTATTCTAATTATATAGGTAGATGTCTTATTCTTATTGATTAATTGTGCTGAATTATTATTTCATTGCATCTCTAGGTATTATTAGAATACAGATCACAATGAATATTCCATTAGAATATTTATTTGTGTAGACTAAAAAAAATTCAAAACATTACTTCATTAGGTCTATTTATCCTCATCCCATTAAAGATAGACATGATTAGCTATACTTCATTCTTCATCTTCCATAGCCATAGGGTTGCCATACTAGCTCTTCCTCAAAGATAACACTCTTTAGTGATGCCACACCAAGGGTTGCACTTTGCATCCCTCCTCCACCCTATAGTTCATATAGATCTTTTAGTGATGTTATTCTAGCTCCTATTATTGTGTAACGATTTAGTACTCAACTTATGAGAAACTTTTTCAATTGTTTCTCTAAGCTTCATTTAGGCCTAGAGTCCTCCATATTGACTGATGACCATGTCTCACTCCACTTGAATTGATTCCTATTTTTTAATTAAGTACATTTTTTTCTTGTATATATTAATATTTTAAAGTTAATGTATAGCTATAAATTATATTAAGATGAATTATATATTTTATAGTGGTTTATTCAAAATCCTTTAGCCTATATCCACTTCCTAAGAATTCACCTCAATTATACACTTGATTTTACTAAGATTAAGAAGTATTTATATCCTCAAGCCTCACAATCCCATGACCATTACACTTAGAACCTTGCTCTAGAAATCCTAGATCTCCTTATTACAAGTATATCACAAATTTCTCAACAAGTATATGATCGTATTGATAACGCAATATAAATGTCTTAACTAGTCCACACACCATGGATTAAAATATCAACAAATGAATAATCTAGAATAAAGTTATCACAACCTTAAAATGTCATTTTGGTGCATTGAGTTTATGAAGGACTTGAGAAGTGTTGGACTAAGGAGGAAGCATTTGAGATGCCATATGGCATCCACAACTCCCTTGGAATGATTTGACTTTGTTTTTATTCTTGAAAACTTAAAACGAAGTGACAAAGAAAAAGAGTGTAACTTGAACTATCTATAATCAACTAAAATTTGTATACTTTTTCTTTGTTCTAATTTTGAAATGCCTCCTTTTGGAGTCATGTTGAACTATTCTTTCTTCCCCTTTAATTGTGTCAAATAGTTTGACATAACATGGCCTTAATAAGAAGTGCACGATTTCAAGAAAATATATAAAAATGATTATAAATATTATAAAAATCATAACTCTTAATACTTAGAATTTAAACATGATTTTCACCTTTAAATTTCCCTTTATATCCATTTTTTATTTGAACTTGCATATTTTTATTTCTGATATATTTTATTTGATAACTAATATTTTAGCTAGATAGGTAAAACTTCTAAGCCATTTTTCACTAAAGTAATCTTGCAGAATGAATAAAAAATAAGTATCTTAACCATATTATCTAACATTTTTTGATTCAACTCCTCATTCAAAGAACTTTCTATTAGTTTATTAATAAAGTTATTTAATATGGAAAATATAAATTTTAAGACTTGCACATAGAATTATGACAGATTTGCCGCACATAGATTTTGTATTATATTTATATTAGTGATATCTAATATTTATATCCTTAACAAGAATTTAAAATAGAATGAGAAATTTGAAATGGCCAAGATTATCAACTTAATCCTTCTACACCTGGTTCTTATGCTAAAACTTTATTCAATGTACGTATTAATACTCTATACTCCTTAATCCCATCCAAGATAACAATTTGGAATTAAATTTACATGTCATGTAATGAATTTCATGATTTCATATTAATATTTAAAATTATCAAAATTACATTGAGTTAATTCATAGCTCAATATATAAAAATGAAAAATAGAACAGTGGAACTATGAGGTTGTGCTCCACTTTGACAAGTCATTTGAGGTCATAGAGTAGGTAGAAAGTTAAACTTATAACCTAACAATTTTGATAAGATTAAAGATCGAAACATACTACCTTAATTTTGAAGAAATGTGTGACTAATGACAATGACGTGGAGAGTAAACCCCCCCCCCCCTCCCTCCTCAATGAGTGTCATTCATTAATCACTCCCAATATTTCTCAATGAGTAGGATGTAGCATTGACCTCAAGTAATTCAAGGCTTCATTAATAAGTAGTTTGATGAGTACACTAGTAACAAGGTTTTAGATATAGACCCTTGTTGTCATACTAAGAACATGTGAGTATTTACAATTAGACTAGAACACAACATACTAAAGACACAAGCACACAAAAGGTGCACATTGGCACAACAAACACAATAAGCTCTCACAATTTGGGTGGATGGGACCACCCAATGGACCAATGTTCTAGGGAGGGGAGATGTCTTTTGAGCTTTAGAAATGCTATTGGTATAGATGCACATTGAACATCTTCATCACAACATAACACATCATGCAAGGCTGGCACATAAGTTTATGTGGCTCAACATAAGAAGTTCATCAAGACAAGGAGGCATGGGAAGCTTCTCATCAACTTTAGAATTTGGTGATGTGAGGTATGCCTATGGTACAACATCATCACATAATGGCATGGTGTAGCACATTGACGTGCACATAGAGAGGCATGAGTCAGGTAATGTGCCACAAAAATGGGTGGAATAAGGTTTATGAGATGGGTGGCTTAATTTTAGTGGTGGATTTGACTTAGGAGAACATATTGTCCAACCATCTTACTAGATGAATGGTTATACTACCAACCCTCATGCTGCATATCATTACGTCATCACATTAAAGATTAAGGTGGAAAATTCTTAATTCCTAGGGATAAGCTAGAAAAAAACCATCATGGCTCTTTGATATAAATATATGGGTCAGGCAGCCTTGTTGAATTGGCTAGGCTGCCCTACATAAGTGTAATCCTATGCTAATGGAATACGTGGCCTTTTAAGAAATTAAGGTACTTTGATGGCCCTGTGGTATGCTTTACCTCCTCTACATTACTTAGTTATATATCCAACCATAAGCAAGCTCTTAGAATGTTACTGTAGGAGATATACTCATGAGACCTTTACTACCATGTCCAATACTATTGAGTAAGAAATGTGCTGGGTATGCCCCAAAGTGGTAAGCCCCAACTATCTTAGTGCAACACATTTATTGAAGGTCTTGAAACCAATGTTGAGAGGATTACGGGAGAAACTTCAGAGAGTTTGGATGATGAGTACTTGTTCACCCAGGTCAGAAGAGAGAGAATGTGAGATACAAATATATATATATATATATATATTTTTTTTTTTAAACACTAGGATTTTGAATATTCAAATTGAAATGTCATGTCTTATAACTCGATTTGACCTTGGAATGCGTCTACCATACAAAAACAAAAGTCTTGGTCAAAATGCATATACTGTACCACTAATTTGATTATTTGGGAGAAGTCAACCGCAAACATCGTCTTGTAGAATATAAAATAAGATAAAACTTTAGAAAATGAGACCTTGATCTTATATAATTATGGGCATTAATCTTGAGAGGGAGGGAGCGGGGCTAGAGGAATGGATTGGCAAAACGAGGCCAATCAACGTTATTCTTAAAATCAAAGGCCGGTCCTCAGACTTAATGCATGGGTTGACTTTAACAAAACTATGGTATGACTTTCGAGAAGCTCTCCCGATGACCTTTTCCGAATTTGACGGCTCCCCTCCAGCTCCGAATGGGTCGTCGTACTACTAAAATCCCGATCGATTCGGGTCCGCCCAAATGGTCGGCGTTCTCCGTCAACAACGGCGTCTTCCGACGCCGCCGGCCGGGTTTCGCTTACCGACAGCGGTGCGGATAAGGCCGAGCGCCGTCAGCTGGCTTGTCCTAACACGGCGTCGCCCTGGTCAAAGTCTTCCACATTTGGGGGCTCTCCGTTGAAAAGGCGGTGACGGTCAGCAGCAGCAGCTCTCGGCCGGCCCTTAATGATGCCGGACGCCGCCTTTCGCCCTTCCCGACGATCCACTGGGTGAGAATATCATCACTTATTACGTCAACGGCCCGGATCCCTCCGATTGATCATCGATCGCTGGGCTTCTTTTCGTGACCAATGGTGAGATTACCTCCGTTCCCATTTGTTTTTTTAAATTTCCAAATGCGGGGCGACGACGGGATCCATGGATTCCCCAACTGGTGACGTTACCGAGTAGGTGACGGAATCTGAGGTTAAATTACCGCCCATGCTCTTGCTTCGAGGAACCGGTTCATTAGCGCTTACGGCGAGGGCGGTAAGAACATGGCCAGCTTTATTTTTCCTTTCGCTTTTAAAAGAGTGACGCAGAAAGAAATGCCGTTGAACGGTCAACGAGCCAGTCGATGACAGCCGAAACGTTAAAGAGAAGCACGACGACAAGTTTATTTTGCAGGAAAACCCTCATAAAATAAGTTATATGTCAAATCACTCGGCCGGAAGGGTTCGAAGTTGAGGTATCATGCGAAAGAGAGGGGCTTTTTCCAATAGTGAGAAAAGTATTTGTTTCTGAAAATGTATAAAATTTAAATGGAGTAAAAGAAAAAATAAGGAGTTGGGAGGCTCGCCTTTGACTGTCCTTTCACCCACCACAACCATACAGGAATAAGAAGAGAGAGAGAGAGCGGTGGTCGTCTGGTTGAAGGAGAAAGGAGGATCAAGGAAGCCCGGAGGAGCGATCTGCTGGCTGGCCGATCAACGGAGTAGTACTGGTTTGATTGATGTTCGCAGCTTCGCGCCAGGAGCCTACCATAGCGTTAGATCGTGTCCTTGGTCGGCCGCGTAAGTTTCTGCTGATAAGGAAACTCTGGCTCTATTTTTCCGAGACTTGGATCGGATTCCTGGCCGATGTGTTATTTCTGGCATGCTGCGTTTCGGCTTTCTAGGATCTGTAGTCTCTAGTGATATCCGCTGTTATTCGGTATTGATCGCCTGTATTTTTGGTGTTCGTGTGTCTCGGTAGTTCCATAGTCGAGTTTGTTGCTCTAGCGCTGGCTATGAATAGGGATTTCAGTTGGGGAGTTCCATGCAATAGGCCGTCGTCTCCTTAGTTCTTCTCGGTTTCTGTTTCTAACGCTGGTAAATCGTGTGAAAACCCTGATCCCCTCCCCTTCCCTTTATCTCTCTCGGTTGCAACCAAGGGGAGCTTTTCTATTTCATTTTCCTCTTTATTTCTGCTTTCGCTTCTTCGTGGTTGTAGTTTCACACGTTGTGCTCCTTCGTGGTGTATTTCGGCGATTTGATCTGCTGTAGTGTGAGGTATTATTGGTTTTTACCTTCCTCCTTATGAAATTGATTTTTGGATGACATGTGGGAAAGACGTAGGCCAGGGAACTACGTGACGTTGGTCTGTCCGTCGTGGAATTATGTCAGCCGATTTGATGTGAATCAGATGCTATCTCCTAAAGGTGTATGAAACATGATTCATTCTAGGCTTTGATGGAGCTTTAGTTTGTGCTTCTACACGATAACAGCTTTTTCATCAAACTCCTCGGAGGGAGAGTGGGGCTGCTGTAGGAAAGCTATTAGGTGCAGATTCTGGTTGCTGTAACGTTTTCTGGATATCAAGGTTTCTGGTGTCGGCCTTAAGCTGTTGGAGATTTCCCTTTGCACCTTGATACTTAAGTTTCCTAGGTCGAAAGAGGTCTGAGGTTCTGAATACCTTGGTAAATTGTCGATCAGAGTCAATCAGTGTTTGAAAGCTCTGCTACAATTTTGGGGCTGATTAACCGTACATTATAATGCCTCTTCTGCAAGTCCTATCATAAATCATGTGACTTGTGGGGGCTCCTGGTATTTCTTTGGTTTGGATGGTAACTGGACTGTGCAATGGTTGGATGAGTGCTGCTGAGGGACTTGTATTGTATTTTGAAACACGATTTGGTTTTCAAATGGAAGTTGTTGAGGTGCTCATAACCACCTGATTTCTATTTGGTGGATTCATCTCCCAGACAACGGACATTTATCACATTCATGATCATAAGACATGTTTATTGAGTAGAATTATTATTTGTGTTAACGAGTTTAAGAGATGTCTCTGAAAACATTATGCCTTCTAATATTTCTGTTTCAGGTAGACTATGCATCATCATCTGTAGTTTGTCCAGATAACTAAGATCATTGCTGATTTCTTATATCTCTATGCCTATACTTTCTTTATCATATATTGTGTAATGGACTTCTGTATGTTGTAACGAGGTTATTGGATTTTTCTTGGTATGTCCTATGGGCTCTTTCTGCTTATGTTGAAATATAGAGTTGGAAACAAATTTGATGATTTGTTTATCTTCCTGCAAGATCTTGATTTTTTTTCCCACTTGTTTTCTTAACAGGTGATGAGTAGGTTTTTCTGATCACAGAGGTGGTTGGATTTTAACTGGGAATTTGTGCTTCAGAATATTTAGCTGGAAGCGTATGGCTTCAGTCAGTATAGTGCCTGCATCTGGTTTGAAAAATGCCAGTGGCAGCAGTATTTCTGTAGACAAGTTGCCAGACGAAATGAATGACATGAAGATAAGAGATGATAAGGCAGGGCAGGTATTTTTCTCCCATCTTTGTCCTTATCTTCCTCTTATCTCTCTAATACCAATTAGACAGCTTTCATGCAGCTCAACTTTTCATGTTTTTATCATAGGAAATGGAAGCAGCCTTTGTTGATGGGAATGGCACAGAGACGGGCCATATCATCGTGACGACTATTGGTGGCAGGAATGGTCAACCAAAGCAGGTACGGTCAATCCAGACGGGCCATGTCACTGTGACAACTTCGAACTGTTTGTTCCTCAATAACATCTTCCTGTTTTGTTGTAGACTATTAGCTACATGGCTGAGCGCGCTGTTGGTCATGGATCATTTGGAGTTGTTTTCCAGGTTAGCTCACAACACAACGATTTGCAGGATTTTTTTTGAGGTCTTTTAAACTGGTTTATTGTCCGTTTTATCCCGCTTTGGAGCAGAAACTATATGTCAGAACTAGTACAAACAGACATGATGGCATTAGATGATGATTCTGATCATTTTTCTCTATATTTGTGAAAGGCCAAATGCCTGGAAACTGGGAAACTGTAGCGATCAAAAAGGTCCTTCAGGACAAGAGATACAAGAACCGGGAGCTGCAGACGATGCGTCTTCTTGACCACCCGAATGTTGTGTCGTTGAAGCACTGCTTCTTTTCAACCACTGAGAAGGAGGAACTGTATCTCAACCTGGTGCTGGAATACGTTCCTGAGACGGTCCACCGGGTGATCAAACACTACAACAAGAACAATCAGCGAATGCCCATAATATATGTGAAGCTCTACACTTATCAGGTTGGTGCATCAAATTTCCTTTTTTTTTTTTTATTTATCTTGTCTTTTGGTATTTGAGGGATCTCCGTGGGTATAGGCCGTGATCAAGGGCATTACTATCGCTCATGTTCTTCTTTCTGGCATATCAGTGCCTATTTTTATATCAAGGCCGTAGTTCGGAGAAGTGCAGTGTTGATAATAAGCCAACGTTCTCTGCAGATTTGCAGAGCGCTGGCCTATATCCATGGCAGTATTGGAGTGTGCCACAGAGACATCAAGCCTCAGAATCTTCTGGTGACCTTCCTCATTTGGTTCTTTATAAAATCAGAGTCAGCATTGATGTATTCCGTTCTGGGTTTTGACTAATCGTAAAGCTGCTCTCGTGCTGCCGGAACAGGTTAACCCCCACACCCATCAGCTCAAGCTCTGCGACTTTGGCAGTGCCAAAGTATTGGTATGCCTCGCTAACTTGGACTGAGAGGGTATTTTACAGAATGTGATCTCTAAGTATCATTCTGTCGCTTTTTATGGAACAGGTGAAAGGAGAGCCAAACATTTCCTACATATGTTCTAGATATTATAGAGCGCCTGAGCTTATCTTTGGTGCTACGGAATACACCACGGCCATTGACATCTGGTCTGCTGGCTGTGTTCTTGCTGAACTTCTTCTTGGGCAGGTAGGATCTTTACGCAAGCATCTAATTTACTAGGAGATTTAGTAAAAGCAATTCTCAGGCGGGATTTGTTTTGTTAGAAATTTCTAAGTGAGATTGGTTTCATTTGTTGCAGCCTCTCTTCCCTGGGGAGAGTGCAGTGGACCAGCTTGTGGAAATTATCAAGGTAATAGAATTGGCTGCTTCTGTTTGCTGCTGCATTTAGTTGTTACCTTTGATTCCTTCTCCTGACCTGGAATGTGTGCTCCTTCCAGGTGCTGGGCACCCCCACCAGAGAGGAGATCAAATGCATGAACCCTAATTATACAGAGTACAAGTTCCCCCAGATCAAAGCCCATCCGTGGCACAAGGTGTGCAACCTCTCTCTCTCCTCTCTCTCTTCTCTCTCTCTCTCTCTCTTCTCATCCATCCATCCATCCATCCATCCATTTATCTATCTCTGAAGACGTGAGAATTCCCAGATTTTCCACAAACGGATGCCTCCTGAGGCAGTCGATCTCGTCTCCCGCCTCCTGCAGTACTCACCAAATCTCCGTTGCACTGCTGTAAGTAGCCGACTCCACTGAACATCCTTCTTTCTTTGAGCTTGGGATAGCCATATGCTCACCATCATCGGGTTCGCCATCTGTTTCAGTTGGAGGCATTAATTCATCCGTTCTTCGACGAGCTCCGCGACCCCAACACCCGTCTACCGAATGGCAGATTCCTGCCTCCGCTCTTCAACTTCAAACCCCACGGTAACCCCCACAACCTACCCCGCCCCATTTGCGGCGCTCTCCCCAGGCTATCGACCTCTCTCATCCCTCTTTTGGCAATGTTGATCAGAGCTCAAGGGGGTGCCGGCAGAGATGCTGGTGAAGCTGATCCCTGAGCACGCCAGGAAGCAGTGCGCCTTCCTTGGGTTATGACCGCCGGGGAGATGACCCAGAGGCAATTCCCTACTGCCGCCGGCCGCCGGCCGTCGACCGCCGCCACCAATCTCTGCCAGCCCGGCAGGTGGGTCCTCTATTTGTAGCGTGCCTCGTCTTCTTTTCTTCTGGTTTCTCGTTGCTTTGCCAACCTGGCATGTGGGCTCTCTATTTGAGCTCTGCAGGACGGCGGAGGAAAGATGGGTTGGGGTGGGTGAGGGCAAGGATCATTGAATTCCCCCTCCTGGAGGGCCCGGGCCCCCCATGCATCTTATCAGATCTACGACCATACAACGTGTAACATTATGTAGAGAAAATTTTCTTTCTTCTGCTCTCCTAGTTTATTTGGTTGTAGAAATTCCCATATGCTCTGCTCTACTCACGCCTTCCTCCGCCCAGTTTCCGTTGTTTTTCGTCCCGGAATTCGTTTACTCCTTCCGGCTTTTCGCCTTTAAAAAAAAATTATTTCTCTATGCGTACTGTTTCTGGGGCCAGAATTGACTTAGATTATTTCGATTGTCTATTAGATTATTGCGAGATCTCTCAAGGGTTTTGCTCAATCACACTCCACATGAACCCTGTGTTTATTTCGATTCCGATTCCCATTCCATGCCGAGGATTCCTGAAGATTCCATTATAAGAAGAAACAAGAAATTTGCCGCAAAATGTGAGAAGAATAAATTCGATAGGGAGAGCCCATCGGCCGCTTCTCATCCTGGGAAAGCGCTCAACGTTGGGTACCCAAATCCAAAAAATAAATCGAACAAGGTTAGTTTCCGTTTTGTTGACACCAAGATGCAGGCAGCTTATATACATCTTCCGCCGTGGAGGTAGCCCTTTTTGGGCCCAATCGCCTTAATTCTTCTAATTACAACAATGTGTATTACATATATATATATATATCTAGAGGGAGAGAGAGAATGAGAAAGATAGAGATGGACAGATGGATGGATAGATAGATAGATGGACATATATATATATATATCTAGAGAGAGAGAGAGAGAGAGAGAGAGAGAAGCATTAGAGGTCAACGTAGTACTAAATTATGCTCATCTTTATTATCGAATGGATATAGTTGTTGAAAGGCATGAGAAAAAATGAGGAACTTAGAGCTTGAAGACAACTGACTCCCCTAATCAACATGATTGCCCATTAACAGGTTTCACCCACCTTTAGAACCATGTAAACAGGTCACCAAACACCAGTTCAACAACTTGTGGCTGGGATCAAAACAAGGTCCTTTGCAGTTCACAAGCTAGGTAATGAGCAGTGTGCTGATACCCAACTAGGAACCTCATAATAGACTGAAAAGCTACAAAGAATTGGCATTGAATAAAAACTCACTTCCTTTCATGAGTTTCTTCAAAAGGGCTTTTAGGTGAGTTCACAAAGAAATATATCTGAATTCAGGAAGAAAGTTGCCATGGATCGGCTAAACTCCATGATAGTCTTAGAATATACAATTTATATATAATTTGTTCATCTTGAGATTAAATCCAATAATATCTCACTTAGATAATATTTATATATAATAACTTGACATTGTACATCATGTCCTTATGAGCTCAATATATTGATATCATTACAAAAGAGATCTCTAGCATCTCATTTATCATTATAGTTTCACATAGCTAAACCCAATAGTAATCTTATATATCAATATAATGAACGAGATAGATCAAGTATGAATGTTTAACATATAAATTATATTTTCATACATGTACATTTCTAACATAGTCCTTATTTTGAGTGGAGATCAACTAACACATTTATAAAGGGAATAACATAAAATTTATTTAGGCATGAAATAACAAAAGGATGTGTCTATAAGCATATGAGTATCATAATATAAACTTCCATTAAGATTACATATCCTCATGAGGTATTACATCCATATAAGTAGCCTGCTCATAAAATACCTTTAGTGATAGTCCTTTAGTAAGTGGATCTAGTTTCATAGAGTTTCACCTAATATAGTCTATATACACTTGGCCCCTTTGAGCTCTTTCTCTAATGTTAAGAAACTTGATGTCTATATACTTAGACTTGTTCAAGCTCCTATTATTATGAAAAAAATAATAGTTGACTCATTGTCACAACATAATTTTAGTGGTCTTTCAATTTCATCTAGATTCATAATCATATGAAAAAATTCTTCAGCCAAAGCTCATGATTGCATATCTAATGGTATGTTTCAAATTCAACTATCATCGTGGAAGAAACTATAGGTGTCTTCATAATAACTCTTTCATGATATAACTTCTCTAACTTAAGTAGATAATATTTTATTTTCACATGCAAAGTGAGGTAAAAATAATGAGATGTCACATAAATATCATGAAAATAAGGTAGAATTGATGAAAAATATTTTTTAACATCTATTATTATTTTTTTATTTTTTTTATAGTTTTAATTAATTATTTTAAATTTAAATATATTAGATATTATTTTCATCATAAAAATAAAATATTTTATTTACAGCAAACTGCTGGAGAACCATCAACTATATCCAACAACATGACAGAAGTCTCTAAGTTGTGATGCAGGACATATTTGGGTTTCCCTGTTGTGGATTATAGGCTACTCATTTGATGGGTGACGTTTAAACATTGAAGAGGCCATGATTTGTATATGCAGCCCTTTCACAAAAATGACTAATTGGTACAAAACTTTGAGGTTTCGTGAAGTGACAAATTAAATCATGTAATGCATAACTTGTGAAAATTGTATGATAATTGACCATCATATTTTGGAGATTGATGCATATTTGATAAGTATTTCACAAGTTATCATGTTAATTAATTAATTGACATTTAAATGAATCACTCTAAATTTTGACTTAAGATGATACTTATGATTAAAATGAAAGTTTAATGAGAATTCATTTTATAGTTGATGCGTAACTCTTATTTATTTAGTGAATAATTAAAGCCTTATCATGGTAAATTTTTATAATTGATCAAAATATATCTATTGTAACTTTCTTGAAAATTATCTACATTGAAATAAATAAATAAAATTAAAAAAGGAGATTATTGGGCACATGGTCTAGTGGGCCACATGTTCATTGCTTAGTGGCTTGATGTAGGCCAAAGGCCACATTGCATCTCAAAGTGGGCCTAGAGGGCACACTACTATGTGTCCCGTGTATACTTGTCATGGATCTTATATTGGGTTCAAGCTGTATGTCATTACTTCCCTAGCTATTGTGAGCTAAGAGTGGGACCAGATCTTCACTAGGAGCTAGAGCTGGAATTCAGATTAACCCTTTCAAAGATGGTATTGAGTGGGAGGCATGAATGCTTAAAATATAGGTGCACTTCTCTATCAAAATATTGATGTAGGATTAAAATGCCCTCTCTCTCTCTCTCAAATCCAATGGTAGCTACAGTTGAATCTAACATACCAAAGAGGAGACATATTGACAATTGCAATTGAATGTAATCCAACGATAGTGACTACTAGATTTGACACAACAGAGGAGACATCACCAACCACCACTGTGCATTATGACAAATGTACAAACCCCAATAAAGTGCATAGAAAAATAGGAAAGGGCAATGAGTTCGTCCAATGGCAAACATCCAACCACGCCACCCTTTTTATTGGCAAAATGGTAGCATATGGATCTAGTAACATTCATTGGGCCATGCGATAAGGGGCACACACTCAAATATTGATTATTCTCCACTGAAATGGAGATATTGATTATTGTCACGTGCATCTAATTAGATATATTTATACATATTGATTATCATTTGGCAAAATAGATGATATCAATTAATGTCACACGTGAGGAAGAGAAAATATCAAAAAAAATTGAGAAAAAAAATATGGCAAAAAAAGCAAGTAAAAAAAAAGCATATTTGCAAATCTAGGAAATAAAAAGTAGAAAGATAGGAGAAAAAAGGGACCTTTTTTTGAGCTTTTTCTTGGATTTTTCTAGAGAATATATTGTTGTTCCTTTTCCTTGGAAAAATGAAGTCTTTAGAGTGTAATGTTGATGTTGATTGTTTTCCTCTATCCTTGTCACCTTAAATCCATTTTGTTGAACTAGGTGCAAGGTTGAGAAGTGCTACCTAAGGGTCAACATCATGCTATGCATTCTAAAGGGTTGTAAGTTCAATATTCAATATAGTTTTTCTTTTGTTCTTAGTTAAATTATGAAGCATATTTATTTTCTTTGATTTAATCTTTACTTTACATGCCTTTATACTATTCTTAAAATTTCAAATCATATTTTATTTATCATTTTCACTTCTTTTAGTTTTAATTTTGAGTAACATTTACTTGTCATTCTTTTTCCTCATTGATTTGAATATTATTTTATTTCCTCAAGAAATTTCATGGTCGTTTGAGTAGATTTTTCTATCAGTAGAAGCACATTTATTGATTTTAATTTTTGCAATTTATAATTTTATTTATTTATATTTTCATTTAATTAATTCCTTCAATTAATTACTTATAATTCATAAAATTAAGGATAGAATTAGATTTTATGGATATAAAAAGACTTTCAAAAAGTGTCCCTAAGGAGATGACCTAGCTCACCATTATAGTTATTTAAAATGATCATTTTATTTTGATGAATTTAGTTCTATAAATTATTAAAATTGATTGATGAGGGTTACATCAATAGAGCACCAAGAAAGTTGGGCATAAATGACATATCTAATAGTGTACATTAACTTAATTTGATAACACACGAAGTGTCGTATGACTAGGAAATTAAGTAATGTCACAACTAGTTTCTTGATATATGGGCAATAATTGATTATCATTCTGTAACAAATATTATTTATTATTGTAGGTGAAATAAAATCAAGAGTTAGTTGTAGATAGAACTCTTTATTGTCCCTCTGATAAGTCTTCATTATCATGAGTTAATAATTTAGTGAGATGATATTTTAGCCTTAACTCATGATAAATAGACTTATTTTTGTGCTAAATCGTGAAAAGTGGTTTCTAATTATTTAATATGAATTTTTGATTAATTACATGATTTTATAATCTTATTTTATTGAGATAAATGGAAAAAGATTTAAGAAAAAAAAATAAAAAAACCACTGGCCAGTCGGGCCCGCTAGTGGGTTGAAGGCCTGGTCGGGCAAGGCCACTAAGCAGCTAAAGATTGTGAGCCCAAGGCTCGAGTGGCTAAGGACTAGACCACAAGCTTGAGGCTTAAGCAGCTAGTGACGCGAACCGTGAGCTAGGTGCTCAAGCGGCTGACGTGTGCATCATTTTCCTTCCACGTCACCAGTGGCCAATCGGGCATGGGGCAAGGAGTGGTTGTACACATGCGGGTGAATTATACTTATTGAAGGGTAGAGAAGGCGCCACCTTATATTCGTGTAAAAATCGCTTAGAAAATCAATGTGGGACTAAACCTAGCACTCTAACTTTTCCTCGCATATTTTATAAATGCTAATAATGCCCCTCTATGACCGTTAGAAAATATCCTTATGACGTCATACATTAAGGGCATTTTAGTACTTATTTCATCTCTCCCTCTTTCTCTCTCTCGTAAGCAAACAACTGACGAAGAAATTACGATTTTCGATGAGCGATTAAGTTGTAAAAATTGTTAAAAATTCAGCAAAAACTTAGTCAATACGATTTGCAGAGCATTGTGGCCAAAATTGATGTAGGATTCTGGACAAAATATCACAAACTCAATGAAAAAATCATCTCCACTTAATCGACGAACAAGCCGTCGCCGAGAAGAGGACAATCTGCCGAGAGACGAGTTGCCACCTCCTGATAGCATACCAGATACGATAACGGGCCTCCTCTTGATGCGCTGACTTGAGGACGAAGCCCTTGAGACCCACCCCACCTCCATCTAGCATACCTCCATCGAGTGACAGTCGCCAAAGGGTTGGAAGTCATTGTATTTCCGTTCTATTGGGTGACAGCCGCCGAAAATGATTTGGCGACCCATTCCACTGATTTCTGGGCTTCGAAAGAAGATCTAGAGATCAGCCACATCATCTTTGTCCAAGGGGAGCCTTCGAGGCCGTAGACATTGCACAATTTCTTTTTTGAACACGTATAATTCTGGCGATCGCTGTTACAAAGTTGGAACTTTGTTTTTCTTATTTTAAACTTTATTTTCATCTAAATTAGTGATCTTTGGCACGATTTCAATCTTCAATATCTTTTGTCCTTGAGTTACAATTCTTCGGGCTTTTACAGAACTAAATTTAATCAATTAATTTGATGGTAATCGCTTACGAAAGAATCATAAGTTGAAACTTTGTTTTTACCTGATTCGTGTTCTTCAGGCGCTGACGTCACTTGACGTCATAACCTTATTTTCTTTTCACATTTATTAAATATATTATATTTATCATTTAGTTAAAAAATCATAAAAAATTATGTTCTTTGAGGAAAAGTTTGAAATATTACCCGATATTATATTACATCCCTGTGATTGACTTGAAAATTTCTCACTATTTTTGGAATCTTTTATCGATTTATAATTGATTTATTCATTCTAATAAACATTTAAAATTCAAAGGATTGGTCTTTTCTAATTTTATAAATTTTAAATTTACGTGATTTATTATACAACGATTAAGTCACGTCACCTTACTTTTGTGCAATTAAGGCCTTCGGTGATTGGCGAGCTCATTCCTTCCTCCTAGCACACTTAGAGCATCTACTAAGTGGCCAGCTCTTCTTTTCTCATCCAAATAGCAATGACAATGCCATAAGATCTCTTCTTTTAGTGCCTTTTGGTGAGTGGCCCTATATTGCTAGATGACATTTTTGCACTTTTTGGTGTAGTGCAGCATGTCTAGATGGTACAAAGCCACTGTACTAATGTCTCTTGCTACTCGAGAGACAAACCAATCAAATGGGTAGTGTTTGTTTTTATTTTTCTTAGTTTATTGTTATTTTTAGTCACAAATGATAGTTTCCAAATATGTTCCAAAAAGAACATGTGGAACTTGAAATTTCATGGATGAGTTTGAGTTCATCTTAAAGTATTTCTGGTTTGTTTCTCATTGATTTCCATTGATAGATTAGGATAAAATGTTTTGCTATTTTTTGTGAAAAAATGAAATAAAAATAATATTTCTCTAATTTTTCTATGTGAAGGCACAGATTTATAGTTTGATTTTAAGTGTTGAATCATTCTTAATCGATGCAAAATAGATAAAAATATTTTTACACATGATTTCAGATCTTTTGTTGGAATTCTATTCCACACATTCATCTAGAATTCGTGGTCAACTCAACTTTCATGAGTGAACTAATCATTGTAAAATGACTCAATTATTATTTTATCTCTCCTATTTTCATCTAAATATATCTCTCTCATTCCTCTCAAAACCCCATTTCTTTCTCTCTCCTTTCTCTCTCTCTCTCTTACTCCCTTCGAAATCCCTTTTCTATCACTCTATTATTCTTCTGTAAAATTCATTCTTTCTTCATTATCTTCTTATTCTTTTATTTAAATCATCCATGAATCATATTATTGTAATATTCTCTAGAAATAATTTTGAAATCCTGAAAACTAAATTTAAATTAAACTCTGATGATAGATTATTGATTCTCCCTATGTTTGATCTGACACTTACATTTAAAGTCAAATCAAATAAGTTTCATCATAAATTTTATTAGGTAGTAGTTATTTAACACCAACAACAAATATCCATCATCTTTTTGGTATCATTGTGGGGTAGTTTAGTTTTAATTAGTATTTGTTGATTTGATTTAGCATTTCAGTAATTCTAAAAAAATTAGTATTTTTATTATTTCAGATTTAATTTCATTCGAGTAATTTTTTAGTTATGTAGTTTAAGCATTAAAATTAAATCAATTTTAGTATCTTTATTTCCTTAGAAGCTTTAAGTCTTTTCATTTATTTTTCAAATTTTCTTAAAATTTTGACATTTAAATTTTAAATTCAGTACTTTATTTGCTTAAGCCTTTATTTTAAATTTCAGTATTATTTTTTGTTCTGTCTATTTGAATTCTTTATCATTAAAAGCATCATCTTTCATATACATTGTGTTGTTACTGTATGACATAATTTATAATGGCATAAAATTAAAAATCTGCTTGGCTAGGTGAAAATTGGAGCTTTGAAACTTCCTTTAACTTATTCAAAAATTATGAAATTTACATAAGTTTTGGCCAAACTTTCAAAATTAACAAGGGTATTTTATAAATAGTAGACGTAGCTTGCAGCCCTATTTAGAAAGCCCAGTTACATATCAATCTAGAAATCTAGGATCATAAGTTTGATAGAATATTGGACCTTTTAGAAACTCTTCTAACTTAAATAGATGAAGATTCAAGACCTTTAGAAGATGAACAATTTCAATTGGATCCCAAGCCAAGCCCTATTTGTGAGAATGCTCAGCCCTTTAAACCTATGTTTGATTACTACACCCTTGATTTGTGTAGACCTAACTTGCAAGTGAGAGCTTTGATTTTACCTAATGTTCAATTCGACATTTGCTATATTGCTCTACAAATACTTCATGAATTTTGTGGCTTAGAAAATCAAGAATTATATCAGCACTTGGTAAACTTTAAGCTACTTGTGAATTTATTCATATTTCTAACATTCTTCAAGATGCACTTAGGTTATTTCTATTCCCTTATTCACGTCATGACAAGGTTGGAGATTGGCTTATAGTTTACATATCTTAAAGTAGAGTACGCATTTCTTAGAAAACTCTATCCCATCGGCATGACTCATGCCATGCGAAAGGCTATCTTTAATTCAAACAAAAATGTGGATAAGTATTCTATGAATCTTGGAAAAGATTCAAAGAATTTCAAAGGAGAAGACGTCATCATAGAATTACCAAATGAAAATTAAATCATGTGTTTTATGATGGTGTATCAGAGCAACATAAAAATACCATTGATGTTGCATGTGGGGGGTCATTTATGAGTGAGGATGAGGAAGAGATTTATACATTGAAAATCTAAGCGAAAATTCAGCTAATGTGAATTCTTTGCTTTTTATTACCATGGTACCAATGATTTTAATATAAGAATTTATAAGGTAAAAAATCATGATATATCAAATCTTATAAATAAAGTTGGTAAAATTCAGCATAAGTTTAATATTGTATATGACCATTTATTACACAAAAAAGGACCCACACAATCAGATCCACAACCAACATATACCTCATATTGTAGATGTTCAACTTGTGATAGGAATGATCACTATGAATCATAATGCCCATATTTCTTAGATCAAGCTTTTATTTTAGATCAAGTACATGCTAACGTGTTGAATTATTATAGCTCGAGGAACCATCAAAATTTTCTTAGAAAAATCAGAATAATATTTATAACCATCAAGCTTAAACCCTAAATTCTGAACAATCTCCTAAACCTTCTCCTTCATTTAGGCCTCCTCCTCAACAAATCTACAACATTAGGCATAATGTTCAGCAAAATTTAGCACCAAACTTCAATCACCAATACTCTATTATAAATAAAAATAAATCTGATTTAGATGCAAATTTAATGTAGTAATTCATGAGGAAAATGATGTAGTAATTTCAAGAGTCTAATATAAATATGGTAAAAAGGATGGAGCAAAAGGAAAAAATAAAATTAGCATTAGCTAAATAAAAATGTAATCAAGTTACCTTATTATTCAGCCCCACATGAGCTAAAGAAACCAAGCTTCTAATAGCCATGATTCATCTACATCTCAAAGTTTTGAAAATGTAGAAGTTGAGACCACTCGTACAAATGACAAATAACCTAAATATCTATACTTACCAAATGTAGAGACAAATAAGCATGTGCCTAATGATGATGATGGTGATTGTGAAAATATATTTTCTGATGATAAAAAATTAGAATCAGAAGGTTAAAAATGAATTTAAAAAAATCAGAATCTTGATCAATCACCAACACCAATTGCAAAATAACTTCAAAAACTAGTCCTATTTCCTAAAAATTTAGAGCCTAAAATTAGAAAAACAATGGAACCTAATGAAGAGCTCATGAAAATTTTTAAGTTCAGATCTATATTCATTTCATAGACGCACAATTGCATCTATGAAATGAATATTCACATATGCTAATTTTACAAGATTTGTGCACTCATAAATCACCCAAAAAGATAGTATTATTCAAAGAAGCAAGTGCTATCATCTCTTATTCTTTGTGTGGGAAATGTAAAGATTCAATAGCTCCTTTAATTTCATGTGAAGTAGGTGACATTACTTTCAAGAGTGTTCTTTTAGATTTGGGATCAAGTGTCAATTTATTACTAGTGGCTATTTTGATAATTTTGAGTTGACAGAGGTGAAACTAACCTTAGTAGAACTTTAATTACCTGATAGATCAATTAAGACACTCATGGTTTTTTCAGAATACATGTAAATGGGTGTAGATTCTCAGCTGATTTTATGATTTTAGATTATACCCATTTTAGATGATCTTAATTATGCACCCATCATTCTAAGTTCATTTCTTGCCACAACTAAAAAACTATTGAATGAGAAAAAATAATTATAAACATGAATTAAAAAGATAAAAATATTTTTAGAATATTTTTGATGCTCTAAATTTTCACTTGAAAATAATGGTGAGTGATGTGACTTAATCGTTGTATAATAAATCACACAAATTTCAAATTTATAAAACTAGAAAATACCAATTTTTTAAAATTTAAAAGTATATCAGAATGGATAAATTAATTATAAATTGATAAAAGATTTCAAAAATAGTGAAAAATTTCCAAGTTGATCACAAGAATGTAATATAATATTGGGTAATATTTCATAATTTTTTTAATAAGAATATAATTTTTTATGATTTTTTAACTAAATGATGAATATAATATATTTAAAAATTTGCGTAAAAGGAAATAAGGCTATGACATCATGGTGACATCAGCACCCCAAAGAGCATGAATCAGGCGAAAGTAGAGTTGTGCCTAACAATTCTTACATGAGTAATTATCATCGAATTAATGGGTCAAATTAAGTTCTATAAAAGCTCGAAGAATTTTAACTCAATGACGAAGGATATCAAAATTTGAAATCATGTTAAATGTCACTAATTTAAACGAAATGAAGTTTAAAGCAAGAAAAATATAGTTCCAACTTTGCAGTGACAATCATTAGAATTTTGTGTTTAAGAGAAATTTCGTGCGATGTCTACAACCTCGAAGGCTCTCCTTAGACAAAGACAAAGTAGACAATATCTAGATCTTCTTGAGAAGTTTAGAAATCAGTGGAATGTGTCACCGAATCGTCTCCAGCAGTTGTCACTTGGTGGCATAGAAAAATGGTGACTTGCGACTCTCCGGCGGTTGTCACCTGATGGAAATAGACTTAATAGAGGTAGGGCACATCTCAGAGGCTTCGTCCTCAAGTCAACACATCAATATGAGGCCCTTTATCACATATAGTACACTCTCAAGAGGTGGTGACTCATCTCCTAGTGGGTTGTCCTCTTCTTGGCAACAGCTTGTTCATCAATCAATCGGAGATGAGTTCCTTATTAAGTTTGTGATGTTTTGTCTAAAATCATTTACCAATTTCAGCAACGATGTTCCACGAATCGTATTGACTAAGCTTTTGTTGAGATTTTGGTGATTCTAACATCTTAATCGCTCATCGTAAATCACAATTTTTTCGTCAGTCACTTACTTGTGTGAGAGAGAAATGAAATAAGTATAATAATACCCTTATAATGTGACGTCATAAAGATATTTTCATTATAGTAATGAAGGGGTATTTTGGGCATTTATGATAATGTAGGGGAAAGTTATGAGGGATAGATTTAGTCTCACATTGATTTTCTATCCAGTTTTTAGGCAAATAAAAGATGGTGTGTCTTGTAATCAGTATGTTCCTCTCTTGTATGTGTATGACCACTCCTTGCCCCATACTCAGCTGGCCACCAGTGACGTGAAAGGGGAGTGACGCACATGTTAGCTGCTTGAGCCTCATGCTCGCGGTCCTCAACTGCCTCGCAATCCTCAGCCACCCTACGGCTCCACTCAATTGGGCCTCCGACTTGCTTGCGGGCCCGAATGGCTAATAGTTTTTTATTTTTTTCTAAATCTTTTTATTTTACTCTTTTTTATTTATCTTAAAAAATATGATTATAAAATCATATAGTTAATAAAAAATTCATATTAACTAACTAGAAACTACTTTTCATAATTTAACACAAATATAAGTTTATTTATCATGAGTTAAGACTAAAACTATCATATCACTAAATTATTAACTCATGATAATGAAGAGTTATCACACCCACAACGTAAGTTATTGCTAATCTCTTAGCAATGGAATTATGAATATAATTATCATTTAGAAACTTTAAACATCATATTTCAATTCAAAAAAATAAAATTAGAAATAATACACCTCTATATACTTTGGATTATTTTATCAAGTATTTAAGAATGAAGTCAAGCACTTAAATGTCTAAGCACTCATTGGAATAATAGTATAGACTTCACTTTTTTAATCTACATCTTTATCATTTCTTTATTCATAGATATAATTCACAAGATATTCTAATTATTAAAAATCATCCAAACATAATATTGATCATACCTTTCCCTTTTCTATGGCTTTATTTTTGAAGTTTGCACTATATTTCTTTTTCTTTTTTTATTTTTATATATGTGATGAATAAGTAGCTTTTCCTATAGAAAAATTTTGACAATGAGAATGATGTCTCACACCCTCCATGTTTACTCTTTGTTTCCAAGGCTTTCACATTATCCACCTATTTTGTAGCAATTGTTTCTCATTTTCAAATTTTTCACATTGCTCATTTTTTTCTACTTTTCAAAATAAGTGATTTCTCCTCACAAGTCCTATAGATTAGGGTAGAAAAATCTCCATTAAACTCAAATGATCAATCAAATTTTCTCATCAAGTAAATACTATCTATCAAGATCATGAAGTGAAAATATGTAAAATCAAATCCATGTTATCTATCATATATCTAAGGAGTATTATAACATTTAAGGCTATTAAATCATTCTCTTAACTCAATAATAATCATCATAATACCTTTTGGTATCAATCAATCTAACTATTTTTTTTCGTGCAAACAAGATGATGTAAAAAAATTAGATAGTTCTGAAGTTATGTTTTTCTATTTCAATTCAGTTTTTAGCTTTGTTTTCAGTAATAATGAATTTTTAAAAAATAAATCAAACTATCATCTTCATAATAGTAATTTCAAATTTTAAAAATATACCTCTAGGGGCTTGAAATATGAGAAAAGGTCTCTAAAATCAAGTTTCAGACTTTTTTTTTATTGGTTTTTGACAATTTGCACACTATTATCTATAGTTCTTGACATAACCAGAAAATCAGTGCTATAGTTTTTTCAAAAGTCGTTCTTATAGTTGATGAAAAATGCCAACATATATTTTTGACCATCCTAAATCGTTATCTAAAACTTAATACTTCATCAACCACCCCCCAACTTAAATTTGACATTGTTCCCAATGACAAAGAATTACATAAAATATAATTTTCAGTGAAGCATGCATATATGCAAAGTTAAGCACCAAAAATGTTATAATAAGAGATCAAGTTCAGAAAAATATCACCTCAAGCTCGCTTTTAATTTCTCACTCTATCTTACACTCTTCCTCCTACACTTCTTTTATTTTTGAAAGAAAAAATAATACACAAACAGATGCTGCAAAATTCTATAGAACAAAAAAAAAGTTAAAAAGAACCATGGGTTGCCTTCCATGTAGTGCTAAATTTAATGTCTCCAACTAGACACATAAATCTTACTCTTGAATTTCTTTGAACAATAAAATCTCTTTTTCCGTAGGGCATTCATGTTCTGTGTAATGTTTAAGCCTTTGTCCATTTACCTTAAAATTATGATTATTTTTAGTATGTCTAATCATTATAGCCCCATGATCATATATTTTTTCGACCACATAAGGTCTTATCCATTTTGATTTCAATTTTCTTGAAAATAGTTTCAATCTAGAATCATATAACCACACTTTTTGTCCATCATCAAAAATTTTTCTACTAATGTACTTATCATGAAAGATTTCAGTTTTTTCTTTATATATTCTATGATTTTTATAAGTTTTATTCTTCAACTCATCTAGTTCATGTAGTTGAAGAATTCTATGCTCACTAGCTGATTTTTCATTCATACATAAATTTTTAAAAACTCATAATACTTTATGCTCTATTTCTACATGAAGATGACATGGTTTTCCAAAAATGAGATGAAATGGAGACATACTTATGGGATTTTTATAAGTTATTTTATATGCCCATAATATATCTATAATTTCGTGGGCTAATACTTCATATTTGGTATGACTATTTTTCTTAAAATTCTTTGAATTTCCCTTTTATTACTTCAACTTGCTCCTTTTTTGGGGATGATATGGAGTGGTTACTCTATAGTTTACTCCATTCTTTTTCAATAGTTCCTTGAAATGTCTATTTATAAAATATATTCCTCCATCACTAATAATCACTATAATACATCCAAATCTTGAAAAAATATTTTCTTACACAAATTTCATCACAATTTTATGATCATTAGTTTTAGTAGGAATAACTTTCACCCATTTAGACACATAATTACCAATACACAAAATATATTCATATTTTTAGCTAATGGGAATGTACCCATAAAATATATGCCCCATACATCAAAAATTTCAACTACTAACATGTTACTAATAGACATTTCATTTTTTTCTTTAAGCTACCTATAGATTGGTATGAAATGTATGTTTTACTAAATTCTATAGAATCTCTAACTATTATATGCCAATAAAAGCCACATTAAAAAATTTTCACAATTATTTTTCATCCTAAAAAATATCTTCCACAATTAAATGAATGACACATATTAAAAATGTTATGATATTCTTTTACAGGAACACATCTCTTTAGAATTTGATCATTACTCGAGTAATATAAATTAGGATCATGTCAAAAATAATTTCTAATCTTAGTAAAGAAATGATATTTTTTGTTCTTATCTTACTATTCTAGAATTTTTCTAGAAACTAGAAAATTAACAAATATGCATATTATGATGATGGTTGATGTTGAGCTACCATCAATTGTTCATCTGAAAATGCATCTTGTAAAGGTACTGTATTTGTTCTTGTATCACTCAATCTAGAAAGATGATTTACAACAACATTCTCAAAACCCTTTTATCATTTATTTCTAAGTCAAATTCTTGCAACAATAATATCCATCTTAATAAACGTGATTTTGTATTTTTCTTATTTAAAAACTATTTTACTGTTGTATAGTTAGTATAAATAATTATTTTAATTCCTAAAATATATGATTTAAATCTTTCTAATGAAAATACTACATTTAGTAACTCTTTTTTAGTTATGGTATAATTTAATTGAGCATTAGAAATAGTTTTGCTAGCATGTGAGGTTACTACAAGTTTTAACTCTTTTCTTTGCATCCCACATTATTTGAAAAGGGAGAGACCAATCAAGAGCTTGTAAAATAGGTGTCTCAATAAGTAATTTTTGTATTTCATAAAAAAACTCAAAAGATTTCTCATCTAAATTAAAAGACACTTCTTTAGATAATAACATGGTGAGAGGTTTATAAATTTTAAAAAAATCTTAAATAAATCTTTCGTAATAACCTACATGTCCCAAGAAAGATATAATCTATTTTACTAAATTTAGAGGTTGTATTTTAGATATAATATCAATTTTTGCTTTATCTACCTCTAAACCTTTTTCACTCATAATATGTCCAAACACAACTCCCTCTCTAACCATAAAATTTGATTTTTTCTAACTTAAAATTAATTTTTTCTCTATATATTTCTTTAGCACATGTTGTAAATGATTTAAAAGTTCATGAAATGATTCATCAATAAATAAAAAAGTCTTCCATAAAACTTTGTATACATTTTCTAATCATATCAGAAAAAATAGACAACATACATCTTTGAAATGTGGCTGACATATTACACAATTCAAAAGGCATGCATTTAAAAGCAAAAGTACCAAATGGGAAAAGTAAAAGCCATTTTTCCTTGATCCAAAGGATTTATTTAAATTTGATTATAACCAAAATATCCATCTAGAAAACAAAAGAATATTTTTCTAGCAAATTTTTCAAGAATTTGATCTTTTCTAGTAACTAAATTTAATTTTTTATAATCAATACAAAGCCTCCAACTAGTGGTTAATCTTGTTTGTATTTCATCCTTATTTTTATTTTTTATAACCGTGATCCCTAATTTCTTTTGCACCACCTATATAGTACTAACTCATTTACAATCTAAAATAGAATAAATAATATTAGCAGCCAATCACTTTAAAATTTCTTTTTTTATCACTTCCATCATGTTAGGGTTTAATCTTTATTATGATTCTCTAGTAGCTTTAGCTCCTTCTTCTAAATATAATACAAATATTCACCAATTTTGGCAACAATGCTCTGAGAATCATGTTGACTAAGTTTTTACTGAGATTTTGATGATTTTAACAACTTAGTCACTCACCAGAAATTGCAATTTCCTCACTAGTTGCCCGCCTACAAGAGAGAGAGGGAGAAATGAAATAAGTATGATAAAGTCTTTATAATGTGATGTCACAAAGATATTTTCATTATGATAATAAAGGGGTATTTTAGACATTTATAATCCTATAGGAGAAAGTTGTGAGCAGCAGGCTTAGTCCCACATCAGTTTTTTATTTGTTTTTGAGGTAAATAAAAGATGGTGCATCCTATAATCAGTATGTTCCTCTCCTATGTGTGTACAACCACTACTTGCCCCACACTTGGCTGACCATTGGTGATGTGGAAAGGGAGTGACACACACGTCAGCTACTTGAGTCTCATGCTCACAGTCCGTCCTGAGCCGCTTGAGCCTCAAGCTCGTGGTCTTAGTTGCCCCACGACTTTACCTAACTAGGCCTCTAACCCGCTTGGGAGCCCGGTTGGCTAGTAATTTTTTTATTTGTTTCTAAATCCTTTTATTGTACTTGTTTTCTATTTATCTTTAAAAAATAAGATTATAAAATCATATAATTAATTAAAATTTTATATTAACCAACTAGAAACCAATTTTCACAATTTAACACAAATATAAGTCTATTTATCATGAGTTAAGACTAAAACTATCATATCACTAAATTATTTACTCATGATAATGAAGATTTATTAGTGAGGTAGAAGATGTAGATATGATTGAATCTTGTATAGAAGAGATAAATTATTTTTAATAGGGTGATGAATTAATTACTAAGCTCAATATATGTCTTATATTATAAATTTTGTGAGAAACATTAGATCATAGTATAACACTTCTTAAATCAGCTTTAGAATTATCTAGAATTAGAACATAAACCTCTCCCAAATTCATTTAAATATGTTTTTCTCCAACCAAACTAGACATTACTTATGATCATCTCATCCTCTCTGACCTCTGAATAGGAAAACAAAATCCTAAATGTTTTACTAGAATATAAAAATGTAATAGGATAGATGATGGCTGACCTCAAAAGAATTAGCCTATCAATTTGCAGAAATCCAATATAGTAATAAGAAAATGCTAAACCAACTAGAGAAATCAATGTAGGTTGAACTCAAATATGAAAATGTAGGTAAAGAAAGAAATTATTAAATGGTTTATAAGAGTCACTTGTAGTAATAAGAGCCACTTATATTGAATACTTTTCAGTTTACCAAATGGAAAAATAGCCACTTGTAGTGATATTTACATTAGAGAAATTTATATCTTATCTTTTAGGATCTAAGGTTATTATCCTGAGAATTCAGCCTTATAATATTTTCTTACTAAGAAAGAGACCAAACCATGCTTACTTAGACATATTTTTTTGTTGCAAGAATTTGATTTAGAAATTTGAGATAAGAATGTGTAGTTGACCTATTATCATGACTTGAAAAGAAAATGTTATATTACATAATGAATTTATTGATGAATACATTCTTGATTTGCATAGTAATCTAATGCCTTGGTCTGTACACATTAAATTATCTAGATATTATAAAATTTTTAATAAATTAGTAGAAAGATGAGCACTACTTTTTTCATGCTAGACATTATTTTTGGGACGATCTCAATTTATTTAATTTAAGTGCAAACCAAATCTTTTGTAGATATAACCTTGAAGAAGAATAAAATTAAATTTTAGAAATTATCATTCATATAATATGGAGGTCATTTTGCAAATAAAAAAATAGTGACTGAACTTTAAAATGCGATTCTTATTGGCCATCTTTCTTTAAAGATGCTCAAAAATTTTGTAAGTGATGTATAAAATGTCTAGTTGCACAATCATTTGATTTAACTTACTATTTTGTGATAGGGATTTGTAGGCCAATATCTCACTCACAACTAGTAAGGATGAGTGTTAAGAGGGAGACATTATCTTGAAAGATCTAAGGGGCTAGATGAAATTTAGTAAATTTAAAATTTATAAATTCTGGAAAATAAGGCAATTTAAGAAAGAAATATTTTTTTAGTAGATTTTCCAAGTCAATCACAGGGAAAATGAAATGCTATTAAGTATTTATAATTTTAAGTTGATAGGTTACTTTTTGAAGTTATTTTTTGGCAAAATTTAAGTAAAATAAGTTAAAAATGTGAATTTGGGGGTTATTGATGTTAGCTAACATTAGCCCCTGAAGAACAATTCCAAATTCATAGTCGACGAAAATACATCAACTCATAAATGAATCAAATCAAAGCCCAAATCATTGAAATAGGAATTAATAGTAAAGGGCTTTTGTAACATGACAAAGGATTAAAAGATCTATTATTGGAATCCAAAAAATAAAAATAAACAGAAATGAAAGTTTATGGAAGAACTAGGTGACATAGTCATCGATTAGATCTCCACCCAAATAAAATTGATTTGTGTAGGTGTAGTGTACTGATTAGTTTCCTACACCATCTCTAATCAATAGTTGACAATCCTAGCAACTTTCACTTGCTAAAATTGAGCAATAAAGGTGATTTAATTCTGAGCATTCTGTAACATCCGGAGAAAGATTCTCGAAAGAAAATTTTCACTGTTTGTATCAAGCAAAAAATGGGGAAGATGCATGGAAGAAATTCAACATCTGTAGCAACTGAATGAGGGGAAAATTTGGACGAAATCTATCATTTATATTGGATGGATGGAAGGGGCAAAATCTGGCATCTATAATGGCCAGATCAAAGGGGTTTTGATCTTAGAGCGGGGTAGAATAATCGAGGATGTGTTCTTCTTCGGAAACAACCATTTAATCTTCATGTGTACTTATATCGTCAATTTGTTACAACTATTTTCATATTTCTTGTCACAATCGGTGCATCTATCATTAGCATGAAAACCTTGAAAAGATTTGATTTTTCATTAGTTTTAATCAATTATAAGCTATAAAAATGTAGTAAATTTATTTATAACATAATTTTAAATTGATACTTGTCAATTTACTTGGCTAATTTCTCTCTAAAGAATCAATTGATCATCTAGCATGATTTTTTCTGATTTTTTAAAAAATTTCGATTTTCTGAATTTAATGATTTTTCTAAAATTTCTTTAATATTTCTATAAAATTGAAATAAATATAGAAACATTCTCAAAAATAATATGAAAATATAAAAACATGTGAAAAATATTAATGAAATTAATATTAAAATCATATAAATTATTTTAAATACAAAATTTTAATGTAAAGTATTTTGCAATTATTTTAATTAAAATTAAATCATAAAAGCATATAAATATTAAGGATATTATCGTCTAAATATTGTGAGTTATCAGCTAACATTCACTCACAACTAGTAAGGATGAGTGCTAGGAGGAAGACATTATCTTGAAAGATCTAGGGCACTAGGTGAAATACTAAGAGGAGGGGTGAATTGATGTTTTTATAATTTTTGATTTTCTTTCTAAACCACAAAGGTGTCAACACTACTCTTTGTGGTTATCTATATGTGGACTTTCCTTTTCTCTCTAATGAGTTCTCTCACAATTTTCTCTCCCTCATAGAGATGACTCACTCTTTTTATACTAGTTCGCCCTTAACATGACTACTTCTAGTGTTAGAGGATCATTCATACTAAATTTCATTATTTTCCTCAAAAATATATGTTTAACTTCAGGGGATCAATAACCTAATGGCTCAAATTTGATCTTTGTAGAGATCCAACCACTTTCAAGACAACTTAGGCTTAGAGCACCTTATGTCTTTGCCCAAAAACCTTATCTCCTTACAACCCAATTACCTTAGGACACGATGGAGAACATGCTTAAAAGATATGAGTGTTTCATTGATCACCAACATTTGATGAAGATGGATGTAGTATGCACATGTTTGAAGCTTCATAATGAAGTTTATTAATCATGACTATGATTTTTCTTGGTTGATTGAAGTGGAATCCTTGCTTTTTATTTCCCTAGTTTTCTTTACATTCAAGGTTTCATTTTCAACAATTTTTAATATTTTGCTCAAGAGATAAGCTCAAAAGATTAATTTAAACACTTACTATTTTCCAGAACATATGGTGACGACCTTTGATCATTGCAAATTTAATAACATGTCATTCCTTGGTCTGTTCAATTTGAAATTTGAATAAATCTTACACTTCACCTATTTCATCAAATCATTAATCTCAAGGTTTAATCTCTTAGATTAATAAGTTAGGCATAATCTCACAAGATAAACAATGGGTTTAGTACATACAATATATCAAGTATGTATAATAATCTCGTAGATAAAATCACATCTTAATAATATATTTTCCCATTAATTATAATATCAAAACTCATGCCCAAGGGCATCAACATATCCCAAGCACATTATAATATTGTTGTGAAGCACTACCATCACTCTAGTAGCATGTGCATCCTACCTAGGGGCATCTCCCTTCTTATTAGTGATGACAACATCAACACCACCACATACTTATTGATATAGATATAATTTTCCTTATCTTCTTGTTATGTTAAAGAGAAAGAGAGGAAAATACAAAAAAATATGTGGTTGATGTTCTGACCAAAACATTGGCCTCACATGTGTTTACTCTCATGTGTAGAATCCCTATGATTCCCCCTCAAGATGGGTGATAAATATTTTTATCACATATTGTGTAAATAAGAGAAATAATTTACTTCATAGAAGAGGTTTGGTGAAGAGATCAATAAGCTGGTGTTGAGATTGAATAAGAAGTTACATGAGATATACATCTAGTTTATCGAACAAATTTTTGATCAATATGTTTTGTATGTAAAGGAAAGGTTGGGTTGAAAGCGATATGAATGACAATTTGGTTGTCACAAAATATAGGTACAAGGAGAGATCAGATAATTTAAAAATCTTGCATTAATTAGTTTTAGCAAAGATTTTACTGTAATGATAGCCAATGAGTGATATTTAGCTCTAGAAAAATAAGAAAAAATTGATTGCCTTTTTGTCCTCTAAGAAATGAAGGAGTCACCAAAGAAAATACAAGAATTAGAACAAAAAAGTTAATCTCTGTCAAAGAATTCTTGAAGTTAGTGATGAAGACTGCTATTAATTTAATCTGAAAGTACTTGGTACAATACAACTGTCATTGATTAGGGTATATGCATCTTTTCTGATGTATACATTACTATTAATCTATTGAAAATGTTAGAAATATTGTACATGTCATAAACCTTTTATGCTATGTTTTCAGAGAAAATATCATATCTTAAGTAACATGTTGTTTTACATCTCACTACTGTACCTTAGTTGTGTGATTTTTAGTGACTACCATTTATATCAAAAGACACTTTATTATGCAAGAGGTCAAATCTACCTTCTTAACAAAGATTATTAGATATAAATCTCCCATAAGTGGTGAAAGCCTAGTTGTTAATATTGGGGTCAAGAAAGAGCATTTTAGCAAATTAGAGATGACAAGAAAAATAATTTTTATTAAGTCAAAAGAAGTCATAGTGCCTATAAAGAAGGTCATTAAAAATCAGATCCCTTAACTTAAAGAATGGTATAAGGGAACAGAAGTAATGATGGAAGCTTGTGTTGTATTGTATTAAAAATTCTAATGACATGTTCTATCAATCTCTCTAAGTTCAAATTACTTAAAAATTTTGATGAGGATCTTGAGCCACACCTTCCCACCAAGGTAGTAAGGGAGGAGCCCATTTCAACCCATGTTCAAAAAGGCCCAAAGGAGGGTAAAGGCATGGAATTAGGCTTGAAAAAGGCCCATTTTTAAGGGGAATAGTTGTGCCTCCATGAAGGGGTGTTTCATCAACCACCCTCCCCTCTCACAAAGGAACCCTTGGAAGTATCCTCTGGGCAACCATCCATAACTACCCAAACACTACTTGAGAATTCAACTAAGGGACCACAAGATACTCATTAATGCCTTAATCAAGGGTCAAGAAAAGTTCAAGATGTGGAGGATAACATCCAGCCAACCCTAGAGAAGTCAAGTCAACTAAGGAAGTCAACTAGGAGACGTCAAACAGCTCTTTGCTATGTATAACTTCCCTCTTTTGTAACTAACTTAGGAACTATATAAAAGGGGTGACTTATATATTCTAAGAAAAATAAATGAATTATTTTGAAGTTATATTTTCAAAAATTTACCCTTTGTCAAAGGGAGGCCACGAGGGTCAACATCCACAAGAAGAAGCCATGAGAGCAATTGCCCCACTTGGGGAGACTATGAAGGTCAACATCACCACATTCCTTTCACCTATTTTACCCTTCTTATTTTATCACATCATCATGCACTACATTTTATAGCCATTGAAGTCAATTTTGTGGTCAACAAGTGAACTCAAGAGAGATCTCATCACCCTTTTTTATAAGGTACATGTTGACTTATATATTTTTAGCGAAATCTGATATTATCTCAAAAATTCTATTCTACTATCTAAGAGTGATCATATAATAACCACTCTCACATATTTGGTGGTCTCAACCTTTGAATAGATTTGATCTGACTCAATTAAGCCTAGTCAAACCTAGATCAAAAGATGACTTGTGATCTTATAATCTCAAGATGTGAGAATTCAATCTATCTTTAGATTTCTCTCTAAAACTTTAATTAAAATTTTGAGAAATTAATACTAAAATATATTATTTTATTATTTTATATCTTAATTTAGGTTTTCTCACAATCATCCCACATCACTCTAAGTTCAACTTAATTGAAAATTTATATTTTTAATCTATGTTGTTTCAATCACATGTATCAATTTTGAGATTATTTTAATACATAAAAACCTTATAATGAATGTAAAATTCATATTCAAATAATGTTAAAATCATAATTTTTGAGGTATAGAATCCTATAACATAAAAATAAATCTAAATTGTGATACCATAATTGATGAAATATTAATGTTGAAAAAACTCAAACATATGGCTTCTAACGATAATTACACAAAGCTTAATTATGGTCAAGTTGAATGAAAACACATAATGATTTTATGGAGATCAGTAAATTCTTTGCATCATAATGAGTCTTCTATCTATCTAGATCATTATGATGCTTTGTCACTATAGGTTGTACAAGAAAAAAAGTAAAATTGCATTAAGGTTTTATGATTCTGTTTCTTATATCATTCTTACTATTTATTCTCATCTTGTAACATTTTATGAAACAACAAAGAGAAAAGACAATAATGAATAGAGGATTGCTATGAAGGAAGAAATGAATTATCTTCAAAGTAACAACACATGTGAATTAGTAACAATCCCAAAAGGTAAGAAAATAATCAATTATAAGTCAATCTACAAGAAGAAATCCCTCATGTATAATTCAAAGGCAAAACACATTTATGTTAGATTTCAAAAATCATATGGATTTAGTGTAGGATGGAATATATAACTTGCAAAGATCACAATGCAAGACAATCTCATTGATTTGCTAACCAAGTATTTACCAGTACCCAAATTTTATAACAACATGAAATTTGATAAATGTTGACTTATTCTGAGTGAGAACCAGATATGGCGTTACTTGTATCAAGAAATTTATTTCTTTGGTCTTTTGTTGCAAATGGCTGGTCAACTCAAGACTGGAGAATATTGTTATTGATTGTGCAAACTTGTGGCCTCGACATAATAGCCCAAAAGTAAAAATAAGGAAACAAATTTTCCCCTCCTTTGAGGGCATCAAGTTGCTGTGGAAAAACGGTTGAAACGAGCAAGCCTCTGCTGTTGACCTCTGCATCTTCATGGGAGCTTTATTTCAGGGTTTGTCTTTGTGGCCCATTTGGGACAATGGGCCGAATAGGGCCTGGTCCGGCCTAACCAGCCCAAGTCACCAAATTGACCGCCCCGTTCGCTCTCGTGCTTCCGGCCCAAGTAGTGAGTCACCCACCCCGTTCTTCGGCTGCCCTCCGGCTCTCTGCCGCGCCGTCCTCCATCCCTCTAGCGCCCGTCCTGCTGTCTCCGCCGCCTCCACGCAGCCAGAAGCCACAGGCGCTCTATAGCAGGTACTACCCTTCTCCTCTCTCTCTCTCTCTCTCTCTCTCTCGCTCGCTCGTTCTTCCTCTTGGGTTCGTGATGGTGATAAAGCCGGAGATACAGGGAAGGGATGGGGGATGGGGTGTGGCGGGCGCGATCCTGATTCAGACGGAGGAGCGATGCAGGCATCGTTCATCTCTCCGGATTTCTCTCAGTTTCATCCTCTGATCTGGAGGAAGAGGATCAATAGGCCATGGCAGTAGGAACCCACCGTGAGGGATCTCCACCGGGTCCCCTTACGGAATGCCGTCAGGCTGAGGGACTGTCGCCGGGGATCAACCGATCAATCTCAACGAACAGCAGTCGGTTAATCTGCTCAAGATCATGCTTTATGAACTCTTTTTCTGCCTCATCTTCATAGGCTTTCCTTTTCCCGGATGGATTCCGTAGATTTCCGGATAGTCTTCTGAAAGGATCATGGGCTCATTCGATCCTCGGGCTATACTGCTATTGACGAACCCAATGATTTTCTATAGTTCCTTTCTGATTACCAAGCTCAAGAAAGATTATGCGGCTCTCTCCTCTGGTGGCGTTTATCTCGGACGAAAGGACTTCTCCCTCGGAGCTGATGGTGTCATAGAATGGGATAAACCTGTGTCTAGATGTTCAGATTAGAACAGGGATCGGCATGATTGACTCGGGAGAAATCTTTGGCAACCTCAGAGATTCCGGTGTGGTCAACCCTATGCTTTGATTGGCAGAGCCACTTCATCTCCCATTTGAACGTTGACCAGCGATCCGTGACCAAGCCGCTTCTTCCTCGCAGCTTTCTGCTCTCTGATGGGATCAAACAACAAGAACAGGAACCCCCTTCTCTCCAACCTTCCACTGAGTTTTCTAATCTCTCTTTACGCTGATGCGTTGAGAAAATGGTATCAGAAAGATTGACTCAGGGGGAATTTCTGGTCAACCCCGGGGGACCGTTGAAGTCACCCGTGAATGTTCTCCTTCGACAGCTTACTGAAGTGAAGTCAACCCTCGCCTCCTCTGATCTACCCGTGCTTGTGTTCTTATGAAGGGCTTTGGGGAAGAATGCCTTCCATCCAGACAGCATTGCCACCCGAACTCGCCAACAATGTCATCAGAGTAGGCTTCACCCCGACTTTTGGTTTGGTGTTCATCTAATTTCATGCTTCCATCTTTGGATCGAATCCTGAGATTCTCGCTCATCATCTTGCAGTTGTACCGCGAGTGCATCCGAAGAGCCCGTTTCATCGGCCACCGGGTACGCTGCCCTGCTTCATCCTTCTTTCCTCCTCTCTCTCTCTCTGCCTGCATTTCCTTTGATGCTATGAAATCTGACATAAATAGTGGTTCAATTTTAGTTGAACCCTCAGTTTATTTATTTGTTATATTATTACAACTTGAAGCATAAATAGTAAGATCAAGTGCTTTAGCTTTGGAAGGTTGGCAAATCTGCCACCATCCCTCCCTTCCTCTCTCTCTCTCTCTCTGCATTGGCTTAGATGCTATGAAATCTGGCATCAATGGGGGATCAACTTTAGTCGCACACTTCACCTTAGTTTTTGTTTTATTATTATAAGTTGAAGCATAAATGTAAGATCAAGTTCTTTGACTTGGGAAGATTGATAAATCTGCTCCCCCTCCTCTCTCTCTCTCTCTCTCTCTCTCTCTCTCTTTCTCCCTCTGCATTGCTTTGGATGCTATGAAATCTGACATCAATGGGGGATCAACTTTAGTCGGCCCCTTCAATTTATTTTACTATTATTAGTGCAACCATGAACAATAGGATCAAGTGCTATGATTTGGGTGGATGGCAGCGAAATGGGAATGGGTAATCCGCCACCATTTTCTAAGATCAAAAGCCTGATCTACCTCCACCTTCTGAGATCTTGAACGTACTGTAAACGGTGTGATCTCTCTCCCGCAGCAACACAACACAGAGCTCATCGTCAGCATGGTGAGACAGCAGTTCAAGAAGCACAAGGATGAGACCGACCCCGAGAAGATTCAGAAGCTCAAGGACGAGTACGTTCCAATGGAGATGATAAAACCCTGATTCCCTCTCTCTCTCTCTATCCCTTTGAATCTTTCTTGATTTCCCACTCACGATTTCTGATTTGCAGCGCTGCGAGGGGGCTCATCAACCACATCCTCTACGAGTCGGAGAAGATGACTGGCCGCAAGTTCACAGGGGGTTCCTGATGAATGTATTCCCCAGTGTCGACATGATTTGCATAAGCATAATTGCTTCTGCTCGACCAAACAAATCCGTCTCTAGGTCTTCTTGCATTCTTGATGCTGAAATGCTTGCCTAATCAGCTTCTCTCTCTCTCTCTCTCTCTCTCTCTCTCTCTCTCTCGCTCGCTCTAAATAAAGCTTTTCATTCCCATTTTAATAGATGGACTCGATCGATGAAGAAAGCAGCCCATCTGCGCAGAAAGACGATCCTTTGATCTCTCCCCACGTTTCTTTTACAAATTATCTATGGACCCTTTGATTAAGCAGGAACTGCCTTTTCTAGAAAACTTTTGGATTTCCCCCATTTTCCCCTCTTGCTTCTCATACCCTCTAGGAGTTGACTTTCTCCTAACTGAATGAGATCCCTAATTCTTTTTAAGTGCTAAAAAAAAGCCAGATACAATACTTATTAATCGTTCATTGTTTACATCACTTGCAGCAGAGACGACTTGGGCCGGGCCGGGTCCGAGAAAAGCCCACAGAACAATCTACTAACACTAATCTAAGAGAGAGAAGAGAGAGAGAGAGAGAGAGAGAGAGAGAGAGAGAGAGAGAGAGAGAGAGAGGACTTCGGGCTTTATGGCCGGCCCATTAACGCTCTTCATTATATAATTGAATATCAACGACAATGATAGTGTGATTAAATGTGGGGGGGGGACACCCCAATAACAAGAGTAAGAACTTGGTGACCAGAAAGGTTAAGAACCGGCTTCCAAGTTGAGGATGTGGATCACAGATTTTACAGACGTAGAGGATATAAGCCACTAAAATCCTCTACTTTTCCATGCTGAAATAGAGCAGAATAAAATAAATCAGAGGAACTCAAATATTCATCCCCAAATTTGATGATGGTGATGATAATAATAATAATAGTAATGTCCGTTAGTTTTCACCAATCTGGGAATGCATTTTCTTTACTAAAAAAATGAATCATGAGAGAATAGACAAACCAAAATTGAGTGATCTTTGGCAAGTTGTCAAGAAGGTTAATAAACTTAGAAACTATACACTACTATCTACTAAAATCATATTTTGAAAACTATATGAAAATATTCCTCAATAGCATGATATATTGCTCAAATAATAAATCTCAAGAAATTAAAAAAGAAAAAAAGAGAAATGCTTGTAGTTGATGCACCTTATGCATTGATGATTCTCCGCCGGCAACCGACAGGAGGTGAAAGTGCAGCCTCCCTGCATGAGATGATGCCGCGAGAGGACGGGGAGCATCTCCTCCATCCTTCTTCAGCGAGCTTGATCGGCCATGAAAGTTTCCAAGTCTGTCACCAGTAATCCCCGCAAGAACAGGAGCCGTCCCTGAAATGGTGGAACCTGTTAGCGTCCCTGAGGATGATCTCCCGGCCGGTGATCTTCGAGGTCAGCTTCATGGTGGTGTGGCAGTCGCCGCAGACCCGCAGGTTCTTCATGACCCGGATGGGCATCCCCTCCGGGACCTTCATCAGCCCGTAGGCCACCGCGAGCTTCTCGCTGTGGTGCCCCAGACTCTGCTCCTTCTGCTCCTCATCCACGTCATGGAGCACGAAGCTCCCGTCAGGAAGATACCCGGCCTCCCTGAGCCGCCCCCCCAGCCGCTCCAGCACGGTGGCGATCTCTCTGTGCTCCTCATGGATGCCGCCTCCGCCGCCGCCGTCGCCGGTGAAGACGTGGACCTTCCCTTCCGCCTCGATCCAACTGCAGCCAGGGGACTTGCTCACCCTCCTCGCCCTCATGGCCTGCCGGAGCTCCGCCACCTCCCCCCACTTCGCTCCGGCGGCGTAGATGTTGCAGAGCAGGACGTAGTGGCCGGCGCCGCCGGGCTCGAGCTTCCTCAGTTCCCTCGCCGCCATCTCCGCCACCGCGAGGTTCTTGTGGGTCCTGCAGGCCCCTAGCAGAGACCCCCACACGACGGCGTCGGGTTCCATGGGCATCCTCTGGATCGTCTCCACCGCCTCCTCGATCAGCCCCGCCCTCCCCAGCATGTCCACTATGCAGGCGTAGTGCTCCGTCTTGGGCTCCACCGAGTAGACCTCCGCCATGGATCTGAAGAAGCTCCTCCCTTCTTCCACCTTCCCGCCGTAGCTGCAGGCGGAGAGGACGCCGATGAAGGTGACGTCATCCGGGGCCACGCCGGCGCGGCGCATATCGGAGAAGACGGCGAGGGCCTCGCCGGCCAGTCCGTGCTGGGCGTGCCCGGTAATCATAGCGTTCCACATGGCGGCGTCCTTCGCAGGGAACATGGAGAAGACCTTCTTTGAGTTGCCCAGATCCCCGCAGCGGACGTACATGGTGATCAGCGCGGAGACGACAAAGAGGTCGCCGTCGAAGTGGGACTTGAGCACGGCGGCGTGGACCTGCCGGCCATGGCGGAGCGTCGCTAGGGCGGCGCAGACGGCGAGCACGCTGACTAGGGAGGCGAAGTTTGGGCGGTGTCCCGCCGCCTGCATGGCGGAGAAGGCGCGCAGAGCCTCCATCTCGAGCCCGTTCCGCTCGTAGACCTTGATCATCCCGCTCCAAGATCCTTCGTCCTTCTCCGCTATGGACTGGAAGAGCTCCTCCGCCGCCGCCACCTCGCCGTTCTGGCCTAGCCCGAGGATCATCGCGTTGCAGGTGGCCACCGGCGGCGGCGGGTTCTCCGGCATTGCGCGAAACAGCTCCAGAGCGGTCTCCCAGCGGCCGGCGTGGAGGTACCCGCTGAGCATGGCCGTCCAGGTGACCTCGTTCCTCTCCGGCATTACCTCGAACAGCTTCCTCGCAATATCTATGTGCCCGTTCTGGGCATAGCCCACCATCATGGTCGTCCAGGAGACGACGTTCCTCTTCGGCATTTCGTCGAACAAGGCGCGAGCTTCAGAGAGGCGCCCCACCTGGCAGTACCCCGCTACCATGCTCGTCCTGGCGACCACATCCTTGTGGGGCATTTCGTCGAACAGGTGTCGCGCATCTTCTACCCTCCCTTCCCTGAGCAGCCCCCCCATCATCACCGTGTAGGAGACCATATTCTTCTCCGGCATGCGCTGGAAGAGGCTCTCCGCCTCGCCGATGGGGCCCTCCTCGACGAACCCACGCAGCATGGCCGTCCATGAGACGACGTTCCTCTCTGGCATGGCGTCGAAGAAGGCGCGGGCCTGCTTCAGCTGCCGGGCCTTCACATAGCCCGAGACCATGCCGTTCCAGGACGCCGTGTTGCGGAGCAGCGGCGGCATGGCGTCGAAAAGGCGGCGCGCCTCCTCCGGCCGGCCGCTCTGGAAGTAGGCCGCCACGATAGCGTTCCAGGACACTGTGTTCCTTTCGCGCATTTTGTCGAACAACTTGCGGGCCTGCGCCAGGTCTCCCAGTCGCGCGAGCTGGGAGATGCGCGAGTTGGCGGAGAAGAGATCGTCGACGGTGGCGCCACCGGTCGCCGCGACGGAAACATTGAGGCGGCGGAGCACTTGCGGCCGGTGAAGCGCCGGCAGGGACCGACGCATCGGCGGCGGAGGAGCGCCGGCGGGGACGGACGCCGTGGGATGATCGTCTTCGTCGTATCGGAGAGACACCTACTACTACGTCAGGAGCACGTCTGCTCATCACGTGAGATCATTATTCTCCTATTATTATGATTATTTTCAAGTACCCATTAATCGGAATAAAGAATTAACTAATTGAATAAATGAATTAAATCTCCCTTTTTTAGTTTCGAAAGAAAAACTCTTTATCTGATGTATTTTCCAAGTGGGAACCTTATTTGGCGATTTAAACCATTATTAAATAATGCAAAATGTTGCTTTACTGCCTCCCTAATCATCTCAGTCTTCCATCTAATAAATAATGGTAAATTTACAATATCTTAAGATGGAATGTTCTTTGGTGAAGTGTATTTTATTCTTTGTCGTTCATTGAACAAATTGGGTCCTTTTGCCAAGAGAATTCGCGAGAAAAGATTAAATAAATTCGAGAGGAGATTTCTACCTGTTTAGTATGAAATTTTCGTTGCATAAATTAAGAAAATATTAATTCAGGATTATTATTACATTCAAAAATGATATTTTACCATCATGAGTATTTCAAAGATTGAGTTAACGAGAGAGAGAGAGAGAGAGAGAGAGAGAGAGAGAGGGAGCGGAAATCATGCAGCAAGTCCCAAAGGTGACATTTTGGCACTCGAGGGCAACGTCTGGGATTTTGAAACGTGAAGAATGGGGCCCACCGTGGCGGCGGCGCCGCCTCACCTGCACATCAGCAGCTCAGTCGCCCCCTCTCGTAGGGCCCTCCGCGGAGTAACCGAGGGGATAAGGAGGCGAGGAGATCGCCCCGCAGAGGGACTGTCACTGGGAATCATGGCTGCGGCAGCCGGTGTTCCTGCCATGGCGCAGTTTCGGGCTATGAGCGCGTCCAATCGCTCGCCTCTTTCGTCCTCGGCGCTCCTCGCTTCCAGGCCGGTCGTCTTCCGGGACCTCGCCGGCGGGAGGGTTAGGGGCGGAGGTAGCGGTTCTTCTCAACGTATGACGGTAGTGAGAGCAGAGAACTCCCCAGTCCCAGGTGCTCTCCCTCCCCCCATGCAATCGCCGCTCTCCATTTCTGGATTTTCGGGGAGAAGTTCGTCTCTGCCACTGGATTTTCTAAGTAAAACGTGATGAGCGTAACTCGAGCCTGATGTGCTGTAGATTACGTTCCGGATTCCAAGTTCTACAAGGTTGAGGCGATCTTGAGGTGACTTCTTCTGCCGTTTTCTCTTGCTATGCGCTCGGATCGTTGTCGATTATCTCGAATTGGAATATGCATTGTTTGAGATCTCTTGCCCTAACCTGCAAAATTGCCCAACCTGTTGTTGGTGGGATCGGCAAATCGTAGACCATGGCGAGTGCCGCATGTTTCATCGGTGGGGAAGGAACCTCTGTCTGCTATAATCTTTCATTTATTCACCGAATTCCTAGGGTTTCCCCAAACTTACTGCAGAAGATTCCTCGATCGTCTCAGGCGTTGCTGAAAATTGGGATTCGTGGAGTGACAGTTTCTGATGTTCGAGGGTTCGGTGCTCAGGGCGGCTCCACAGAGAGGCAAGCTGGTAAGGCCGGCCCCATGCCGTAGGACTACTCACACAGTGATTTCCTGCTTTCTGTTTTAGGTTAAGTAAGATCTATCTGAAGAACATGATTCTGCTCAATACTGCTCAGGATCCTTGTGCATAGATGGCTTCTCTCGTCGGATTGCTAGATTTCTGCTCTGCACAGCTTCCTATTGTTGCAGGCATAATATGAGAAAACCGCATTCAAACCGCTATTAGATTCAGCCAAAATGAGAAGTTCCTAATTCATTATCGTTATTCTTCATGTTCTTGTCGATTTTTTTTTCATTTTACCATCCGTATAAAATTGTAAAGAAAAATGGCAGATTATTCCTGTTGGATGATCTGTTCCTGCTGGGCATTTCTTCTCAGGATCCGAGTTTTCTGAGGATAACTTTGTGGCAAAGGTGAAGATGGAGATTGTCGTCTCCAAAGACCAGGTAGATGCATGGCCTATGATTTTGGAACAAAATAACATCAAACATGGGAATTGAAAATTTGTTGGCATGGGCTGCTTTTTCAGTGCGTAATTCATACGAACTAGAATATATAAAGTTTCAACTAATTAGCGGTTGAAAAAGCACCCAGGAGCACCGCTTTCAGTCATTTCCTGGGACGTATGGATTTCTTAGTGATTACATTGCACAGATTATTTGAGAGCAGATTTATGAACAAGTAGAACAGTTTCATCCCTTTCGAGAGTTAATGGGCTTTATTTTTTCGAGATGTCGGATTACTGAATTACCATTTCAGTGCATATTTTCTCGTCTGATGGGTAATCACGATGTTGCTCGCAGCTTGGGAAAAAATAACATCATTAATGCCTGTTTCGTCTGAGGATGCTGCAGGTTGAGTCGGTGGTTGAGAAAATAATCGAAGAGGCCAGAACTGGAGAAATCGGCGATGGGAAGATCTTCTGTGAGTGTTCTTCGCTTATCCTTGCTTTTTAGGCGTGGAGATCGAACGCTTCTTCTTTCTATTTGTTCCTTGAAGCCTTTGAATGAAGAGGACGGAAGATAAGGCCGTCTGGTCAGAAAAATCTCTGCACTATTCCAAAGACCCTGAAAGAATCCTGCAAATGCTTTGAAATCACCAACTCTTTCGATGATTTATCCTGATCACCTCAGTTTGTGAAATTATATTCCTTCAGTGCCCACTCGATCTGGTTTACCGGAGGATAATTTTTTCAATGTATATTCTTTTACTATGCAACTTTTTTTGTGGTGGATAATTTATTTTTTGTGGTTGTCTGTGCAAAAACTAGTTACAAATAGGTGCAAATTTTATTGAATCGATCTTGTTAAAATAATTTATTTGATTACTTGAAGTAAATAATTGAACCACTGGGTCCGGATTTTATTAAATATATTTGATGCCGGGCTATTATTTTCATGGAACCTCGTCGCAAGATGAGAATGCTTGAATGGTTTTCTCGCGGAGAGGGATTGTGATGGGCTCTGTCTTCTGGTTGCAGTGCTGCCGGTTTCGGATGTCATCAGAGTCAGAACAGGTGAGCCGGCCCGCTCAATCCATCGGCCTGGGCCCGAATCGGTTTCGGGGCTTTCTCTGGGCTTCCTCTACCTGGCCCGTTGACTTCCCACTTATAGTTAGATATAGACATATATAGATATATGCTCATCTGGGTGTTGAAAAGCTGTGATCTTGGCAGGAGAGAGAGGGGAGAAAGCGGAGCGGATGGCCGGCGGCCGGGCAGACATCTTCTCCGTCGGGTCCAACTGAGGCTCTTCCGTGAGGTCTCCTCCTGAGTCCGATCTAATAATCTCTAGGGCTATGTTCTTCCGCTGAAGAATCTGGTGATTTTGATTCCGGTCTTTCTTGAATATGGAGTGAGCTATCAAGGTTTTTTTTTTAAAGGTTTTTGGTCTAAATGGAATGGGCCAGCCCGGAAGAGAAATGGGCCCGTTGTGGTCCCTCTTTGGGCCGGCCCATACTTTCCTGGAAGCTGGCCCGAAAGTCTGGATCTCAGCTCTCTCTCTCTCTCTCGCTCTTGCTCTCTCTGTGGCTGGGTCTAGCCCGGCTTGCCAGATTGAGGGTGTCGTTTACATATGGGTTCGGGCTTGGGTCCTCTCTCTCTCTCTCTCTCTCTCTCATTCCGTCTCGTCATGCAATGGGAAAGAGGGGGGGAGCTTCCTTTTGTTTGGCCCACGACCACGCCGACGACGGCGGGGGATATTAGTGGATGTGTCAACGAGAACGAGCGAGCATGAAAGCCGAGGCCCTGGACGGCGGCGGAATCCTACCGCCGGCGGCGCCCCCCCCTCTCTCTCTCTCTCTCTCTCTCTCTCTAGAAAGAGTGGGGGTGATGTGAACAGGCACTGTTTAAATCCGCGCCGAAACTCCGCGGTCGGTTCGCACGCCGGAGTGCGGACGCGGGGTGAGCTCCGCGTTTATATCGTGCTAACCCCTTCACGAGTTCCGCAACGGCTATTCAGATTTGTGATGTTGACGGTGGACCCTTTAAGCACAATGCGAACGCGTGTGGGCCCCACTTTCCTTTTTGACCCGATATCCGGAAAGTATTCACATGAGTTCCGCGTTGACCCGGCTGTGCCAGGTCATCCGGTCCCAGCCATCACGCGCGATCACGTGACAGAACAAAAAGATAAAGTCCGCCCTCCTCTCTCTCTCTCCTCACCCCAATATGCTGACAAAAAAAAATAGTGAATTTATTTGGAGACGTTGGTGGGAATTGTGCATATAATTAATTTCATTTAAATAATCTCCTTTCCTAAAAAAATAAACAAATAAGTTCTTACTCATGACGTCGCCAAATCATTCTAGTTGGAAATCGTGGTTGGATTATTTATCCACGCATGAGTCAACAAGAGTCAAACGCCGATTAATCAGGGCAAGAAGCAGGGAGGAGAGTCAACGCTTTATAGACGAGATGAAGCCTGTGATTGGGCGACAGTCATCCTTTGACTAATTTGGCTTCAAAGGGCACTCGGTAGATCAGCCCAAAGTCGCCTAACTAACAATGTCAAAGCCTTATTTTCTTAAGGGAACTCTCACCGGCGACTTCTCTTCCAATGGGAAATTAATTAATGCAAGATATATGCCCCTCCTCATTGTACCTTTGTTATGGAGACCACCCACTTCGTTTCTTGGTAATCCTAGTATTCTCTCTCGTCTCTCTCTCTCTAGACTTATAGTTTCAGAATCTGCGGACAGCTTAGAAGATGCCCATATCGAGGAGGGTCAAACAAGAACAGCAGAACTTTATACATTGCAGAATCCCGCGACCTTTTCCGCCAAATGCGACTTCTAGAGAGAGAAGATCTGTGCAAACTTGAATTGTAGAGGATGCGGGGAGGAGAGAGGAGTGGTGGTCAACGAATACGAGAGTGATCGTTAACATGCATTTATAGAACGTATATAAGAAAAAGGTGATGCGTGTTACAAAGAATGAGGTCGAGTGATCCTCCAGATCCCGATGAGCAAGAAGAAAAGTGGAAGACAAGATCTAATGCGATCGACAGAGAAGAAGATAGAGAAAGAGGGAGGAAAATGGAGAATGTTTCCCTCAAGATCCTCTCTCTTTCTTCTCTCTTCTCTTCGTGTTGCTCTGTCCTTGGAAAAATTCCTATGTTTAGGGTTAATTATGCATGCTCTACTCACCCTCTCTTTCTCTCTCTCTCTCTCTCACTCACTCACTGAAGCAGCTGTTGTAAGAACCAGGCGTCGTCGGGGGTCCATAAGTTCTCCGACGGGACGTCGTCGTCGCCGGCGCCGGTGGCCCACGAGGTCTGTTCCAAGTCGGGGAATCCCTGGTTGAAGCAGCCGAAAGGGCTCGGGAGGGACTCCGAGAAGAAACCATCGCCGCCGATCATCTCCTCGATGGGAAAGTCATCGCCATGGCTTCCTCTCATGGCGAGAGAGTGGCAGTTGGCGACTTCAGACACCGGCGGCGAGGACCAGGAAGTCACCGCCGAAAGGTCCGACGACGAGGACCTCTCCAGGCCCGAATTCTGCGATCTGAACTCGGCGCTCTCCGACTCCGCCATCGCCCGCGGCATCTGCCAGATGGCCGCTCCTCCGGTGCTGGCGGCGGCGTTCTTCACGTCGGAGGCGGCGCGGATCCTCTCTGCCAGCCTCGGCATCCAGAGGTACCTCATGGCGTCCTTGAACTGCTTGCTGTTGACGTCGCACTTGAGCTGCTTAGCGTGCTTCTGCACCCTCGTCCGCCAGTAGTTCTTGATCTCGTTGTCCGTCCTCCCGGGGAGGTGCTGCGCTATCCTCGACCACCTGCACCAGGAAGGATGAGTTACTTGCAGGGCCAGATCTGTGAAGGATGAACTCCTGGTAGCGACAGTGAAGGGGAGATGTACCGGTTGCCCCAGCGGGAGTGGAGCTCGAGGATGAGGAGCTGCTCTTCGGGGGTGATGTTGCCCCGCCGAACGTCGGGGCGAAGGTAGTTCAGCCACCGGAGGCGGCAGCTCTTCCCGGTGCGCTTCAGGCCTGCGAATTGGGGGGAGGATCTCGATTAGGCCGGGGGGCGAAACCAGAGAAGATTGGTGAAGGTGCCTCTCACTCGACTAGGCCGGTGGGGTTTTAATCTCGACGTGTCAGCGTGTGTATGAGGGGGAGAGGGAGGGAGAGAGAGAGAAGGGGGGGAGAGAGAGAGAGAGAGAGAGGAAGGGGGGGAGAGAGAGAGGGAGAGAGAGGAAGGAGAGAGGAAGGGAGGGGGTTTGCATCACGGGGGAGCCGAACGACAGTCCACCTTCCAACTAGAGAGGAATAAAGAAATGGGACAAGTTGCAGGAGGACCATGCACTTATGCGTCCGAGTGCCTTCCATCTTCACCCAACCCCACCTCCTCTCTACCTTTCTATCACATCGAAGAGGAGGTCGCGCTCTGAGGACCGCCGCCGGGGGCGGCTGCGAGTCGGCGGCGGCGGGATTAAAGCTGCGGGTGAGAAGACGAAAGGGGAGGAAGGAGGATCAGCTGGGAAGTTGTGTTACCGGCGCAGCGGGCGAGAGAGTTCCAGCGGCCTTCCCCGTGGGTGGCGATGTAGTCGGCCAGCACAAGGTCCTCCTCCACAGTCCATGGACCCCTCCGAAGGTCCATCTCCTCCTCCCATTGCCCCCCCGCCGCATCCATCCCAATTCCCTTCAGAACCCCCTCGCACCCTTTCCTTTTCTAGATATGCGAAAACGATACGAACCTCTCTCTCTCTCTCTCTCTCTCTCTCTCTCTCTCACTCTCTCAGAGGAAAGACAGGAGGGAAACAACGGAAGGCGTCGGACTACTGGGGGTCAGGCCGCGTGGTGGGAGGAGAAGAGAATGGGAGGCAGGGGGGAAGGAAGGTGTTAGGCTTTATAGACCAGCGGCCCCTGGGCAGGGGGAGAGAGAAATTGAGAGAGATTAGACAGCCATGTGACGCAAAGTCGAACAGGAAACACGCCGCAAAGAAGACGTTTTTCTACGAGGAAGACTACCCAGCCTACCCTCGTGGGTCCCTTCTTCTCTCAGCCTCATCCTTACCTCAACCTTTGACTCTCCTCTCCTCTGACCTTGTCCCTTCGTCTCTCCTTCGTCTCTCTTTCTCTTTTCTAACTCGCAACCCTCCCTCTTTTTCTGACTCTGAAAGCTTACAAACCTTGTGTGTAGTTTTCACTTGACTTCTCCTAGCCTTGCTTCCTGCTTCCTCATCAGTCCGTCTAATTCTGGTGAATTAGCGAACCTAGTTTCGCCTTCTAGGTTAGAGAGAGAGAGGGAGGGAGAGTGAGAGAGGGAGAGGGAGAGACAGGGAGAGGGAGAGACAGGGAGAGGAAGAGAGAGGGAGAGAGAGGGAGAGAGGGAGAGGGAGAGAGGGAGAGGGAGAGAGAGAGGAGAGGAGAGAGAGAGAGAGAGAGAGAGAGAGAGAGAGAGAGAGAGAGAGAGAGAGAGAGAGAGAGAGAGAGAGAGAGAGAGAGAGAGAGAGAGAGAGAGAGAGAGAGAGAGAGAGAGAGAGAGAGAGAGAGAGAGAGAGAGAGAGAGAGAGAGAGAGAGAGAGAGAGAGAGAGAGAGAGAGAGGAGAGAGAGAGAGAGAGGAGAGAGAGAGAGAGGAGAGAGAGAGAGAGAGAGAGAGAGAGAGAGAGAGAGAGAGAGAGAGAGAGAGAGAGAGAGAGAGAGAGAGAGAGAGAGAAAGCCAGTCAGGAACCTATGTTGCCTTCGAAATGGTTGGTAATACTGTAAGACGGGAAAGTTTGATAACAGACATCATATTTGCGTTCAACGATAGAAACCTCGCGTGGTTTACCATTTGCTGCGAACATATAAAGGAGTGAGAACACGTAGAGGGGGAATTTCTCTCGTTGTATGTGGCTGCGGTTTCAACCCGGTCTCTCTCTCTCTCTCTCTCTCTCTCTCTAGAAAGTTGGAGCACTGTGCAAGCCTTTCCACTCCACATGATTCTCTGTGCACGAGGAGAAACTCGTGTCCCTTGGACCACAGCGCAGGTCCGCCTATAAGTGGAGGATTCTCCCTATAGGGTCAACTCAACTTAGAGAGGAGAGAGAGAGAGAGAGAAAGAGAGAGATCAGTTGTCAAAAGAAATACTCATCGCATTTAAGGTATCCCTGAATCATCATGGATGTCATTCGACCCTTGGGAATTGTTGATGGGTCTTCTCGGTGTATTCGTTGGAAATTGTCAAATAATTTTCATCGAAAATCAAACCCTAACGTCAATTCGATCGTTCTCTTCATTCAACTATGAATCGATAAAACTACAAAAGAAGGAAAAAATGAAAATAAAATTGGACCCGGCATTTTTTCCCGAACAGGAATCATGAAGTGACGTTCAGCTCGTCTCCAAAGGACCTGGCACTTCGTATTAACTATCAGCAGGCGAGCGAGCGGGAGAGAGAGAGAGAGAGAGAGAGAGAGAGAGAGAGAGAGAGAGAGAGAGAGAGAGAGAGAGAGAGAGAGAGAGAGAGGGGGGCGAGGGAGGGAGGGAGAGAACTGGTTCGAGCTGGGCCGGCTCTTGTTTTACAGGTTTATTGATGTTGTAATGTAGAACAACAGAATGTGATTCGAAAATATATCAGACCATCAAATTATTAAAGATCGAAATAACCTATTGAGAAATGATGTTAATTTCCACTTGGTTTTTGGACCAAACCAGAATCAGTGGAGTTCGACCATCCTGGCCAGCATTCCTGACGTGGAAAGGGAATTTCCCAATGCTGAAAACGGGGTTTTGACTTCTGCTCTCTCTTGTGAACCGTTGACGCAACTCGTTTCTGTCACAAGCCTTGGAACTCTGAGCTTACATCGCCCACCAAATGGCCTCCGTCCTCTTCTCCTTCCCCTCCCATGTGCCATTAAAACCCATCGCCTCATCGAAATCGAATTCCCCATCAATCGCAGGAGAATCTCATCAATTATTTCGTCTCGCCTTTATGAATGAGCATGTTATTTGGCGTCAACTCCTCTAGAAAATACAAGCAGATGATCCATGAATGTCGGACGTTGATAAATTATTTCGTTGGTTTTTTTTAAAAACACGTTAGCAGTAGAGCAACCTCAATCAGAAGGCGATTGGCGGGCTTCTCCCTGTGATTTGCGTAGCGTTGATGCAAGTATGCTAGAATCATATACAACATCAAGTTATAAATCTTACTATAGAACTAGTGTAACAGACCATGAACTACGGCATAACGATTACCTATTTATCGTTCTGGGTTCGGAAGCTGACTCATGGGTTTTTCGCAATAGATTGTTGCCATATTTACTGGGAAAATGAACTTAGAAAATCCTGTCCAGAAATTTATAAGGGTTCATTGCATCTATTTTGGTCTTCTTGATCGTGTTCGTTCGTCCCGATGAATGAAGTTAGGCAGAAGGCATGTTGCTCGCAGAAAAGGAGACCTTGCTCCGAATGGAGAAACAGTGATCGACCCCATATCTTGTCGAACAAGAAGATGGTTTGCCGTCCTCCCATACGCCTCTCCTTCCTCTTTCTGTGTACGCGCAGACCCAGGCGAAGAAACAGAGGACTTAGATTGATCTTAGTATCAGAGTTCTTTGCGTAGAGGACTCTGCGTACACCTTTCTGGATAGGGCTTCCTAAAGAATCCTCTCTCTCTCTCTCTCTCTCTCTCTCTCTCTCTCTCTCTCTCTCTCTCTCTCTCTCTCTCTCTCTCTCTCTCTCTCTCTCTCTCTCTCTCTCTCTCTCTCTCTCTCTCTCTCTCTCTCTCTCTCTCTCTCCCTCTCCCTCTCTCTCTCTCTCTCTCTCTCTCCCTCTCCCTCTCTCTCTCTGTCTCTCTCCCTCTCTCCCTCTCTCTGTGTCTCTGTGTCTCTCTCCCTCTCTCCCTCTCTCTCTTTCTCCCTGTCTCTCTTCCTCTCTCCCTCTCTCTGTGTCTCTGTGTCTCTCTCCCTCTCTCCCTCTCTCTCTTTCTCCCTGTCTCTCTTCCTCTCTCCCTCTCTCTTTTTCTCTCTGTCTCTCTGTCTCTCTCCCTCCCTCCCCCTCTCTCTCTCTCTCTCTCTCTCTCTCTCTCTCTCTCTCTCTCTCTCTCTCTCTCTCTCTGCCCCCCTCTCTCTCCCCCTCGCTCCCTCCCTCCCTCCGTCTCTCTATGGATTATCGTAGCCCTCTCTTTCTTGGGAGGACTTAAGAGTGTAGCAACCAAGATGACGTTTAGAATCAGAGAATCTTCTACTTGGAAAGGTGCTACGCTGTATACTTTCTATTGGGTCTTCACAATTCAGCTAGTTTTCCGTATTTGACAAAAAAACAACAAAAAATATTTACATGCAATTGAGAGCATTCAGGTCTCAGCATCTGTGAACAATACAACCTCGTTTGTTGTCCTTTGATCTCAATTAAACCCACAATTGCCATTGAAACCGAGAAGGTGAATAATATATAAGCATATACTGTGCCGTTTGAATTATCTTTTCACAATTCAGACAGTATTCTGTATTGGACAAAAAACCCAACAGATATTAAATGCGATGCTGAGCATTAATGTCTCAATGTCGGGCTACAATTGAACTCACATTTGATATTGAAACACGATGAAAAATATATTAGCACATACTTCATCCGAAACTTCCCTTTTCCAGAAATATTGCTAGTTTTGAACCATGTCCACACCAATAAATGACGGCGTCATGCAACTGAAAGAGGAATGGGCCACAAGCAAATCAAATATAGAGACGGTCTTGAAAGAAATTTACTCCATCTCAAGGGACCTTATTCTAGCTTAATCATCCCATAAAACAATATCAAATATAAATTTTCACAAAATTCGACTTTCTGTAAAAGTTCCATAACATTAAATATTTACCTTAATGTAGGATTATAATCAAGTTTCACATATCATGATTCATATTCCACATTATATATTTGCCCTGAAACAATTAGCTTCATCTATTTAGATCCAATGGAATATTATCATTTTTAATTCCAATCCTTTAAAATTATATTACAATTTTGAGCTGTATTACATGGAAGATGGAGATGAAATAGTAAGTTATCTCTTCTTGTTAATTTGATTCTCATTTTTACATTAATAAATGATACATAAGATGTTATTCCCATTGAGAACATCTTGATCTTATATCATACTTTTTTTGAGAACAGTAATGAATTATAAAAGAAATTATAAACTCAATGATAGTTTGCATTCTAATGTTATCAAATTATTAGTGATAATTTTCTGTAATTATGTATTTCTTATCTATTTATCTTTGCTTTTACACACATATCATCCAATATTTATGTTTAAAACTAGAAAAGCATGCATTACCTATTTAGTCTTAATTCATTAAATTTATTCATTTAGAGACTAACCCCGCTTGACTCTCTTGAGTCAAATAGATTTTTCTCATTATTTGGAGTTTCTTTTTGAGTACAGGACTTACGTAATTTTAATGATGGAATTGAGATGCAAAAGAAGTAAATCAGTCCAAGTTCAAGCCCAATAAGATGAACCCAAATCAGAACTGAAGGGTGGTCCATGTTCCACCTAAAGAGGAGTCCTACTTTCAAGGGAGGACTTTATATTTCGAATTGACAATTGTTGACTGATTTCAAGAGAGAGGAGGACGAGATCTGGGGCCTAGAATGAATCAATGTAGACTTTTCATTCTAAGTTTCTCACACTAAGAAATTAGAACCCCTATATATTCTCTTCCTCCATTGTATTAACCTTGAATTGTTGACTTAACTTGTGGTTGGCAGCTTAGGCAATAGTATTTTCTTGGTTCCACTCTTTTTTGAGAGTGGCTAAATGAGGGAGAAACAATCCATGATTGAAAGCATGAAGGACCTTAGGCCTTTATTAGTGTGACAAGAGGTTCATATCTTCTTTCTTACCCTCACCCTTTCCCTTCTCTTTTTTGCCCAGGTTATCTCTTTGAAGGATAACCAAGGTTCAGGGCTTTCTTACTCCACAAACCACATCCGAAACTTCCTTCTACAGCAAAAAGTTACAGACGACACATTCCACCCTCGCCGGCGCGTCATTGCCCATATGCCTGCTGCCCACTCGCTTGTCCACCCGCTCGCTAACGCGTCATTGACCACATGGCGCTCACCGATGCATGACTGCCTGTGCACCGCTCACAGGTGCGTCACCACCCGTGTGCCGTTTGCCAGTGCATCACCGCCTGTGCATTGTTCGTCGGCATATCATAGTCTGCTCGCTCACTGACCCATGATCGCCTGTGCGACGCTCATCCGATTCGTGTCTGCCTATGCACTGCTTGCAGGTGCGTCACTGCTCATACACCGTTGCTTGCACATCTCCTCCCATGCATCGCTAGCTGGCGCATCACCATCCATATGTTCATCACCTGTGCACTCGTGTGCCCGTCATTGATGTCGCTAGAGTGCTGGCCAAGGTAAAATCACTCTGATTTAAGGTTATCTTCTTGTTAAAATAAAAAACCAAGTTAAAGAAGTTAAGATTTCATATAAATAGATAAGCACTTCTTTAAAATACTTAAATTAGCTCTGATTACTCTTCTCTCATTGTTAGCACAATTAATTCATAGGAAGCTATATAAAATTTATATTTAGATACATGTGTATATATAAACAATTTCACCAATATAAAATTATTTTCATAAAAAAATTCACTGATGTGACTCCTGTTATCTGTGGTTTGACCCTTACTCATCCTATGCTAGTAAGGAAAATCTATGAATTTGATGTATAAATCAGAACCTTAAAAGAGGATTTTCACCCAAAAATCAGAATTATCACACTCAATGTCTTCTTCCAAAGAAAAAATATTTATTCTATTAATTTATCTTTGAAAACATGTAACATTCACTCATTGTTGAATAGTTCTAAGGCTTTGGCAAGCATAAGATATTTGATGATGACTAAATGCATGGAAGGGTATTTTAATAATATCTCATGCTGTAGAATTAAATGGTTGATGATCTTGATCGTTGAAGGCTAATAGAAGTTTTGCATACTTAAATGGAACTCACTTGGGGTAAAAAAGTTGCTCTATGGGTATAAAGTTAGTTGAGAGTTCAATTAAAGGTGTAGTAATCATCACCTTCTCTGAGAGCCTTAAACAATTGATTTTCTGTATTAATTAGTGTACGTGGGTATCAAAAGATCTTTGTAAGACGAGTACAATGCAATAAATCCTGCAATAAAAATCCCAAGGCATTGAATTGACATAAATTTTACAAGCTAAACATGTATTTCTAGAGTTCATAGTACATGTATGGAACCTGATGCTTTTTAGAACACTAGGCAACTGTTCAAGCAGCCAAATAATTTGAAAATCAGGTGTAGCCCAATAAGATCTATTTAGAAAGAGAGATATGATTTTTTATAAAGAAGATGAGATAAAGAGAAAGAACGAGACTTTGTTCCACCTTCAATCCTTAAGGAGCTTCAAGGTCCAACATTTTTGGAGAATCTGGACCAAATTGCAGCATACTTGTGATGCTGATAGCATGGTCCACAAGTTGTGCTCAATTCCATAACACTCAAAGTTCTTGAACAACAATCATATTGAACCAGGCTATGAGAAGCCATGTTAAAAGCTTAAGAATGGTAACACATTTTAACTTGTGTTAAAAGTGCATTGGAGCAACACCATCATTGGTGAATTCAAAAAACAGAGCATAAAACTTTGTTCATGAAATTAGAATCTGTCTCAGATTTGTTACTCAGCACTAAGAATTGATAGAATTCACATATTATTTTGAATTGAGTTACATAAATTTCATATTGGTACACATTTTAATTTCTGTCCTCTGATGAACAAACCTTTGTAGGGCTAGATGTCAATGTCAATTGTTGCCTTCGTTGGCACCAAACAGCATTTCTTCTCCAAGATGACAAAGAAACCAGGAAAGTCAACACAAAGACTTTCGTACACTCCCTCATAGTTGGAACACCCAATTCTGACTTGAGGAAGGGAAACCCCTCTCATTTTATAGGGAGAGCCCACCCACCATCTGGGCCAACTAGAAAACCTGTCACACCCGGTTCTTTCTGGCCCATAGCAGGAGAATGTGTTCAGAGGTTTTCCCGGCAACACTGGTCACTCATTCTGCCGATTCATTCGCTTCAATGCTTGATCAATATATCTTCTCGGTCTGTCACGTGACCTGTCACATTCATTCTGCAGGACAAGATCCAAATATCCATATAATCATCGATTAAATGATGTGTAACATCTATTTTCTTAGCCCGTGACAGAATTATGAGATCCTTTGCCAAATTTATAGTACTAAATTATCACATGACTGGAAGTTGATCTAATCTAATTGTATTATCTTTTAATTCTGATTTAGCCCATGATATTGGTGTAAACTATAGTGCAACAGCAGTAAATTTAGCTTCAGCCATGGAGAAGAGAAAAATAGTTTATTTCTTAGGTATCTATGAAATTTAATAGTTTCAGTATAGTATTTTGTAAAAAAAATTCTTAAATCTGCTAAAAATGCTAATTATCTAACAATTCTTATAGATGCTATTAGGAGTGACTCAAGATTTTATTAAAACATAGCACACAAACAAACACTAAATATAATGTTAGGTCCATTAGAAATTAATTATAAAAATGACCCTATTAATCTTGAACGACATTTATGATCTAAAAGTTTATTTCTTCATTAAATATTAACTTTGATCTTGTTTTTCATAAAATTTTTCTTTTCTCTTCCTAAAATTTGAGTATATTTTGAACAATCAATCTACCTTGGTTTCTAACAACACAATTTAAATTCAATTTATCATTGAAAATATATTTATTTTAAGTCATAGATAATTCATAATTTTTAAAACTAATTTTTATGCTTTATTATTTTCCCATTGATTCAACTCAGCTATGGATGAAATCCAATTTTCTTTGACAAACACTTGTATTATTTTAATTTTCTTAAATTCAATGTTTCTCCTACATTCCTTATTTAAATTTTTAAAATCAATATCATCAAAAATTTGTATTCTTAAATTTCGATTTCCTATTGATTCCTTTTTGTGCATATCTGATAATTTCATCTTTAGGACGACACATAAACATATTGCCATTCATGTGAAAGAATATTCTTTTTCTATTTTTTCCTATATTAATGGAGGTGGTCTATCATCTTTGACTGAAATATCTAGAAATTCAGTCTGAAATAATTATACATGTTCCACATAAAGATTTTATTTCATTTTTCTCCATTAATTAAATATTCATGGTTTTTTACCACCATATTTTGTTTATTGTGAACTTTATATGCTTTTAAGTTTTCTAAATATCCTAAAAAATATCTTCATCCATCCTATGCTTAAATCTTCTTACTTCTTCCTTAATATTTATGGAAATAAATCATTTTTAACCAAAATATTAGAAAGTAATCAATGTTAGTTTATTTCACTTTAAAAATTCATAAATAATTTTCATAACTATCAGTCTAAACAGTACAAACCTCATTAGATAAGAAAAAGTAATCATAACTTCATCCCAAAATTAATATAAATTATTTTCTATTGATAAATATGAATAATTAAATGATAACACCCTTAATATTTATGTTTTTTATGCTTCCATTTTACTAAAATTTATTTTAAACTTACTTTAATATATAAAATTAGGGTTTAACCTTGTTTATGTTATTTTGATGTTATTGTCAAGAATTACATACTGAAATTAACGATGAATTATCATGAGATGTCTCATCAATTGTTCTATTTATGTATTTTTTCAATTTTATTAGACGAACTATGATGAAATTTGAATATTTATTCACTAAATTTGTATTTTATTAAATTCTTAATGAAATTGGAAAAAATCACAAATTTCTATAAAATTGAGGAAGTCCTGAAAAATCAGAAATAATCACGTCAGAAGATAAATTCGTTCTCTAGTGATGAATTGGTCTTCTAAATCAACAATATTGAGTTGAATAACATTATAACATAATGTACTTAATTTCTATTAGTTCTAATAAATTAAAATTAATAAAAAATCAAATATTTTCAGGATTTTTGATATGAAAATGGGTGCACTCATTGATATGTGAACTATGATGGATAGTTGAAATCAGTCAACATAATCAATGTACTAGAAGATTATATAAATTGTTTTTAAAGAAGAAGACTTTATCCCCCTCTCCAAACATAATCTTGTCTTTCAGCTGCTATAGACACTTGATGTTGCCCAATCCATCAATCTAATACAAATGATAGATTTCATCAAAAATTTTCCCTCATTCAACTGCTATAGATATTGAATTTTGTCCACAAACTAGTTTTCTAAACACCATGGCCTAGTCAGAGTTAAGTTACCTTCAGTGTTTAATTTGAGTATGTGACACTTCTTAAGATTGTCATCCATTGATCAACATTCATTATTAGATTTAAATACCCATGATTTAATAATATCTATAACTGAAAATTAATGAATAATTGCCAAAGTAATGAGTCTCAAGTCGAACATAAGGAGTAGGAATAACCTATCACAAATATTAATTTTGGTTATATTATTTTAATGATTCTAGAATTTTTAAAATTTTTAATAAATTAAATAATAGAAGCTAATATTTAATAAATAGTGAAAAGAAGAGGGAGATAGACGTGAGATTTTGAAGGGATAAGGAGGAGGGATTTTTGAGGGATAGATATTGGATTTAGAAGGGATTAAAATGAGGAATTTTTGGGAGATAGATGTAGGATTTCAAAGGGATTAGAAGGAGGAATTTTTGAGGGATAGATGTGAGATTTCAAATAGAATTTTGGAAAAAAAATTTGGGAGATAGATATGCAATTAAAAAGGGATTTTAGATGAATTTTTAGGTAGAGGAGAGGAGAGAGGGAAAATATATGCGAAATAGGAGAGAGAAAATCATGGTCAATGTGTATAGTGCCTTCATTGATCGTGATTTCTAGATGAAAATGTGAGAGAGAATTCACAGAAAAGGTGTGAAATCACACTAGAAAATGCCTAAATCAGTTTCACACCAAATAATATGGAATACATGGTTATAATGAAATCAGAAAATCACTGAACTGCTGATTAATTGGAGATAAATCACCAAAAAATCATTCCACTAGCGGAAAAATGACGAGGATATTCAGCTGGATTTCTTGATCAAAATTGGTGGAAAACAATTCAAAATCACTCTTTGAATGATTCATGATAAGTTATGGAGGATCTAAAACAGAAATGAGCCATTTTAATCAAGTATTTTGTGTGTTCTTTTGATTATTTCATGTGAACTTCTGAAAATTATTATTCATGATAAAAACTAAATAAAGTTGGAAATAAATCTAGAACTAATGTTGTACCTCTATGGGCCTATTTCTAGAACTACAAGAGATGCTAATATGATGCTTTTATAGCATTCCATCGTGTCACACCACATTGGAAGGTGCAAAAGTATCATTTAGTGATGCTGCATCACTCGTCAGAAGGATTCCTTAAAGAGAGGGGTCAATGTCACTATTATTGCCATCTGAAATAAAGTAGAAGACTTATGGCCACCTGTTGGAGGCTCTAGGTGCAGCATAGGGAGTTAGGAGGGTTCATCGATCATCGGAGGCTTTGACCATGTAAAGGAGAGAAAGATGGAATACCTACTGCTGCTAAACCTCTGATTTTATGTCGTTGGTGATAATTGATAATCTTAATTTTTCTCAATGATAATTGATAATTGTCGATATGACTTTCATAACTTAAAGCACATTGACTACACTGCACATTCTCTACCATCCAATTGATCATTTCACACCATCCGATCAGTCACTTATGCCTTGGGGGTATGTGACACTCTAAATCAATAGGGGGTGTGTGGTGAGTTTCTAAAAATCAGAAAAAATAATATGAGTGTATTAAAATGAATCGCCGCTAACTTGCCACTTGAAAAGGGGTGATGTGGTATATTCAGTGGCTTCAACAGGTGGAAATCCTATGGCTAAGCTTGATAATAAATACTATTTATTTATTATTTATTTATTTTATAAAATATTAGGCAATTAATTTTAATCTTAAATAAATCATAAAAATTAAATAAAATTCAAAAAAAATATGAAAATACTTAAAAAGATTTTATTGAACATTTATAATTTATTTTCATGAAATTCATGTAATATTTTAGTATTTTAACTCACATTACATCTAAAAAATGAGATATTATCATCCATCAATTTGGGAAGGTATAGGAAACTAATCGGTGCATGACATATATATAAATCAATTAGATTTTAGGAGAAACCTGATCAAAGATCATGTCCCATATTACATATATAAATTTTAATTTTTTTATATATTTTTGATTGATAAAAAGTTTTATTCAATCTTGTATTGTAGCAAGGAGAATAGGCCCTTGATATCACTATTTATTTTGAATTTTTTTAGCTTCATGTTTTAGGATTTTTGAGTCGATGTATTTTACATCAACTTTGAATTTGGGGAGTTCTTTGCAAGTTGACATTAGTTGACATCACTAACCCCAAATGTTTATTTTTGGCTTGTTTGGATTATTTTTTGGATGAAAATAATTCTAAAAGTTAATCTATCAATTGGAAATCATAGATAATTAATTTTTTTCAGCTTCTTTATGATCAAACTTAGAAAAAAGTGTAAAATTAATTATTTCTAAGATTGGATTCTTTCATAATTTATAAATTTAATTTTTTTGAATTTTATTATCAACAAAACAGGAAATAATTATAAAAATTATTTTCTACCAACATTATCCTAGATCCAATAACTTAAGAACTCATGAGATAATTCCTCGACGATCATAACCTTTTATAACTTAATATGTCTTAAATTCTCTTAAATGATCATTTTAATTATTTAAACTTGAAATCATTTTCATTCTCATTTTTTTATAATTTCGAAAATATCTCAAAGGTATCAATATTATGATTTAATAAGAATACCCAAGTATATCTTAGTGAATCATCTACAATCAATTATTCATATCATCTTCCTTCTAGATCTAAATCTCTTGATTGGTCTAAATAAATCAATGTGGAATGAATTTAATAGTTTCTTGACAGTATATTTCAATTTATGACATTTTCCAACCTATTTTCCTTCAATACAAGTGCCACATTCAAATTTGTCAGGAGTCTTTGAATAAATTCAGTTTTTTTTATTTCCTCAAAATATGAATGCTTACTCGTGTTAGGCATCTATGCCATATCTGAATAGAGTTTGATGAATAATTTATATCAAATAAAAATTTGATTTCTATAATTCAGATAGGTATTTACTATACACATTGTTATTCTTGTGGTAGTGAGCATGTGGTTATCACTTTGCAAATTCAACATAAAACAAAAAAGAATTATTTTTATTCTTACCTAATTAAAAAATAATTTTCGGATAATGCTTGCCTTTAGCTATAACTAGAATCACGTTTTTAAAACGTGGTTCTAGTTAATAGAAAAACGTGATTTAACTATATTCTCAGTTTTTCTATTATCTCGTATTGTTCTGTACCAATTCTTTCACTAATTTTTAATTTTATGAAAATTCTGTTGACATGTTCTTTCAATTTATGACTTTCATTTGATATTTTGTTCATCAGATTTTATTTCCTTCATAATGATATAATTTTGGAACTCATATACTTCATTATGAATATTTTGTCAACATGAAGTGCTGAATTTAAGGTTGAGTCTTGTTAAAAAAAGTGTAAGGGCCTGAATTGGCTAATTTAAATTCCTTTTGTGTAAATTGTCATTGTTAAACTATAATCACATGGTTCATAACCCAAGTCCTATATGAACATTAGTTCAATTTGGGCATTTTTGTACTAGTATAGCCACATATGTTTATCCACTTTCTAAGAACAATCTCCATTCTTAGGTTGCATTAAGATTGAATGTAATGATCACACTTATTGACTAATAGGTTTTGCTTCCATTTGAATTTATCCTATAAATTAGCTTAAAAATTTAGAGCCCTCGGAGGTCAACTGATAATCAACGAGTTTAGATCTCGTGAGTTATACAAAGGCTAATCACAAGTTTATTCTAAAAAAAATAATAAATAGTTTTATTGTGAATGATTGACGTAACGGAACTATAGCGTTCAACTCTCTAGAAGAGCTAGTGACGAAGTTGGTGGAGGATAGGTTGAAATCATGACTTGAAATCCTTGAAAATCATGTTATCTGGTAGAGCCTCCTTGTCTTGAATCTACAAAACAAATAAGATGGATCTCTTGAGTCCATAAGGGTTGATCTTGAATCCACAGAATCAAGAATTGGTTCCTTGAGTCAAAAAGATGTTGGAGTCTACTAGTAGAAGGGAGAATCACTTAGGAATAAGAAACTCATGAAATTCTATTGATAAAATAAGTTGAATGCCCTTGGGCTATATGGAGGCATCCTTAAATAGGCCAAAGCTTGTGAAAAGGGTGCCAACTTTGAATTTCAAACAAAAATTTAAAATTTAGGAAGGAAATAAATGTAGGAAAATGTCACAAATAGGAAGAGGCTTAAATTAAGACAAAATAGGATTTTAGAAGGTGGTGTCCAAAATAGAAAGAGAATAAAGAAGGGATGAGACCTAAATATAGGAAGTGTCAACTATAGAAGGTGAACAAGATGTTGGAAGGATTTAAAAATAGAAGGTTCTAAAAATAAAAAGTTATAAAAATGAAAAGTTGATCTTCAGGTCTTCAGGTCCTCTACTCCAATAAATGTCATATTGGTTGCATCAATGATCATTGGCTTTGAAGAAGAAACAAAAGATGATATTTTGTTTTCCACTTCTTGTGTTGAAGTTATTTAGTTGTGAGTCATGTTGTTGATTAAAGAGAAATTCTAAATACTAAAAATCAACCCCCTAAATTTTTGATTATGTGCAGGTTGGCTTATGGTTTTTACTTCTCAATTTCTCCCAATTTTTTTATAGAACGAAGCTTAACAAATTTAGACTATGATGGTGACAAAAATGAAAAAACACTAAATTTCAGATATGAATGTTGCACTTTAACATAACCACCTATTAATTCTAACTTGATGATATCCAAGATGTTAATGGAGCTATTGTTTTGGTTTTCTAGCTGTTTCAATTTATGTTTATTTTAGGAAAAATAGATGCTACATTATTGCTGAAATTTAGGCAAACTTTTGAGTCTACTTCCTATATAAATTCTGTCCTTGCAGAGGCTATGGATCACCCTATAACATTTTAATGAAATTGTTGATCTGTACAGTTGAAAGGTGATTTAAAAATTAAATTTCATTTGAATTTCTTCAAATGAAATAGAATTAACCATGTTGACCATTGATAACTTGATAAAATAGCATGTTAAATAATGATTATATTTTTGAGATTAATGTACATTTTATACTGAATTTCACATATTATCATGATGATTAGATGTTATGCAATTTGAATGAATTTAAATAAAATTTGATTTTAAATGATATTTTATACTTTCATAAATATTAACGAGTATTATTTTTATTTATTTAGGGACATTATGAATGATTTAGAAATATTATTAATTTAATAGTTTTTGGATGAAAAATATATTTCATGTTTTCCTATTTTTGTGAATTTTATGAATTTTTAATGATTTATTTTGAGTTAAAACTCATTTTCATTTTTTCTAAATAAAAATATCAATAAATAAATACAAAAATCTCGATATTGGGCTCACCACTACTTGGACTGTTATCCACATCCAATAGCCTGCCATAGTGGGCTCACTGCTACGTGGCCAAGATAGCAAAGAACGAAATTTGCATATATTAGGCACAAGATCATGTATCAAGGTTCGGACTGACAACATATATATATTCAGTTATTTATGCATTAAATACTTAGGATATAATACATATATTTAGTAAAAACTGTGCTTGTTATTAGGAAATTACTTCATTTCATGGATTTCACACATATTTGCCAAAGTTCTCTAATGTTGATATGCTTACTAGATTTCATAGATTAATAATTCTAAACTTCCTTTGAAGTCCAGCAGATTGATTCTAATTATTTTTTGAACTTGTGCAAAACTTAGGCAAATTTAATGGAGCAGAAGGGTGCAGTTTTGTAGCTAAAGGGCTGGAGAGCTGAGCCCGATGGTAAGTCCAAGGATGTGGACACATTTCCAAAGGGTAATGGGCCTGAAATGGCCCGACCAAGGGTACTTTTCTCAGGGCTCAATGCCCAATAGCATGGAGCAATTAATGGTGAGAACCTTGTTGTGATTTTTGGCATCAGCACCTGAAGCATGAGCGTGCATCCATGCCCCCTGAAAACTTACTATGTTGGAGAGATAAATGGGGAGTAAGTGAATGTTGAGAGGGGTAAAAAAGGGAAACATCAAGGAATATATAATGTAATGTTCCCCCTCTTGTGATGGTATTTTGTAGACCTTGAGAATCCCTCTTTTGATTATTTGGTTTAAATGAAATTTCATTTTTGCCATTCTAGAGTGATTAAGAGAGGTTATCAAGGAATAGGTGAGGAGATTAACACACAAGATGAGGCATGTCCATTTGTAGATGATTAGAGCCTTGGGTTGGTGAGGTAGACCCTAAGGTGAGTGCTCAATCCTCTTATGCATTTATTCCCCTCCCCTAATTTTGAAATAGGTTGGTGTAATAAGGCAGTTAGTCTAAGAACATTAGTTGACAATAATCATTCAAAAAATGGCTATCCATAAATCTGATGTGTCTCAGGAAGATGATACAAGGACTATGCTTAGATAACCATTTGAAATATTACAATGTCATTCTTGAATGAATAGTTCATAAATATATGGATTATGGAAGGGTCTTATGAGAAATGAGCAAAGATTAGCCAGTCTACATGGTTTAAAGAACTGAGTTAAAACTAAAAATATTTGAAAATTCTATGAAAAATATAAACAATTAAATTAGGTTTGTAGACGTTGCGTTGAGGAGAATAAGCGGGCGGTCAGAATTACCTCGAAACGCTAGTGGATTTATACCGGCCATGGTTATTGTTTTTGACTTACTCCAGGATATTGCAGGAGTCCACCAGCTGTGTTAGGCCAGGGACGCTGTCAGATTCTCCAACTACCACCCACCTGCTGCCTTTAAATGTCAGCGAACGTCCCGGGCATTTGGACCATTCAATTTATGGCCGTATCCAGTCTACTTGACTCAGCAATCAGGTCGGGCCCACCTCCTACTGGCAGTAGAAAACCACATATCTGTCTTCTACCTAATTCTTCGTTGAACATGACGTTTCCGTTTTACATGGTCAGCTCATGGGAGAAAATCAGCAAACTGGCTTAAACTGTTTCTAATATCTTATATAACTTGTCCAACCAATAGGATTGAATTTATTCAAGTTACTCCATCCAATTGTAATAAGAGATTTCTCTACTTAACTGTTTGCAATGACCAAAATATTTTGTGGCATTGATGTAGTTTACACATAATTGGATATAACTTAAATGATGGAAATCTCGGAATAAATTATTAAAAAATTCTTATGATGAACCCTTCGGAGGAGGCATTGACTGATGCAATCTTTAACGAGATGATGTATTAGAGAGGAGAGACAGACATCCATAGGTCGATACGAGTTCAATGGGCCCAACGACGCTCTACATCTGGCCATAGAAAAGATGAGAGAAGACGAGAATAAGGGGGGAAGACGCTAGATGAGAGATACAGAGAGCGAGAGTTAGTGAGGAAGAGAACGAGAGAGAGAGAGAGAGAGGACTCGCCGCCTTGGAGGCTTTCTGTTTATTGTTCCAGCATGGGAAGAGGGGAGGGAGGCGGCAGAGTTAGTACCCTCTACGATGAACCGATTTCGCCGGCAGGGCGGTTCTTCCTGCGGCCGGAGTTGGAGCAGGTGATCCATTGCGTCCTCACCTTTCAGAACCCCGTCGACGTCGACGCGGTAAAAGCGGTCCTGAAGTCCTCCCTCATCAACAACTGCCCCCGCTTACGCTCCCTCGCGGTGAGAATAATTGGTCTTCAGGAGACACTTTTTTCATGCACAACCGGAACTCCGTCATCATCGCAGAAGCTGAGTGCAGGTGAGAGAACGCAATGGGAGACATCGCTGGAAGGAGCTGCCGGAGGTCGACATCGACAGCCACGTAATTATCGTCCCCGAGGAGGAAGAAGAAGACAGAGGAAAGCATACTGACGGTGGAGGAGACTACGAGGAAGATAGGGAAAACGATGTCTACGTCAACGAGTACGTGGCGGCGCTGGCGTCGTCGCCGCGGATGAGAAGGGAGATGCCGCTGTGGGAGATGCACGTGCTGCCGCGGCGGAGGCGGTGCTTCGTACTGCGGTTCCACCACTCGGTTGGGGACGGTCTCTCCCTCCTGGCGCTCGTCCTCGCCAGCTGCGAGCGATCCGGTGACCCGGGGATGCCCATCACTTTCTCTGGCGCCGGCGGTGAGGGGAAGCGGAGAGCGCTCTCCCTCGCAGCCAGCATAATGGGAGTAGCGGCTGGGACGTGGAGGGCTATGAAGACCGCGTGGTACACACTTCTGTACGCGGCTGACTTATCTATGCATGTAGTGCGCCGGAAAGAGGATAAGACAATAATCGCCGGCGGGGTGGGTGTAGAGCTCTTGCCGAGAAAGTTGGCTACACTCGCGTTGTGCCTGGATGACATGAAGGCAGTCAAAAACAAGCTCAATGCGGTAAGTTTACACCGCCTACGACGTTTACAATGTTACAACACAATGCTCACCAATGGTATTCAACTGTCACAAGATATAATGGTTACTAAAAATATAAAAATATAAAAATTAATTATCTAAACAATTTTTTTTGTGTAACGGGACACTTTCCTGTTTCCTAGAGTATCAATGATGTTTTTGTGGGTATTATCTCGTATGGAATAGCAAAATACCTCAAGCTGAAGTCCATAAACGGTAAGATTTGTTCATTTTGTGTTATAAATTATAATCAATATAGTGTTTGACTATGAAAACTTCTTCATAATTATCTTATCTCTTCATGTTTTACAGAGACGTCAAAGGATGTTGTAATCACAGGACTAATAATGGTTAATACAAGAGGAGAAAGCTCAAAGGTTCAATTTTCATGTTTTTTGAATAATTATAAGAGGTCATACCAGCATAAAATCAAACTTGACTCACTCTTGATGTCTCATTGCATATCATCACAAATTCTTTAACATACCAGAAGGATATTATATTTGTATCAAAGAGGGAATTCCTCTTTTGTTTCATCTATTAAGTATCAGTTTAATAAATATTTCTATAATGAAGATCTCAAGAAACAATGAATTGTCATACGTATAACAAGTCTTTTAAGTTTTCAATGATGTCAAATATTTCGATTTAATATTATTTTATGATATTATTTTTCTAATTGGTTGCTTATTTGAATTGAGAAATAAAATGACATTGGTAGGATCTACTAAGGTCAATAAGAGAAGGGAAGAAGACCCAATGGGGAAACAGACTAGGGTACATTCTGCTGCCAATTCACCTGAAAAGAAGAACCACTGATCCCCTTGACTACGTGAGGAAGTCTAGAGCAGTGCTAAACAGGAAGAAGGTCTCTCTTGAAGCCCAATACTCATACAGGTGTGGTGCCCTAGTAATGTCCCTCTTTGGCACAAAGGTGACCATGAATCTTCTTCAAGAATCTCCTATGTTAATGTACCGATTTAGAAGTAGTTCGCTTTAGAGGCTTGTCATTACTCAACCGTTAGATCCCCATTAAAATGCCAACCAAAAAAGCATGTTTATTTAATAGGTTTGCTGATATATTCCATATGTTAATGTTTACAGGCAGCGGCATTTCTCAACTATAAGATCCTTTCTAACATAAGCCTGGCTCTTTCAAATGTTGTCGGTCCTTTGGACGCTATCACATTCGCAGAGAATCGCATCAATAAAGCTTGGGTTACGACGAGCAGTCTACCTCTGGTGGGTTTCTCTCTCAGCTTCCGCTTTTGCGGATGATGTGAGAGAGGTATAATGGTGCCTTTGTCATGTATGATGCAGGCTCTCGAGATCCACATGCTAACTTACGATCAAAAAGCGTTTCTAAATGTCCTTGTGGCCGCGGACATCATCCCTGACCCTGAGTTGCTCTGCATATACTTCCAGGAGGCCCTCCAGGAGATGAAATCCAAAGCAACAAATGCTGAAGATATTGGGTAGAAGTCTATCCCCTGATCTCTTTCGTCTCTCTATATAAATGATAGTAACGCACCACTCTGAAGTACGTGGGAATTGTTATGCGCCCTGAGAGTCATACTAGATGAGGAATTGATTATGATCATCCAATGTGCTAGCGTCATCATCTCTGTCTGTGCTGAAAACTTAGACCCTGTTTGACTATTGCGTCGCTATCCGAATATCACTGACAAGTCCCTCTTCCTCTCTCTCTCTCTGTCACACACACACACACACTTTTGTTTTCTTATCTCTCTCTATATCTTTGTACCGACGTGGACCTCCCGTTTCCGAGATGATTAAACGTGTAGGTACCTCATGCACGTACGTACACCTGCTTACTATTGATACTGAGGCATTGGCTCTAATATCCACCAACTGGTTGTTGGGGATAGTGGCATCTACCGTTAACCATAGGAGAAAAATACAGTGAGCAAAATAATCACTGAAATAAGGTTTTCTTTCCCACTATTGGCCAGGTGACTTTGACATAGGTGTCAGGCACTGTAATCCCTCTGGCTCATTGTTTAGTCATCTTTTAGGGGGCATATTAATGCCAAGGAAATCATTGGGTAGAAATTATGAATTGGCGATGAATTAAATATTCCTCTCATTATGCGACAAGTTTACATAATCATACTGAAATTAATGCAGACTTATTCTTCGTATGACCCAAACATTCAGCCCATTTTGAGTCCCTCTGTCTCCCCTTTATCTCTACCTCACTGGCTCTAGGAGCCCCCCTGAAGCACGAGCTCTTTTAGTCTTGTGAAAACGCACGTCGACACCCCTCTATCTCTCCCCTCCTTAAGCGGCAACCAACTTTCGGAGTCAGCCCAACTGGGCCCCAGTACAACCCATCTCCAGGCGCCCAAGACCACCGTCTTCTTCCTTCACACCATCTAACTCCTGCTGTTTAACGCAGTCAATATGTGGCAGCCTGCCTTCCACGCTCCTCTCCCTCTTCCTCTCTCTATCTCTCACTGTAAGTGGGAAGTAGCCGAACTCACTGAAAGACTTCGATACAGACATTTAGGGGCGCTCAATACAAGACAGTGATCAAAGGCTACGGATACAATTAAAAATACATTCATGTTACTGTACCATGGACATAGAACAAAAGCAGTCATTAGACGCCCCGAAAGCCAGAAAAGTCACCATCCGCCGGTTCCCCTCACTGTCCAGTACTGCCCCAGGAGACAACGCAGACCAGGGTTGGGCGTCTACAAGATGAATGATTAAGTTTTTGCAACCAGAAAAATTGTGACTACAAAGAAGTATTCGTCGGTAAAGCCGGCATTAAATTCTTCTCTCTCTCTCTCCGTCTCTGTCTCTACGTCTATTTTTTTCTCAAAATTGCGGTGAATCTCTGAGGGAAAGGCTTGACTTCCTCAAAGAAGTCCACCTCGTAGCCTGTTGGGAGGGGTGTGATACCACTCTTTAGACTTTCCGTTCAAACTCCCCGGAGGGTTGATTGATAGCGCATGCAGTAATAGATAGTCTACATTACTAACCTCAGAAGTCCCACTCATAAAGAATCGGAGGCAGCCGTCTTGGAGCACGTGAGCAAAGGAGAAGGTGGAGGGATTGGTGGGAGAATGGGCACGTACCGGCTGAGCAGCCATAGATTTCCTGCTGCGTTTCAAAGATCTATGCCTGTTTAATTGTAGAGAGGGTACTTGTATAAGAGACATGTTTCGAACGCCAGGAAAAAGAGAGTTTCAAGATATTTCAGCAACTTAGATAGTGGCTACAAGGTAATTTGGTTCAAAGAAATCAAAGTAATGGGTGTATCGACTAATTCAAGAAATACAATGTTATCTAACATGAGATCAGATATTGGGCTGCTAATTCGAACTTGCTGCGGCCGTTGGTTTATTGAAAATAAGCACCATAACGGCAATTGGTGAAAGGTCATTAGCTGGCGTCCGTAATCCTCCAATTAACTGCTATCCATAAAATAACAAAAGTTCTTTTCACATTCAACTTGCTTTAGGAATGTTCATCCTTGATTGGTTGAATAAATAAGAGAGATGCAGAAAAAATCCGAATGAAGACTATCCAAGAACCTGCCTTGGAACCATCCAGATTATTACCTCTATCTTCTCAAGATGCGTCACATTTCTACTTCATTGGAGAAAATGAAGTGATTATAATTGTTAAATTTCAAGATAAATGTGACATGTGTGCTAGGAAGATGTTGCAAGGAGTATTCTTGGACCACCATCCGTCAAGAATACCATTTCATTCAAAAAATCATAGTTTATAAACGCATGAATTAAGAAAGGGTCTTCTGAGAAATGAGCAAAGAGTGGCCAGTCTACAGGGTTGTAAGGATTGGGGTAAAAAGGATTTGAAAAATGAATGAAAGTTCAGAGTCGGGGGACGGTCAGGATTACCGTCGAAATCCCTACAGGAGTTATACCGGCCTGCTTATTCTTATCGGCTTTATTCTCGGGGATATTCCAAGAGTCCTCCCGCTCTGTTGGGGAAGGCACTCGGTCAGATTCTCCGACCGGCCATCCCCCCACCCGAAGGGCTAACCCGCTTAAATGCCAACCGACGCACCCGACGCGCCCCGGCATTTGTACCATTCGATTTTATCAATCAGATGGAGTCCACCACCTACTGACCGTCGAACGCCGCAATCTTTCTTCTATTTACTTCTCCGCTGAGCATGACCTTTCCGTTTATACAGTCGGCTCATGGGATAAAATTAAAAACTTTATACTGTTTCTAATACCTTAAATATCTTGTCCAAACAATAGGACTGAATTCATTTAATTTACTATATTGAATTGTAATGACAAATATATTTTGGCAGCGTTGGAATAGATTACACATATTCAGTGATAACGTCAATGACGGAAATCTCGGAGCAAATTAACGAAAGAAACAGTTCTTACGATGAGCCTCTGGTGGGAAGCATTAATTCATGCACCTTGGATGAGATGAGGTACCAGAGAGCGAGAGAAATTTTTATTGGTCGGATAAATTCCATTGTCCTGACCATGTTCTATATATAGGCATTGGAAGCATGAGAGGAAACGAGACACAGAATAAGGGGTGAAGAGGCTGGGTGAGAGGTACAGTCAACGAGAGAGAGAGAGAGAGAGAGAGAGAGAGAGAGAGGGAGATGACTCATTGCCTTGGAGGCTTTCTGTTTGTTGTTCCAGCATGTGAAGAGGGGAAAGAGGCAACAAAGCTAGTACCTTGTACCATGAGCAAATTTTTCCAGCAGGGCGGTCCTTGCAGGCGTTGGAGCAGGTGATGCGTTGGGTCCTTTATGGGAATCGAAAAAGGGGGCCGGCGTCTCTTCATCTGCTGCACACTGACGCCAAGCTCATTAGGGAGTAATCTTCTTCTTTAACCCTTCTTGTCTTCTTAGAGGTTATAGATAACCTCATGGTAGTCCTAAGAACGGACAGGTAGAGAGAAGTTAAGTTTTGAGGTTTACCTTTTCTCTCCGCAAGGACAGACCATGAGGGTCAATCCTTCCACAAGGAGAGGCTGTGAGGATCATTTATCAACCGCTCCATCACCACCACCCCCACCACCACCACCGCTACTTTCACCCCTTCCATCTCTTACTACCTTCACCAGCTAGCACCGCCTTCGCCTTCACTGCTGCCTCCATCACGACCACCACCCTTGTCACCATTACTTTTATCATTTGCTGCCACCTTCACCTTTGCCGTTACCCCACTACCCCCACCATCACCATCTCAATTGCTGTCACCATATGCGACCTCCTTCACCTCAGTGTAGCCTCTGCTGTTTGCTGCTCCATCATTCACTGTCCTCCACCCCTAATTCTTGGTCTCCGGAAGCTTTGACTGTTTGATTGCAAATCTGGGCTGGTCAGTCCAATAACATATCTGCGCAGCCTAAAAATCCATTAGCCATCCAGGCCCATCTTGGACACTAGTTCATGCCAGACCGCTTGACAGGTCCAGTTCCAGTAAGTTTGGACCAAGCCTTCAAACTCCATCCTGAACTCCACCATCACTTAAGCACATCGATGGAGATGCTGTCAAAGCAGCCATCAAGCCCAACCTTATTAGTAACTGCCCTGGCCTATGCTCCCTCATGGTAGGAAGAATTAGTCTCAAGGAGATAGTACTAATAGGAAGCTGCTAGAGGTAGACATTGACAACCATGTGATTATTGACTCCTAAGAAGAGGAAGTAGATTGAGGGAACTAGACTAGAAGATGAGGAAAGTGACATCTACATTAATGAGTATGTGGTAGCACTAGTGTTGTTAGTAGGAGCTGAAAAATCTAAAGGTTAGAAAAAATACTAAGAGGGGGGTGAATTAGTATTTTGAAAATTTTGGATTTTCTTTTTAGATAATAGATGTGTTAACACAACTTTACATAATTATATGTGCAAGATTATTTTCTCTCTCCTCCAATAATTTTCCTCATAAGTCTCTCTCCTTTATTATGAGACAAGAACTTTTTATACTAGTTCACTTCTTACTTGGCTACTTCTAGTCTCGGACAATCTTTCTTACTAGTTTTTCACTATTTCACTAAAAAATATATACTGAAATTAATGGGATTGACAACCCAATATCTCAAGTTTGACCTTTACGAAGATCTAACCCCTTCCGAGTCAAACATGGCTTATAGCATCTTGTGTCTGTCTAAAACCACTCTCCACTCACTACTTAGTTACCTTAATGCCTGATAGAGAGCTTTCTTGAAATATTTAGGTTTTATCTTGGTCATCAATCATTGATGGAAAAAGATAATGTAGTCTACGCATAGTTGAAGTTCGATGGTGATGTTTCTTGATCCTAAGAGAGATTTCACATTTTAGATTAAAGTGTAATTATTGTTGTTGATCTCCCTAGCTTCCCTAACTTGTAAGACATAATCATCGATTAAATTTTCATTTTTTTCTCCAAAAATAAAATCATAAAGTTAATTCAAATATTTACTATTTTTTAGAACGTAGGCAGCAACCTTAGACCATTGAAAATTTGATATCTTGCTATTCTCTTATTCATTTGAATTGAAATTTAAATTGAAGATCTGTCTCTCATAGATGAAAAACTTTTTTGTCACTTTATCTTCAGATTTGAACGTTAAGCTAGTCATTTTTTCCATATAAGCAATTGACATACCATTTTTTTGTTTTTAGTTTTATGTACTAATACTATAAATTAAAAAAAATTTCAAAGGTATTGGCATTATATATTCAAGTTAGTATAAATTAAATCATTAAAAAATATTTCTTAATTGATTAACTTTGATGAAATATGTTCTAAAATTCGTTTCATATTTTTCTATTTAATCTACTCATAGATATAATTACCTGATATAATACTTATTATGATTTTCATCTGATCAATATATGAAAATTGAATATTATCAAGATGTTCAAGTAGTATTTTCCATTCAAAATATTATTATCATTAGAGTCTAACAAGAGATGCACCAATTATAGCAAGACATGACGAATAGCTGAAACAAAATGATGAATTCTTTGCACTAGAAAATTACAAAGCTATTTTTGGCAAAGAAGAATGTATCCTCAATCATTCTAACCACTCTTGGATCAAAACCCCTCTCATCCAGCTGCTATACACACTAGATTTCACCCAAATGATGGATTTCATCCAAATTTCTCCCTCATTTAGTTGTTAAGGCTAAATTTATTCCATAAATTGTCTTTGATATTATCGCATTGTTTAGATATAGTGTGAGTTAAAATACTAAAATGTCACATTAATTTCGTGGAAATAAGTCATAATTGTTGAAGAAAATATTTTTAACTGTTTTTTTATTTTTATTTTTATGAATTTAAGTGATCTTTACGACTTATTTCATATTAAAGTGATTACCTATAGTTTTATAAAATAAATAAATAATTCAAAAAAAAATCTTTAAGACCCGATGTGGTATAGTAGCCTCACCATATTTGATAGGGGGCCTAGTGAACACTAATAACATGATAAATGTGTCCATAATTCTATGCATTTGATGTGAATTTAAGTATCTACATCGTGAATTTATCATGTTATTAATTAAATTATGTGAATATTCTTGAATTTTATTTGAATATCATTCTATACATTTTCTGGATGTTTTTGATTAACAATGCTTGACTGCTAAAAAATCAAGCAATTTTATTACCAATGAATATTTTTAGGTTCCATTTGTGCATAAATTTATAAGAACTAAATGGAATAACTACCAATGGGCTGGAGCTCTCCATAGGATTTTAAAGCTTATTTCTTGATTTTTTGGGCTATAATAGACCATTTTTAGTTTCAGGCTTTAAAAGATTAGTTAATGGGGTGTGAACCAGGTCTTAGCCCAATTCACTAACCCTTCTAATTTCTCTCTGAAAGAGGAGCACAAAATTTAGGTTATGGGAGCTCTCAACCAATTAGAAAAGAGGAAGAAATGGCATGGAGAAAAGTTGATAAATGATAGGACATTTTAGTAATCATACCCCATATATAAATATTTTCTTCTTCTCTCTTTCCCACACTATTTTGGATGTGCTCTAACAATGGCTAGCTAGTAGGACAAGGCATTTTCTAGGATCTAGGGTATCCACCATGATTGATGTAAGTTTTTTTGAAGCGTTCACTTTTGTTTTTCCTTTTCTTGCACTGAAAAATGCTTAATCCTGGCAGAATATAAGGATCCGAGTAAAAGAAGAGTGCTTGATGGCTCAAAGGATGAACATCAACACTTTAAGAATTAGATTTGAGATTGCCCATTCATTCCCATTTATTCTACCATTTTTTCTTCATTTTCCATCTTTTTCTCTCTCTACAATTGTCTCTTTATACCTCTAAATCCTCCTCTTCTTTCTGTCATTCCCATCGCTCATTTTCCATTCTACCTACTTCTCACTGCTCCTCTCTCTCTACCATTGAGCGTGTGTAGGACACTCACGACCACCACCCACAGCCATATGGCTGCCACTACAAGTAATGCCCACATCCACACACCCACCACCAACCCTAGGGTGCCTACCACCAATCATTAAGTGCCTACTACCCCCCTCTCTCTCTCTCTCTCTCAACTTTGAATGTGATAAGTCTTAATTATCATCAGTTAATAACCTAGTGATATGATAGTTTTAGCCTTAACTCATGATAAATAGACTTATTTTTGTACTAAATTATAAAAAGTGATTTCTAGTTGGTAAATATGAATTTTTGATTAATTATATGATTTTATAATCTTATTTTGTTAATATAAATGAAAAAAGAGTAAAATAAAAAGATTAAGGAAAAAAAATAAAAACACCACCGGCTAGCCGGGCCCCTAAGCAGGATGGAGGCCCAGTCAAGTTGGGCCGTGAAGTAGCTAAGGACCACAAGCTCAAGGCTCAAGCGGCTAAGGACTACGAGCTCAAGGCTCAAGCGGTTGAAGACACGAACCACGAGCTCGGCACTCAAGCGACTAACGTGTGCATCACTCTCCTTTCATGCACCGGTGGCCAGTCGGGCATGGGGTAAGGAGTGGTCGTACACATGTAGATGAGATGTACCTATTTGTGGCTAAAGGAGCCACCAATTTATATTCGCGTCACAATTGGTCAGAAAACTGATGTGGGACTAAACCCACCGCTTTAACTTTCCTTATAGGATTATAAATACCCAAAATATCCCTTCATTACTATGATGAAAATATCCTTATCACGTCACATTGTGAGGGCATTATCATACTTATTTCATCTCTCTCTCACATAGGTGGGCAACCAGCAAAGAAATCGTGATTTTCGACAAATGATTAAGCTGTAAAAATCGTCAAAATCTTGGTAAAAACTTAGTCAATACGATTCGCAGAGCATTATGGCCAAAATTGGTGAACAATTTTAGACAAAACATCGCAACCTCAATGAGAAAATCATCTTCAAATTATCAACAAACAAGCCGTTGCTGGGAAAAGGACGATCCATTGGGAGATGAGTCACCACCTTTTGAGAGCGTACCAGATGCGATAAAAGGCCTCCTCTTGCTGCGTTAACTTGAGGATGAAGCTCCTGAGATGCACCCCATCTCCATCTAAGTTACCTCCTTTGAGGTTGTGGACATTGCACGAATTCCTTTTCAAACACGTAAAATTCTACCAATCATTGTCGTGAAGTCGAAACTCTATTTTTCTTGCTTTAAACTTCATTTTCATTTAAATTAGTAATATTTGACATGATTTCAAGTTTTAATATCCTTCTTCATTGAGTTACGATTGTTCAAGCTTTTACAAAACTTAATTTGACCCATTAATTCGATGGTAATCACTTACGAAAGAATTGTAGGTCGGAACTCTATTTATACCTAATTCATGTTTTTCAGTCACTAATGTCACCCTAACATCATAGCCTTATTTCCTTTTCACAATTTTTAAATATATTATATTTATTATTCAGTTAAAAAATAATAAAAAAATCATATTTTTTTAAAAAAATTCTAAATTATTACCTATTATATTACATCCTTGTGATCGACTAAAAAACTTTCCACTATTTTTAGAATATTTTACTGATTTATAAATAACTTATTTATTCTGATATACATTTGAAATTCTAAAAATTGATATTTTCTAGTTTTATAAATTTCAAATTTGTGTGATTTATTATACAACAATTAAGTCATGTTAGGATATAACCAAAATTCTAAACTTTCAACTAAGCGTAGAAATAATTAAAGGAGATCTGCAACCTACATGACCTTCCTTGACTTGACAACTCACCCTACCATGAAAAAGGTAAATTTAATTTTTTTTAGATTTAAAATCAACTAAAATTAGAAATAAATACTAAAATATTATAATTAGTCATTTTCTGCCTTTTTGTACTAAGTTCTAGAAAATTCTATAAAATTCTACAAAACTCTCTAAAATCATGAAAAACTTATTAAGAATAAATTTCTAATGTCTAAATCTATTTCTACCATTTCTAGGCCTAAAAAAATAATCTGAAATTGAATTTCGTCCTTCCTATGAATTGACCCTTACTTGCCCTAGGTATGATATAGAGTAATTAAGTGAACATTTTTTTAGGAATATTGTTGGTTAAGTCTTAATTAAAATAACAACATAAAAACCCTTCACTTTGGAGTTAACAGGCCACTACATGACTGACGTTAATGAGGACCAAAGTGTGTATCACCAAACCACAAAAGAATCATTATTTTTGGGCCAAGAGGTAAGTCGTTCAGGGCCCATTTGGTGCTTGGTTCTCAATTCGAGTAAACCCCTTGAGAATCGGTGATGAAATCTGATTACTCATTAAGAAATAATTATTTGACAAGCATAGGGGTTTCCTATATATTATTGTGAAAAAATTGCTGAAATAATTAATGTGGGACTAAATTTGTCTTACATTTTTTTGCAAGATAATCCTAACCATTAGATTGTCATGTTTACTTGATCCAATGGTCTAGAACAAGCCATGTTGTCCTTATTTTGAGCAGTGGATCAATAGTAGTTTGATATTGAAAAGGACATCTGATTGTGTCTGATTTTTCGAAAGCACCATGTACCCCCTAGGCATAAGTGACCAATCCAATGGCATGCAACAAATTGATCACAAATGAGAGAATGCAGCTCTCGATCAAGGCACTTGATTTTGTGAGGACATATCAATAATAATCAACTATCATCTAGTAAAATAAACATTATCAATTATCACAAGCAAAAAAAATGGCGGAGAGTTTGTCAATGATGAGTATTCGATCTTCTCCCCATTCGCCTAGTCAAAGCCTTTGGCCGTAGGGAAACCCTTTCCTTCCTCCCTTAGTTGCACTTTGAGCCTCCAGTAAGTGGCTAGAAGTTTTCCATTCTCCCCCATATAGTGGTGATAGTGGTTTCAACCCCTCTTTCCATGGAATCCCTTTGATGAGTAATGTGGAGCCACTAGATGATCTTCATGTGCCTTCCAACCTATTGTAACATAATTGAACGATAAAGAGCCATCACACTATCATCTTTTGCTGGTCCATAGGTAGATTCATCAAAGGACAACATTAGTTTTAGATTTATTATATTTTTTCTTTAATTTTTATCATGAATGATAATTTATAGATATTTGTTGCAATTATGTCAAAGAATTTGTTGAAAACTTAATTAACTCTAGTCACTATTGAAAGATCTAACAAAATAGGTGAAATACTAATAGTACATAAATGATATGGTGGAAAACACTGTAACTTGGTTAATTTTACATTTTCATGATAGTACTAAGGTGTTTTTTTCATGAATAAATATGATTTTTAACATGTTTCAGGATATAGTCATACTTCAAGTTTTTTTTTTAGAAATTTTATGAGATTAATCTCCTCTTACATATTTGGGTCCATGATTAATCAGACTATTTTAGACATTGAATGTGCTTTTTGTGATTTTTCTGATCAATTTTTGACAAGTTAGGCATTAATGTTTAAGGACAGCCGCTTCATCAATGGTTGTGATACAACAACTCAATCATCACTCGCAGGAGTGAGGAGACTGCCCTTCAGATGGAGATGGATCCGACAGCTCAAGAGAGAGCTCACAAGAGGAGAGTCCATGATAACTCTCAATACTTACATGATAATATCCTTAGTATTTCTGTGATTTATGCTTTAATTTTAATTAAAATGCTCACATAATATTTTAAATAGGAAAAGTTAGATTTAAAATGATTTATATGATTTTAATGTTAATTTCTAAGAATTACATAAAGAAATCAGTCATGTAATATGATGAAAATATTTCTCACATGTTTTTATGTTTTATATTATTTTTGAGAATATTTTTACATTTATTCTGATTTTATAGACATATTAAAGAAATTTGAGAAAAATCATTAAATTCAAAAAATCAGTGAAAATCCTGAAAAATCGGCAAAAATCACGCCGGATGATCAATTGATTCTCCAGAGAGAAATTTGCCAAGTAAATTGATAAAAATAAACTAGAAATTATGTTATAATTCAATACATGTCATTTTTATAGTTTATAATTGTTTAAAACTAATGAAAAATCAAATCTTTTTAGGGTTTTTGTGTTAATGGCAGACGCACGGATTCTAGCAACAAATGCAACCATTACTTGTAACAAATCGGTGAAATATGCACAAAGGAAGATTGAAAAGGTGTTTTCGGAGAGGAAGAAGGCATCCTTGATTATTCTACCCCCTCTCGGATGAAAACCCCTCTCGACCGGCCGCTATAGATGTCGGATTTCGCCCAACCATACATCTGATACAAAAGATGGATTTCATCCAAATTTCCCCCTCATTCAACTGCTATAGAGGCTGAATTTCTTCTAGAAATCTTCCCCATTCTTTGTCCGATATAAATGGTGAAGAATTTCTTCCGAGGATCCTTCTTTGGATGCCACGGCACACTTGAAGTCGAATCACCTTCGCTACTCGATTTTAGTAAATCACAGTTGTTGGGATTGTCAAACATCAATTGGAGAAGGTGTAGGAAACCAATTGGTGCACCGAGCCTACACAAATCAATTGTATTTGGGTGGAAATCCGATCGACGACTGCGCCGCCCATTTCTTCCGTAAACTTTAATTTTTGTTCATTTTTACTATTTTTAGATTCCAATAATACATATTTCAATCCTTCATCATGTTTCGAACAAAAGCCATTTTCTATTAATTTCTTATTTCCATCATTGTGGCTTTGGTTTGATCCATTTACGTGTCGACGTATTTCCGTCGACCGTGAATTTGGGGTTATTCTTCGTAGGCTGACATCAGCTGATGTTAATAATCCCCAAATTCATAATTTTAGCTTATTTCATTATAATTTGGCCAAAAAATAATTAAATATATATATATCAAATAAAAATCATAAATAATTAATAATACTTCATCTTCCTTGTGATTGACCTAGAAAATGCACTAAAAATATTTCTTTATTAAGAATTGCCTTATTTTCTAGAATTTATAAATTTTAAATTTGCTGAATTTTCTTAGCAACGATAGAAAATAGTCAGAAAGTCCACCAATCCAACGAAGTGTGGCCTGGTGGGAAAGAAGCCACTAGAACCTTTGGACAACTTCTCATGTGTGCGAGAGGAGAGCGAAAGAGGAGAGAGAGGGAAAGACTACTACATACATATAAAAATGGATGTTACGGACAGCTTTTGATTTAGGAAGCCTTCGGTGATTCAGCCAGCCCAGAGGGTTTAGGGTTTTCCAAACTCTACATCGTGTGAATGCAAGTGTATCAATCCGGAGTGCTTTCCATCTCACCTAAACGAGGTCTCTCCCGCTGCTTTGAGTGAATGCGTTTTTCTGGTGGAAGTAAGGAAGAAGAAGTGGTGACACCAGGTTAGTTTCGAGATGGGGAAGGGTTTCATTTTAGTTTAGATTAGATTTTACTTCGATATTTAGGAGTCGAATCAACAAACAATCGATTACTGTTCTTACACCGGTCAGATCTGAGAAATCGGATCTGGATTCATAGTTCTTTCTCCTTCTCCTTTTTTAATCCACACCTCATTTCCTTTTACATTCCTTCCTTCATTAGAATGAGTATTAAACAATAAGCCTCGAAATTCCCTATGGAGATGACTTGACTTGCAGCTATCTGCGAGTATTTCACAAATTGAATTAAAATGTAACTTATAATATTATCTTTGATTGGGAAGATTAAGGTCTAATGACACTTGTAGAAAAATCTAACTCATCAAATACCAAGAGGGGGATTGAATTGGTATTTCTACAATTTCAAATTTTTATTCTAAATAAAAAATTTAGCATGACACATGCTAGCACTATTCTTCATGATTATTTATGTCTAGGTTTTCTTTCTCTTTCCTTTGACTAGTTCTTTCATGATTTTCTCTCTCACATATGAGACTCAATTTTTGTATACTAGTTAACCCTTTACTTGGCTACTTTTAGCCCCGAAATATCTTTCTTATTGAATTTAAATATTTCTCTTAAAAATACACATTTGTGTATTTAGCTTTTGTCATGAACAATAATTTCTAGACGTTCCCCATAAATAATTGGAAGAAAATACTATTTACTTGATAAAAAAAGCTCATTTTTGTCAAAAATCTTTTGAAACTCATCGTGAATCATCTCAAGAGTGTAGCAATTCCTAAGCGACTGACTATGCACATCTTCTGAAGGCCATTCAACTTCAGTTGCTTTGAAAGAAAAATTTTCAGTTCCTCTTGAGGAGCTTACTAAGACCTGTCAAAGATGGGATTCTCTCTCTGACTTCCCTTGCTGAAGGCCTTCTGATTTGTTAAGGGCCCATCATTGACTGAAAAAGAACTAAAATAGTGAGAAACAAAATAGTAGAAATAGAAATAAGGGAGAAGAACACCTGGGAGTCTTTGGGTGTAGATTGTGGTCTCCCTCATCGGACATCTAAATGGGGTGAGGTGGAAAGGCAACGAGGTTGGGTATCAACATTCACATCTCTCCCTCTCTCCCTCTCTCTCTCTCTCTCTCTCCCATGGCCTTTTCCTACGACCCAAAAGTCATTGAGAGCCAATTAAAATGATCCTACATTCCACCTCCCACCACACTTGAGCCAATGATCTGGGGGATTTCACAAGTCTTACCTTTGCACCCACCTGGGAAATTGCGGTTTAACTGCTAGCCTGCTTGGCACGAGCAGTTGTACCCACCCACTGTGTTGGCACAGGTTGCATTCAATGGCAGACACTCAGTTTTTTGGTGCATTCGTCGATATCTGCCATGAAGGAGATGATCTCCTCCTCACTAATGAAGCTGTCATCTCGTCGGATGACAAAGGTGATGGGCATCTTGCCGGCCTCCGAGCTCGGGTGGCTTCACAAAAGGAGTAGTCAGGTTCTTGTTAGAGGGGGCGAGGAAGATCGATCAGATGGGCAGAAGTCAATGGGGGTTTGACTCTCGAGAGGACAGCCATGTCGGCGATGTCAGGATGGAGTTTGAGATTCCATCAGTTTCGATCAAAAAATCCAGCTAAACGACCTTGTTGTTGTTCTGCACCGATGGAATGATTTTTTGGTGATTTTCTAGTGATTTTTCAGCGATTATCAAATGGTTTGGTGATTTTTTGGTTTCATATTAACCGTTTATTCCTTATTAATTGGAAAAAAATCATTCAGGTATTTTACAGCCTGTTATCACACCTTTTTTCATGAATTTTCTTTCACGAATTCATCTGAAAATCACAGTCAATGCAAGCACAACTCATTGACTACAATTTTCTCTCTCCTAACTATCACCTTTATTTGGTCTCTCCTCTCTTCCACTTAAAAATTCACTTAAAATCCCTTCTAAATCACATCTCTAACTCCCAAAAATTCATCCAAAAGTCCATTTGAAATCTCATGTCTATTCTCCTTTTTTTTCACTATTTATTAAATATTAGTTTCTACAATTTAATTCATTAAAAAATCTAGAATCACTAAAATAATAAAATCAAAATTAATATATATGGTAGTTATTCCTGCTCCCTATGTTCGATTTAAGACTCATTACTTTACTAATTATTTATTAATTTTCAGCTATAAATATTATTAGATTATGTGTATTTAAATCTAATGACAAATATTCATCATTTTTTCAGTGCCATTGTTGGGGAGTATGGTTTTAATCGATTTTTATTGATTTAATTTTAGCATTTTTGTGCTTCTAAAAAAGTTATTATTACTTTGATTTCTTTATATGTTAGTATTATATAATTTTTTGTTTCCTTAGAACCTTTAATTATTTGAATTAGTCCATTTATTTACATTCAACATTTTATTTAAGCATTTCAGTTCAATTTCAAAAATTCTATTGATTTTTTATTTATTTAAATTATTTATAATTATAAGAATCATTTTATTCATATTTTTCTGAAATTGCTTGCATCATTTAGGATTGCATTTAAAATTTGTAAAAATAAAATTTCTGTTGAATTTGATAAAAATCAGAATCTTGAGGATTTCTAGAAAATTTTAGAAAAAAATTTATTGCTTAATTTGTTTGATCTTTTTTTGAAATTGACATTGATTTTATTCATAGTAGAAGAAGCTAGTAGTCCATTGTAAAAAATCCAAATTTAATCAAGCTAGATCACAATCTAAACAAAATTAGAGCCTATTCTAGAATGTCTAGTAGTTGAAAAAGATAAAAATTCACAATATTTAAGAGTTGAACCGTCTAATATGGATCCTAAACCAAACCCTATGGTTCAAGGGGGTGAGAATCCTCAGCCCTCTGAACCCATTCATGATTATTATGCTCTTGATCTTTATAGCCTACCTTTTAGGTTAAAGTTCCAATTCAACTGAAGGTTTGATTTTATATTTGACATAGCTCTTTACAAATGTTTTCTGAATTTAGAGGTTTAAGAAGTGAAGAACCATATCCACACATTATTAGATTTAGATGCATGTTAACTCATTTATGTTCCTCAAGATGCATTGAAATTACAATATGCACTTCATGATAGAACTAGAGATTGGATCACATCTTTACCTCATGAGGTCACCACATGGCTTGAAGTAGAGCAAGCATTCCTTAGGAAATTCTATCTCATAGCTAAAACTCATGCTATGAGGAAGGTTATTCTCCAATTTACTTAAAAATCAGGAAATGCATCCATGAATCTTGAGAAAGATTCAAGGAACTTCAAAAACGATGTCCTTACCATGGAATTTCCAAGTGGTAATTAAATTGTGTGTTTTATGATGGAATTTCTAACCAACATAAAAACATCATTGATCCAGCATGTGGGGGGACATTCATGACTATAGATGAAGACGAGATTCATACTCTTTATGAAAATTTGAGTGAAAATTCAATTGAACGTGAATCTTTTTCTCTTTATGATCATAGTGCCAATGAGTCTAAGAAATGAATTTATGTAGTGAGGAGTCATGAGGCATCAGATCTTAGGAATGAAGTTAGTGAGGTCCATCATAAGCTAAATATTTTATATGAAAATTTATTACATAAAAATGAGAATAATCATCCTCAGCCGCAATGCTATGTACTTTGCATTCTTCATGTTCATCTTGTGATAGGAATGATAATTCTAAATCTCAATGTCTTAATTTATTAGATCATAAATTAATTTCAGATCAAGAGTCTTTGGTTGGAGGAATCATCCTAATTTTTCTTGAAAAAATCAGAATAATAGTTCTAATCCTCATGTTCAAAACCCTAATTCTCCATAATTTTCTAGACCTTATTATTTTAGGTGTATGTCTGACTATTTTCTATCAATGCTTATATAAAAACAACGAGCCAAAATATTTCTTTAAATGTGCTTAGAAGCCCTAAATTTTCATTTGAGAATGATGAAAAAGTAGACATATAGATGTGATTGAATCATGCATTAAAGATATGAATCATATCAATCATATTAATGAATTCATTTCTCATTTTGACATAAATGATATAGATTATTGGTCTTGTGTAAAAGAATCATTAGATCACATGTTAGTATTTAACTAATTTATGTACTCCATTAATAGGGACTAGGTATATTCAAGTTGAGGGATATGAACAATATCTTATTTCTTAGATACAAAGTGGGTAAAAATAATAAAATGTTACATCAATTTAATGAAAATAAGTTATATTTTTTTAATAAATCTTTTTTAAACATTTTCCTATTTTTGGTGAATTTGTGTTAATCTTTAAGATTTATTTCAAATTAAAATGAATTATCTAGAATTTTTAAAATAAATAAATAATTATTTATACATATATATTGGGTGTCACCATCTGATTTCTATTTGATCTAATGCTTCTGAATGTGACACGTCACTTATTTTATGGCAATAGATCAATGGCAATTTGATGCTTATAACACACTAACATTTTCTAATTTTTTAAGATGCACCACATACCCCTTGGATATTTAATTAAATTTGATGGATCATAGTGCAATTATCTAATGTCAGAAAGAGAGTCATGTACTGTAGGGGAAACTGGTTGCTTAGATGGTGCAAAATGAGTCAATCAGATGATAGAGAATGAGCCATGTACTCAATGCACTTAAGTTATGAAGGGGCATATCAAAAACTATTGATTATCATCAATTAAAACTAAGATTATTGATTATCATTGATGATATAAAAATGTGTTGAGGTTTGCTAGTGGTAGGCATTCCATCTTCTCCCTCCTCCATGTACTTATAGCCTCTAGTAAGTAGTGAATCCTCCTCTTGACTCCTTTGGCTGCACCTAGAGCCTCTGGTGGGTGGCCACAAGTCTTCTCTTCTCCCCCCATACAATGGTGACAGTGATAGTGGTGTTGATCCTTCTCTTCATGAAATCCTTTTGATTAGTAGTATAGAGCCACTAGATGACTTTCATATGCCTTCCAATATGGTGCTACACCACCAAACAATACAAAGGCATTGCACCGACATCTCTTGCTGTTCCAAAGGTAGACCCATCGAATGACATCCTTAACTTTCCATTTATTTCTTTTTCTATTTAGTTTTTATTACAAATGATAATTTTCAGATGTTCACCAGAAATAATAAAAAAAACATATAATTTACTTGATCAAAAAGGCTTCTTTCTATCTCAAGTTTTATGTGCTTTGTCGTGAAATTTTTTTTTATTTTTCCATGCTAGAGGAATGATTTTTTGGTGGTTTTTCTTGATTTTCTAATAATTATTGAGCAGTTTGGTGATTTTTTTAGTTTTATTTTAACTATTTATTCTTTATTAATCAATGTGAAGTTGATTCAGACATTTTCTAACATGATTTCACACTTTTTTGTGAATTATCTCTTGTATATTTGTTTGGAAATCATGGTCAATGCAGGTGTGAGATGTGTTGACCACAATTTTCTCTCTCCTTATTGTCGTCTATTTTTTTCTCTCTCCTCTTTTCCACCTAAAAATTAATCTAAAATCCCTTCTAAATCCCATTCTATCTCTCAAAAATTCATCCAAAAGTCTTTTTGAAATCTCAAATCTATCTCACAAAATTTCTTCCTCTAATCTCTTCTAAATCCCTTGTCTATTTTCCTTTTTCCACTATTTATTTAATATTAATTTATAAAAATCCTAAAAATATCTAAAATAAATAAATAAAAAAATTAATAATCATGACAGAATTGACTTAAGACTCATTGCTTTACTAATTATTCATTAATTTTTAGTTATAAATATTATTGGATTATGGGTATTTAAATCAAATGAAAAATGCCCATCAATTTAGTTTTACATTTTGTGCTATAGAACTCTAATTTAGAGTAATTATAGTAGGTGGTAAAGAAAGCAGCATGGCTAAAATATTTTATTTTTAGACTAAATTTATGACAAATTATTTTTTGTCTTTTGTCATAGTCATAATGTTGTTCATTTAGCCAAGAATAGATGTATCCTGAAAGGACAACATATTAGCCTCACATAACATTTTATTCATGTTATAATTTCAAAGGAGGAATTATTATACAGAAAATTTCTACCAAAGACAATCAAGCACACATTTACAATGCCTCCTCCATCGTCAAAATTAAAATATTAACCTTATGTTTTAAGGAAGGCATGCAACATTTATCCTTAGATATCAATATGAGAAACCCTTTCCTCTCTAGCAGGTGTAATTAGGGTTTCCATCCTTCCTACTTGTTGATGCCCTTGAAAATATATCTTGATAATACATTTAGGAGAAATTTATTTATTGACTTTAGACATTTGATACTACATTTATGAGTAAATTATTTATTGACTTTAGACAGTTTTTCACAAGCTTATAGCATTTGTTGAATATATTTCAAGCTTTCAATTATTTATTTATCTCATGAGATTATGAGTAATCATTGAATCCAAGAGATTAAATTTTGAAATGAAAATATTTGCAAAGTAGGTTGTTAGGATCTAGTATGTGATGCACGCCCATAGAGGTAGTAGAAAGTAATATGAGGGGAACCTTAGAATATAAAAAAGTAATATTAAAATAATGATCACATCACTTTATGCAGAATCAAATCCACAAGTCATGCATGTGCCCAGCCTTGTGGTATCCACACAGTTCCCTAGATGGACCTCTTCTCCTTGAACTTGATATAAAAGATTAATTCTCTTCGATTTGTAAACCATCCCCCATACATGAGGTAGACGGAGAAAGAGAAAAAGGGATGAATATAGGGAATAGGGTCCCATAGGCCCCTCAAACCTACCTCTTGAGGTATATATATAATGAGTGTCATATTTCATAGAAACCTAAATCATTTGTATATTTATTCTATAACCCAATAACCTTGTGTATGTGACCCCCTAGGCCCAAGTACACATCTAGCTAATGACCCAATAAGCTCAATAATTCTTTATTAGCTTATCTCAAACTTGTTGGTGGCTCAATAATCATAGATCAATTTCTATGATTAATTAATTCATAATTAGAACTAGTGAGATCAGAAATCATCAAAAAACTTCTTCCCTTATATTTCTCTTTTGTCTTGGCCAAGGATTTAGTGCACTATTTTCAGAGTCTATCTCCTCTTAGTACTAAGGTGAATGATCACATCTTGACAACATAATCACCTTTGTGGATATCTTATTATATTTGAGCCTTGACGGTTTGAAATCTCATGATTAGAGATTTGTTAGTCAAAGTCAAAACACAATTGTCCATCCACAATAAATCTTTGGTGTTTCAGGTCTAATGATCACTTATATCATTAAGACATGAATCAACCTAGTTGACTGTTAGGTATAATACTATCTAGTTATACATATTAGTTCAGTAAACTCTTTCTTTAAAGAGCACCCAATGTCTCTCAATATCTCCACACAAATGATCACAAGATCAATCATCCTATTCATATGAGTAGGAGTGGACATTGTTATTTTATATAGACATTCAATGTCCCTCTTGAATATCCTATGAATATGAACATTTAGGATATATTTTATATAAATTAGCAATCACCATAGTATGATCTCATTATAATTTACTTATCATTAGACATATCCTTGAACTTTATTGATAAACATCACACATATATATTAATGAATATAACACTGATAATAAAATAAACCAAATATGGATAATATGATTAACTTGTAGGCCACTTATTACTAACATAGATGAAGCACAATAGTTATGAAATAAGTATTTGTTAGAAAACAAATATTAAAATAAGTAAATGAAAAGAGGTATTCTTATCATTTTGACATATTTATCTATATCAACTAACAATTTAAGTGCAGCCTTTTAAGGTGAATCACACATTACGAAAAGAAAAAGAGAAATTACAAAAAATAAAAAAGACATTTATGAGTCTAAAACTTAGAAACTAGATGGTGATACATTGGCTACTTAGATAAAATAGTTATTTTAGTGATCACATCTGAAATCAACATCATTCGTAGAGTTGTTTTTCTATGAGAGACAAATTTTTAATTCAAATTTCAAATAAAAAAATCAGGAAATTTAAAGTTATGAGCTTTAAATTAGTCAAAAGTCATTACCATACATTGTGGAAAATTTTCAGAAGTATAATTAGTTTCTCAATTTTATTTAAAAATTTCAAAATAAGAAACTATTGGAAGATAACACCCTACAAATAAGGGATGGTACAGAAAAAGAATTTAAATTCTATGAGCATCTACATAAATCTATCATCATCCATGATCAAGGTGAGTCTATCACAAGCTTTAATTGTGCACAAACTGCTTCATCTGATTTTCATGTAATTTTGGTGATCGAAAGACATCTTCAAATCTTTTAATCAGGTAATTTGTGCCTAGGTTAGCCCATGAGGGGCTAGATCCTTACATAGATTGAACTAGTAATTGGGTCACTTATCTCATGAAAGTTAGTATATATTTTTAAGAAAAATAATGAAATATGATAGGAAGGGTCCTCTGAAACTAAAAGTAGTCATGTAAGGGGCAAAACCAATATGAAAATATAGTATTCTTTGAAGGAGAGAAAATCAAGAGAGAAGTATAAGAAAGGCAAGAAAGAGAACTCATATAGAGATAATGATGAAGAACTAAGTTATAGCGTGTGTCAACATATTAACCCACATGAAGAAAATTCAAGATTGTAGAAAAACTAATTCACCCTCTCTCTTGGTATATCACCCAACCCCTTACATTTTACACATCTCTTTTGGTGGTTGTGGTTAGAGCTTAATTTACTCTATTAATTAGTGCATTTCATTCCTTAGTTATTAGTGAACATTTTCTTTCTAGGTAAATGATGGATATGCTTTTAGTTCATTTATCTATGATTATTTAACTATTTAACTGTAGTTATTATTTATTAGTCATGTGCATTATTAAAATAAAAAAATGATTCAAAATATAAAATGTGCTCTTGTGAGTCTCAAATTAGCAATTTGGATGATAACACATCAGCTACTTAGGTTGAGAAAATGACTAGTTTAACATTCGAATGTAAAGACAAAGTCAATAGAAAAGTTATTTGTCTATGAGAGACAAATTTCTTATTCAAATTTCAAATTGAACGGACTAATGAATAGTAAGATATCAAATTCTCAATGATTAGAGGTTGTTGTTATATATTATAGATAACAGTAAATATTTGAACTAACTCTCTGATTCTATCTCTCAAGGAAAATACATAAATCTATTAGAAGACAATGCCCTACAAATAAGGGAAGCTAGAGGGATCAATAACAATGATTTCACTTCGTTATAAAACCTCAAAATCTCTCTCACGATCAAAAAACATTACTGTCGAGCTTCAACTATGTGCAAACTATATCATCCTTCATCAATGACTGGTGATAACGATAAAGCTTGAATCTTTTAACAAGGCTCTCTATAGGCCCTAGGGTAATTGGGTATTGAGTAAAGAGTAATTTTGAGCAAAGGTATGAGGTGCTCTATATTTTATTTGGCCCAAAAGGGGTTGGATCTTTGTTGAGGTTGAACTTGAGGTATTAGGTTGTTGATAAGTCTTCATTATCATAAGTTAATAATTTAATAAGATGATGTTTTTAGTCTTAACTCATGATAATTAGACTTATTTTTGTGTTAAATCGTGAAAAGTGGTTTCTGGTTGATTAATATAAATTTTTGATTAATTATATGATTTTATAATCTTATTTTGTTGAGATAAATGAAAAAGTAAAAAATCCATCGTCCAACTAGGCCCGCTAACGAGTCGGAGGCCTAGTCGGGTGGGGCCACTAAGCGACTAAAGACCGCGAGCTCAAGGCTCGAGTGGCTAAGGACCAGATCATAAGGTCAAGGCTCAAGCGACTAGTGATGCTAACTGCGAGCTAGGCACTCAAGTGGGTAACATGTGTGTCACTCCCCCTTCCACGTCACCGGTGGCCAGCCGAGCGTGGGGCAAGGAGTGTTCGTACACATGCGGGTGATTTATACCTATTGATGGCTAAAGAAGTGCCCGTATTATATGCATGTGAAAATCGCCTAGAAAATTGATGTGGGACTAAATCCTGTGCATTACTTTTTCCCATATATTTTTAAATGCCAACAATGCCCCTAAATGGCTGTTATAAAATGATCCTTATGACGTCATATATTGAGGGCATTTTCATACTTATCTCATATCTCTCCCTCTTTCTCTCTCTCGTAGGCAGACCACTAGTGAAGAAATCTTGATTTCCAACTAATGATTAAACTACAAAAATCACCAAAAATTTAACAAAAACTTAGTCAACACAATTTGCGGAGCATCGTGGCCGAAATTAGTGTAGGATTCTGGACAAAACATCGCGGACTCAACGAAGAAATCATCTCTACTTGATCGATGAATAAGTTGTCGCCGGGAAGAGGATGATCCTCTAAGAAATGAGTTGCCACCTCCTGAGAGTGTACAAGATGCAATAAAGGGCCTCCTCTCGCTAAGCTGACTTGAGGATGAAGCCCCTAAGATGTGCCCCACCTTCATCCAGCACACCTTCATCGAGTGACAGTCGCCAAAGGGTCACAAGTCGCTGTATTTTCGTTCTGCCGAGTGACAGCCGTTGGAAACGATTTGGTGACCTATTCCACAGATTTGTGGGCTTTGAAAGAAGTTCTAGAGATCACCCACATCGTCTTTGTCCAAGGAGAGTCTTCGAGGCCATAGACATTGCACAATTTCTTTTCTAAACACGCAGAATTCTGACGATTGCTGCCACGAAGTTGGAACTCTGTTTTTCTTATTTTAAACTTTATTTTCATTTAAATTAGTAATTTTTGTCACGATTTAAACATCCAATATATTTCGTACTTGAAATACGATTCTTTAAGCTTTTGCCAAACTAAATTTGATCCATTAATTTGATAATAATCGCTTACGAAAGAATCATAAGTCAGAACTTTGTTTCTGCCTAATTCATGTTCTTCCGATGTTGACGTCATCAAACGTCATTACCTTATTTCCTGTTCGCATTTATTTAATATATTATATTTATCATTCTGTTAAAAAAAATCATAAAAAATCATATTCTTTGAGAAAATTCTGAAATATTACTCGATATTATATTATATCCCTGTGATCAACCTGGAAATTCCCCACTATTTTTGAAATCTTTTATTGATTTATAATTGATTTATTCACTCTGATAAACATTTAAAATTCTAAGAATTAGTCTTTTCTAGTTTTATAAATTTTAAATTTGCATGATTTATTATACAATGATTAATTCACGCCAAATTTTGATGCTGTTGCCAAGGATGTATGACATAATATTTGATAATTTTATATTTTTCGGGAATATAAAAAAATATATAACTCTTTTTTTTTTTTTGTCTTACAGAAAAAAAAAGTAGCACGAAGAGCAATAGAGCAAGGATAAGAGCAAACTAAAGGAGGATAATAGTTATTAAACGTTTTGCTTTGAATTTATTTATTTATATGTATGGTATAAGATTTTTACATCCAAGATTAGAGAATCCTCTCATTATTTTGCCTAAAACTAAAAATTCTAAAGAAAAGTTAATTTCAATGGATCCTGAAGGCAGTACAAGTCAAACTAAGAACAATCCTATGGCCATGAAAAATCTTATATTGCTGATTCATTTCAAAGAGTATCTAATATTAGAGTTCCATTGGCACCCACTATTAAATTCAAAATAAATCCAAGAATTTTCTAAATGCTTCCTAATTTTTATGAATTACCTTTAGAGGAGCCTCATCAGCATTTAAAAAAATTTCATATGGTATATGATTTAGTTAATCTCCCTCAAGTTACACTAGAAATTATTAAGATGAAATTATTTCCTCTTACACTTAGGGACATGGCTAGTTATTGGTTATCTACCTTAGATAGAGAATTAACTAGTTGGAAAGATATAGAACAGGCTTTTCTTCGAAAATTTTACCTTTTAGGAAAAACTCAAAACATAAGAAAACATATATAGAGTTTTGCTCAAAGGCCAGAAAAAACTTTGCATGAAACATGAGAAAAATTCAAAGATTTACTTAGAAAATGTTCTCATCATGTTATACCTAAGTGGTAGCTCAATAGAATTTTTTATGATAGATTATTAGAACAACATAGGAATATAGTTGATTCTATATGTGGAGGAGCATTTATGGAGAAGACCTCTGATGAGATTTACAGCCTTTATGAAAATTTAAGTAAAAATTCGAGAGATCAAGCCTCTTTTAAGTTATATGATAGGGATAAGAGGAGAGGAATATGAATTCCATCATCAAGATGACTCTAATCTAAGAAATGATGTTAATCAGATTAATAAAAAATTAGATAAGTTTGATGTATTTATTGAGAACTTTCAGAAGCTTCTTAATCCTCCATTTAGTTCAAATAATTCATATCATATGTATGGTGAAAATGAGTATTCCGAATTTCAATGTTATAATTTAGATCAATCATTTCTGCCTATGTAAGAATAAATATAAGTAGCCCATGGAATAATTTTTCATGGAGAAACTTAAATAATATTCAAAATCCAGAAGCACTTAGACTCAATTTAAATTCTGAATTTCATCCAAAACAAGAAAACAGATTTTAGAAAATTTAGCCCTCTCATACTCAACCTGATGTTATGGAAATGATATAGTAAATGAGTCAAATGATGTAGCAAACTATGAATCAAATGATGTTACAGCAAAAACAAATTATAAAGGCCCTTGGAAATAAGAGAGAAGAGGGACAACTACTTAGTTAGCCCATAGAAAATCCAATAAAATGTTTAATTATTAGATTTTAGCAAGAAGAGTCTAGTGGCATGAACCTAGGAAAAAACCCACGAAATGATAATGTTAAGATAGTAAATGTATTAAGGAGTGGAAAAATTTTACCTAATCCTTATCCCCAAAAAGTAGAAGAAGAGAAAAAGGTAGACAGTTCAAAAAAAATCAAGAAGAAGCAAATGAAGAACTTTTAGATTCTACCAATGAAAATCTGAAAGAAAAGACGAAAATTCTATTTCCTAAAGCTCTAAAACCTAGACAAAGAAAGAAAAAGGAACATAATGAAGAAATAAAGAAAATTTTAGAAGATGTGCAAATTAGTCTTCTTTTACTTACTATAATTGAACATATTCCTAAATATGTCAGAGTTTTAAAAGAAATGTGTACACCAAAAAGAGAACCTAGAGTAGAAAAATTATCTATGCATACTAGTGCTTTATTATTAAATCAAGTTCCATAGAAATAAAAAGATATTAGTGCTCCTTTCATTTCGTGTGATATTGGAGGATTTATTTTTAAAAATACATTGCTTGACACTAGTGCTAGTATTAATTTATTGTCTACAACTATTTGTGATAAATTTAATATTTTTAATCTTAAACCATCTACTGTCACATCACAATTTGTGAATAGATCAATTAAAAATTTCTGAAGGTATTTTAGAAAATGTGATAGTAATAGTGAAAGGATGTAAATTTCTAGCTGATTTTGTAGTGATAGAAATGGATTTTAATGGACAGTTTTATGATACCCTAATCATCTTAGGGAGACTATTATTGCATACAATAAAGATGAATATTGATTTCCCCACAGGTATTGCAAAAATTTCATGTGGAGATCAATTAATAGAAATTAAAATTTTTGAGGTATCAAATGATCTTAAGAAATCTCAAGTATATGATTGTCATACCATAGAATTTTTAGATGATTTTGATGTTCTAGATATTATTGATCATTGTGTGATGGAAGAATTAAAGGAAATCGAAAATATAAATATAGGAGAGAAGAAGGAAGAAGATCACAGAAATTTAGAGCTAAAACCTTTTCCCTCTAATTTAAAATATGTATTTCTGAAGGAAAATAACTCATTCCCTGTCATTATTACAGCTGATTTGAATAATGAGCAAGAAGAAAAATTAATAGCAGTAATTCGAAAAAATAAGAAAGCTATTGGTTGAAAAATGGATGATCTTAAAGGCATTGATATAAATGTGTGTATGCATAATATATATTTAGAGGAAGGAGCTAGACCAAGTAGAGAATCACAAAAAAGATTAAATCCTAACATGATGGAAGTGGTAAAAAAAGAAAAATTTAAAATAGTTGGCTGCTGATATTATTTATCTTATTTCAGATAGTAAATGGGTTAGTCCTACATAGGTGGTACCAAAGAAATCAGGAATCACAATTATAAAAAATAAAAATGGGGAGGAAATACAAATAAGATTAACCACTGATTGGAGGGTTTGTATTGATTACAAAAAATTAAATTCAGTAACTAGAAAAGATCATTTTCTTCTACCATTTACTGATCAAATTCTTGAAAAATTAGCTGGAAAAAGATTCTTTTGTTTTCTAAATGGATATTCTGCTTATAATAAAATTTATATAAATCCTTTAGATCAAGAAAAAATGACTTTTACTTGTCCATCTAGTACTTTTACTTTTAAACACATGCCCTTTGGATTATGTAATGCTCTAGCTACATTGTAAAGATGTATGTTATCTATTTTTTCTGATATAACTGGAAAATATATGAAAATTTTTTTGACGATTTTTTTGTTTTTGGTGAATCATTTCATGAATGCTTAAATCATTTACAACATATGCTGAAGAAATGTATAGAGAAGAAACTAGTTTTGAGTTGGGAGAAATCATATTTTATAGTTAGAGAAGAAGTTGTGTTAGGACATATTGTGAGTGAAAGAGGTTTGGAGGTAGATAAAGTGAAAATTGATATTATATCTAAAATACAACCCCTAAATTCAGTAAAATAGATTAGATTTTTCTTAGGACATGCAAGTTATTATAGAAAATTTATTCAAGATTTTTCAAAAATTTCTAAACCTCTCACCATGTTATTATCTAAAGATATGCCTTTTAATTTTGATGAGAAATGTTTTAAATCTTTTCTGAAATAAAAAGATTACTTATTGAGGCACCTATTTTACAAGCTCCTAATTTGTCTTTTTCATTTGAAATAATGTGTGATACATCAAATTATGCAATAGGAGCTGTTTTAGGATAAAGAAAAGAGTCAAAACCCATAGTTATTTCATATGCTAGCAAAATTATTTTTGATGCTCAATTAAATTATACTATAACTGAAAAAGAGTTGTTAGTTGTAGTATTTTCATTAGAAAGATTTAGATCATATATTTTAAGAGCTAAAATCATCATATATACTGACCATGTAGCATTAAAATATTTTCTTAATAAGAAAGATGTAAAGTCACGTTTATTAAGATGGATATTATTATTGCAAGAATTTGATTTGAAAATAAAAGATAAAAAAGGTTTCGAAAATGTTGTTGCTGACCATCTTTTTAGATTGAGTAATATATGAACAAATACAGCCCCTTTACAAGATGCATTTCTAGATGAGCAATTGATGAGAGCTCAACATCAACCATCACCATGGTATGCACATATTGTTAATTTTCTAGTTTCTAGAAAAATTCTAGAATAGTGGGATAAGAATAGAAAAAATCATTTATTTGCTAAGATTAAAAATTATTTTTGACATAATCCTGATTTATATTACTTGGGTAATGATCAAATTCTTAGGAGATGTGTTCTTGAAGAAAAATATCATAGCATTCTAAATATGTGCTATTCATTTAACTGTGGAGGACATTTTTCTAGTAGAAAAATAGCTGCAAAAATTTTTCAATGTGGTTTTTATTGGTCTACAATAGTTAGATATGTTATAGAATTCAGTAAAATATGTATTTCATATCAATCCATAGGTAACTTAAATAAAACAGATAAAATAGCTATGAGTAATATGTTAGTTGTTGAAATTTTTGATTACGAGGTATAGATTTCATGGGTCCATTTCCATCAGCTGAAAAATATGAATATATCTTACTTGCTATTGATTATGTGTCTAAATGAGTAGAAGTTATTCCTACTAGAACTAATTATCATAAAATCATCATGAAATTTATGTAGGAAAATATTTTTTCAAGATTTGGATGTCTTAGAGTGATTATTAGTGATGGAGGAACACATTTTACAAATAGACATTTCAGGGAACTATTGAAAAAAAATGAAGTACACCATAGAATAACCACTCTAAATCATCCTCAAACAAATGGGCAAGTTGAAGTAGCAAATAGAGAAATTTAGAGAATTTTGAGAAAAATAGTTAGACTAAATAGGAAGGATTGGCCCACGAAATTACAAGATGCATTATGGGCATATAAAATAGCTTATAAAAATCTTATAAGTATGTTTCCATTTCATCTCATTTTTGGGAAACCATATCATCTTCTTATAGAAATAGAACATAAAGCATTATGGGCTATAAAAAATTTATATATGGATGAAAAATCAGCTAGTAAGCATAGAATTTTTTAGCTACATAAATTAGAGGAGTTAAGGAATGAAGCTTATGAAAATCATAGAATTTATAAATAAAAAACTAAAATCTTTCATGATAAGTACATCAACAGAAAAATTTTTGATGTTGGACAAAAATTATAGTTATATGATTCTAGATTGAAACTATTTCCAGGAAAATTGAAATCAAAATAGACAAGACCTTATGTGGTGGAAGAAATATATGATCATGGAGCTGTAATGATTAGAGATATTAAAAATGATCATAGTTTTAAGGTAAATAGATAGAGGCTTAAACCTTACATAGAACATGAATGCCCTGCAGAAAAAGAGGTTTTATTATTAAAAGAAATTTGAGAATGAGATTAATGTGTTCAACTTGAGACATTAAACTCAGCGCTACATGGGAGGCAACCCATGGTTCTGTTTAAATAAATTAGTGCTTTACTTTTGTTGAATTTCGCAACATCTATTTTTTTGTATTGTTTCCTTCTTTCAAGCAAAAAAAAAAAAAAAGAATAAAAATGTAGGAGGAGTGTAAGACGAAGTGGGAAATTGAAAGCGAGCCTGAGATGATATGTTCCTGAACTTGATCCTTTATTATAGTATTTTTCGTGCTTAATTTTGCTCATATGCATACTTGACTGAAAATAATATTTACTATAATTTGTGTCATTGAGGACAATGTCAAATTTAAGTTGGGGGTAAGGTGATGAAAATATTAAGTTTTAATGTTATAAACTGAATAAGAACATGTGTTAGCAATTTTTATCATCTATAAGAGTAATTTTTCGAAAAAATATAGTGTTGATTTCCTAATTCTATTAGAAACAATAAAAAATAGAAAGTAGAGTGCAGACTGTCAAAAACCAGCAGAAAAAATTAATAAAAAAAGTCCAAAATTTGAAATTTTATAAACCCTTTTCTCACATTTCAAACCCCTAGGCATATATTGTTGAAATTCAGAATTATTGTTATGAAAATGATAGATTTGATTTATTTTTACAAATGTATTATTGTTGAAAATAGAATTGACAGAATTGAAATAGAGGCATAATTTTCAGAACTATCTAATTTTTTACATCATATTATGTGCACGAAAAAATTAAATCAATTAGATTGATTGGTACCAAAGGATATTAGGATGATTATTATTGAGTTAAGAGAATGATTGAATAGCCTGAAATGTTAGAATACTCCTTGGATACATTATAGATAACATGGATTTGATTTTACAGATTTTCACTTCATGATCTTGATGAATAGAATTTACTTGATGATAAAATTTGATTGATCATTTGAGTTTAATAGAAATTTTTACATCCTGATCTATAGGACTTGTGAGGAGAAATCACTTGTTTCAAAAAATAGAAAAAAATGAGTAGTGTGAAAAAAATTTTAAAAATTAGAAACACTTACTACAAAATAAGTGGATAATGTGAAAGCCCTAGAAATGAAGAGTACGCATGGAGGGTGCGAGACATCATTCTCATTGTCGAAATTTATTTACAAGAAAAGCTACTTATTCACCACAAAAAAAAAGAGGAAGAAAAATATAGTGTAAACTTTAAAAATTAAGCCATAGGGAAGGGAAAGGTAAGATCAATATTATGCTTGGATGATTTTTGATAATTGGACTATCTTGTGAATTATATCCATAACTAAAGAAGTGATAAAGATGTAGATTGAAGAAGTGAAATTTATATTGTTATTCCAAAGAGTGTTTAGACATTTAAGTGCTTAATATCTTTCTTCAATACTTGGTAAAATAGTCCAAAATATCTAGAGGTTCATCATTTCTAATTGTATTTTGTGCATTGAAATATGATGTCTAAAATTTCTAAATGATAATTATATTTTTAATTCCATTGTTAAAGGACTAGCAATCACTTAAGTTGAGAGGTATGATAAGTCTTCATTATCATGAGTTAATAATTTAGTGATATAATGTTTTTAGTCTTAACTCATGATAAATAGATTTATTTTTGTGTTAAATTGTGAAAAGTGGTTTCTAGTTGATTATTATGAATTTTTGATTAATTATATGATTTTATAATCTTATTTTGTTTAGATAAATGAAAAAGTAAAAAATCCACCGGCCAACTGGGCCCACTAGTTGGTCGAAAGCCCAGTCGGGCGGGGCCACTAAGCGGCTAAGGATCGCGAGCCCAAGGCTCGAGCGGCTAAGGACCAGACCACGAGCTCGAGGCTCAAGTGGCTGGTGATGCAGACTACGAGCTAAGTGCTCAAGCGGCTGACATGTTCATCACTCCCCTTCCACGTCACTGGTGGCTAGCTGGGCATGGGGCAAGGAGTGTTCGTACACACACGGGGATTTGTACCTATTGATGGCTAAAGAAGCGCTCGTATTATATGCACGTGAAAATTACCTAGAAAATCAATGTGGGACTAAACCTTGTGCCTTACTTTTTCCCACATATTTTTTAAATGCCAATAATGCCCCTAAATAACCATTATAAAATGATCCTTATGACATCATACATTGAGGGCATTTTTGTACTTATCTCATATCTCTCCCTCTTTCTCTCTCTCGCAGGCGGACAACCGATGAAGAAATCGCGATTTCTGGCAAGTGATTAAGCTGCAAAAATCACCAAAAATTCAATAAAAACTTAGTCAATGCGATTCGTGGAGTATCATGGCCGAAATTGGTGTAGAATTCTGGACAAAACATCATAAACTCAACGAAGAAATCATCTCTACTTGATCGACAAATAAGCCGTCACTGAGAAGAGGATGATCCACTAGGAGACGAGTCGCCACCTCTTGAGAGTGTACCAAATGCGATAAAAGGCCTCCTCTCGCTGCGCTGACTTGAGGATGAAGCCCCTGAGATGTGTCTCACCTCCATCCAGGACACCTCTGTTGAGTGTCAGTCGCCGGAGCACCGCAAGTCACTATATTTCCGTTCTGCCGGGTGACAGCCGTTGGTAATGATTTGGCGACCCATTCCACCGATTTCTGGGCTTCAAAAGAAGTTCTAAAGATCACCCACATCGTCTTTATCCATGGAGAGCCTTCGAGGCCGTGGACATTGCACGATTTCTTTTCTAAACACGCAAAATTCCGACAATCGCCATCGCGAAGTTAGAACTCTATTTTTCTTGTTTTAAACTTTATTTTCATTTAAATTAGTAATCTTTGGCATGATTTAAACATTCAATATATTTCGTACTTGAGATACGATTCTTCAAACTTTTACAGAATTAAATTTGATCCATTAATTTGATAGTAATCACTTACAAAAGAATCATAGGTTGGAACTTTGTTTCCACTCGATTCGTGTTCTTCAGGTGCTAACGTCACCTGACGTCATTGCCTTATTTCCTGTTCACATTTATTTAATATATTATATTTATCATTCTGTTAAAAAAATCATAAAAATCGTATTCTTTGAGGAAAATTCTGAAATATTATCTGATATTATATTACATCCCTGTGATTGACCTGGAAATTTCCCACTATTTTTGGAATCTTTTATCGACTTATAATTAATTTATTCACTCTGATAAATATTTAAAATTCCAAGAATTGGTCTTTTCTAGTTTTATAAATTTAAAATTTGCGTGATTTATTATACAACAATTAATTCACTTCATGATCCCATTAATTTTATTATATATTTTCAATAAAAATTATGAAATTTGATAAGAATGATACTTTAGAATTAGAAGTAGCCAAGTGAGGGGCGAATTAGTATAAAAAGTTCTTGTCTCATAGTGAGGGAGGGAACCTTGTGAGAGAACTAGCTAGAGGAGAGAGAAAGCAATCATGCATATAGATAATCATGTAGAGTTGTGTTAACATGTGTGTTGAAAAATCTACTATTGAACAAGAAAATTTGAGATTTTCAAAATACTAATTCACCCCACTTCTTAGTATTTTGCCTAGCTTTTAGATCATTCAATTCATATAAGAGATAACCTTGATTCATAGATATTTACATATCTCAAGGAGTAGATTCTGTTTCTAGTGAAATTAAAAAATTTTCAAACCTTATACCACCTATGTTTCATTAAACTATATATTTTTAAAAAAATCAATGCTAGAATCTATGCTATAGGTTAAGGATCAAAAATTTGAAAAATGATCAAAGAGAGACTAGAAAAATCTGATGGTAAATCTATAGAGTAAAACTTCATGCTTAATGCAAGGGCTATGAAAAATTAATTGAGTGTTATTCATATTTTTGAGTTTGACCATGTGCAAACTTGTGAGACAACCAAAAAATTTTGGGACAAGCTCGAAATGACCTATAAGGGGACTTCACAAGTAAAAGAAATCAAAATTGATATTTTGGTGAGCAAATATAAGTTATTTCAAAGGAAAAAAGATAAACCTATTTATGACTATGTTAAAAGATTTGATGAAATTGTCAATGGGATGAAAAATCTTGGAAAAATTTATTCTAATACTGAATTATCCTTTTGATAATATTATTAGCTCCCTCTTGATGCATGAAGCTGATAGAGGTAGAAGTAAGTCTCTTGTTGAAAAATGTGTGAATAATCTCTCTTAAATGCACTAAACTTTTAGATGATGAAAATGGGATTGTTTTATTGAATAAGAGGTTGAATGTTTTGTCAAAAGGAAAGAAGAACTTCAGGCACACCAAAGATATAAATATGTAATCTAAAAATATTAACCTTTGCTTTGAATATAAGAAACTAGGTCACTCCAAAGCCGATTGTCTAACGTTGAAAACGAAAAAAAAAAAGAAAGCAATAATGGCAACGTGGAGTGATAGTGTGTCAAGTGTCAATGAAAAGAAAAAAAAGCAAGACGACATATCTCTAATGGTAAAGATAAAGGTATATGATTTTGATTCTTTTTTTTTCGTAAGAAGATTTTGATGAACTCATACATGTTATTAATAGTTTGAAAAGAAAATTAAAAAAATAACAAATTGAGAATAAGATAGTTAAAAAATCAATTAGAATGCATGAGGATAAAGAAAAGTATCAAGCAATAATTATTGACAGATTATTCATCGAAAATGAATAACTTCTCAAGACACTTAATATCTTTGATGAAAGTTACAACAACATCTATTTTAACACATCTTCTACTTGTGGACCAATAGAGGACATTAATCATATATGATGAAAACACACAATTAGTGGAAATACTGAGCCAAAAATCTATATCTGTTTTATCTATTTCAACACCTGACTATGTTATGCATGATAAAATGATTTATGATTTAAATATAGAAAATCAAATGCTTAAAAATTAGAATAGTGTATTACACACAAATTAATAGGCCAAAAAAATGATGTTAAATTAGAAAATAAATTTACTGACTTAGAATCTTTTTGAATAACTTATGTGAAAGTCAAAGAGCGTTGAATGTACTATTTGGAAGTTAGAAAGATCATTAAGGAAGGAAGGATTAAGATTTAATCCATGTCATATCAAACCTTGTATTAAATCTGAAAATAGGTTTAAAACATGTTATATTTGGGTACCTAAGAATAATATAGTTAAACCCAAAGTAATTAACGATTAAAAATTAAAAACTTAATCATTGTTTTTCAGGAGATCTCTATTGGACCACTACATAGTGGTACTTAGATAGTGAGTGTTCAAGATATATGACCGGAGATCAAAAATGACTCTCCACATTCAATATAATGGATGGAGGAGAAGTAACATTTGAGACATTAAAAAGGAGAGTATGCAAGGGTATAAAAATATATTTTTAAATAATTAATATTTAATTAAGAATATTTTATTTGTTGATGGATTAAAATATAATATAATCAGTATCAGTAATTATGTGAAAATGATATGGAACTTAGGTTTAAAAAGAATGATTGTTTAGTTATGGATGATAATAATAATGAAGTATTACTTACTGGTGCTAGAGTTAAAGATGTTTATGTTATAGATTTTGAAAATTTAGTTAATCTAATGTTTGTCTCATTCTTGAAAAAGATGAAGAACATATGAATCTTTAGCATAGAAATGTTGGTCACATAAATATTAGAACTATTCATAAATTATCAAAATTAAGAACAACTATAAGATCTTGAAACTATCAAACATAGAAAATTTTACATGTGAGAGTTACATTAAAAGAAAATAAACAAAAGAACCTATCTCATCATCACGACCCTTGGACTTTGATTCATTTAGTTTTATTTGATCAAAATAAAACTACTAGCTTAGTTGAAAAATATTATAACTTAGTTATTGTGAATGATTATACACAATTTACTTAAGTATTTTTCTTAGTTTAGAAAAATGAAACATGATTATTTCACCAAATTTCTAAAGAAGATACAAAATGATCTAAGCATGAATATTAGAAAAATTTGAAGTGATCATGGAAGTAAATTTTAAATACTTTATTTTCTAATTTCTACGATAAATTAGGAATATCTCATAATTTCTCAGCACCTAGAACTCCTCAATAGAATGGTGTCATTGAAAAGAAAAATAAAAGATTCCTTAATTTATCAAGAACTATGTTGGCTTATAATAACCTTCCAAAATATTTTTAGACTAAAATGGTTAGTAGTACATGTTGTGTGGTTAACAAAGCATTAATCAGATTAAAATTAAAAAACTTTTTATAAACTCTTAAGAAAGAAGAAGCCAAACTTGAGTTATTTCAAACCATTTGGTCACAAATGTTTTATTTTGAATAATGGTAAAGATGATTTATAAAAATTTGATCAACAAAGTGATGAAGAATCCATATAAGTAAAATCCGTAGAATAGTTAAAGGTTCAGAAAAACTGTGCATTTAGAAACTTGTTGTATTGACATAGGTTCTAACAACAATAAATAGACAAAAGACGAAGAAGAAGAAGAATTACCTCACCTAGAGTCAAATTCTAGATATGAAAAATTTACCTAGAGCCTAGAAATATACTAATTGTCAACCAAAAGAAAAATATTTTAGGTAATTTGAATAAAAGAGTGAGAACTAGATCGACATTAAGAGAAAAAACTCACATCGCATTTACTTCACAAATTAAACTAAAAAATATTGATAATACTTTATTAGATTCAGATTGGATTATTGTTATGTATGAAGAACTTTAACAATTAGATAGAAATAATGTCTAGTATCTCGTTCCTCACTTAAAGAACAAAATGTTATAGGGACAAAATAAGTTTTTAGAAATAAATTAAATGAACAAGGAAAAATAATTAGCAACAAAGCAAGATTAGTTACTAAAGGCTATATTCAACAAGAAGGAATAAATTATGAAAAAACTTATGTTCCTATTACTAGACTTGATGCTATTAAAATTTTATTATCTTTTATATGTGCTAATAATTTTAAAATATATAAGATGAATGTCAAAAGTACTTTCTTGAATGATTTTATTAAAGAAGAATTTTATGTTAAACAACCTGTTTTGAAAATTTTGAATTTATTGATCATGTTTTTAGATTAAAGAAAGCTTTATATGTTCTAAAACAAGCTCTACAAACTTGGTATGAAAAATTGAATTTATTTATTTTATAAAATAATTTTCAAAAACGAAGCATAGACACAACTTTATTCATTAAAAAGATTGATATACATGTGCTAATTGTTCAAATATATGTTGATGATATTATCTTTGGTGCAAGCAACAAATCTATATGCAATGAATTTTCATCCTTGATGCCAATTGAATTTCAAATAAGTATGATGGGTGAATTAAATTTCTTTCTTGATTTACAAATGAAATAATTAGAAAATGGAATTTTCATATCTCCAGAAAATTACAAAATAAATTTCCTAAGGAAATTTAATAGGAATAACTTAAAGTTTAAAAGAACTCTTATGAAAATAAATGTTAAATTAGAAATAAATGAAAAGGAAAGGAAATTGATAAAAAATTTTATAAGGGAATGATCAGATCTTTATTATATTTAACTACATATAGACCTGATATTTTATTTAGTGTGTCTTTATACAAGATTTCAAAGTAATAATAAAGAGTCACACTTCACGATTGTCAAAAGAATATTTAGATTTTTTATTGATACAACAACCCTAAGTATAGGTATCCAAATAATCAAAATATTAATCTTCTAGGATATTGTGATTTTGATTTTACAGGTTTTAGAATTGATAGAAAAAGTACCAATGGGTCATATTTATTCTTAAATGGTTGCTTGATTTCTTGGAGTTCCAAGAAACAAAACTCTATTACATTTTCCACTATAAAGGCCAAGTACGTGTCTATTGGAAATTACTATGCACAAATACTTTAGGTTAAATATCAATTAGAGGACTATAGACTCAAACTAGAAAAGATATACATGTATTGTGACAACACGTGTTATTCTATTATACATTCTTGAACTAAATGCATAGAAATTAGACATCATTTTATTCATGATCACATAAAAAAAGGGGATATAGAATCATGCTTTATTGACATCAAAATAATTAGTTGATATCTTCACAAAACCCCTTTCTGAAGATAGATTTAATTTGATTATTTGTGAACTTAGAATGTACAAATTGACTGATATTTTTACCTAAGTTCTATTATTGTTAATAATATTTTTGTGATTTATTGACATAATATTTCAATCATAATTCTATGACTGATATGAACCTCATATATGTAGATGTCTATGTTAACATGATCTTCTTAAGGTGAATTTTAAGTGTTTCTTAAGAGATTTCTTATTAAGAATATGAGGAACAAATATTATGTTTTCACATACCTTAAAAGATCCTATATTGTGTCTATGCCTCTCTTCTTCAATCAAAAAGCCATGATTCAATGTTCAAAAACTTTACCTTCTCATTTATTTTCACTGTCTAAAAACTTTCATTTTACCGTGCTTGCAAGTTTCCAAGCCATAGCTTGTATCACAAGGTATCTTCTTGTGCATCACATTGCATTTGTATCACATTCTAGTCACCAATTTTTTCAAAACCCAAGATTTATCATGGTTGATACCCGATGCTCTACTCTTTCTACTTCTCCTTCAAGAATTCAAAGGTGTCCAAGAATTTCCAAGAAAGATAAAGGGGGGAAAATAATCATTGATTCATCACCTAAAAAGACTCCCTCACCCTCCCTACTGGCCAAGAAACTACCTACTCCCTTTTTGACCCTGCCATCTAGTTCTCCTACAAAACTAATATTACCCAATCCTTTATCACCAATGATGAATGATGATCAAGTTGCAGTAGTGGTTCAAAAACTATTCATGGATGTTAGCACTTCCATTCCATTCTCTTATGAACCAAATCATATAATACCCTCTATTTTGCCTATTGTTGGTGATCTAGAATCAGAAAACATCATCTCTGATCCACTTGCTTTGAGTCCAGAACCATTTGAATTATTTCAGCCCACAAAAAATAATAAATTTGTACTTAGAAAGCCTTCTATTATGCGAAAATCTAAACCTGTAGAAGATGTCACCTTGCAAGAATTCAAAACCAAGAAATTGAGTTTCAAAAGACCTAGAAAAATTGTTGCACCTCAACATTCTTTCGATGCATGTCCTCAATATCATTCTCTATTATTTCTCACTATATAGCCTTTGAAAAAATATTTAAGAAAACTTCAAAGATTGCAAAATCCTATGCTGCAAATTTTGACTTAAAATTCTTTGAATCGTAGTAAATCCATATAAAGAAGTACTTCGATGTCCTTGGAATTTCACATCTAGTTTCTAAGCTGCTTGAAAACTATCCAAATCTTGTTTGAATGTTCTATAACAATACTCTTATCACCCTTGTTGACCTATCCACATATGGTGAAGGAGTATTTATTGATCTAAACTCCTAAAATCTTAAATGTCATTCTTGATATTCTCATTAGACTTCCCTTAGCTGTCACCATACAAACAATCATTGACTTTTTAACCACATTCACTAGAATGGAGAATGCATCTATCAACTCTACAAAAGTATTTCATCTACTATTATCTCATAGGATCATATATTTCTTTATTAGTCCTTTTTATGACATGGAAGTGGTGCACATGATAGGTTATCTGAGAAATCTATATCTATCTTATACTACATTATCTATTACATTCCATTTAATTTCACATATCTATTTTTAAAACACATGAAAATAATATTAAATTATGACCTCATTCTTTCACTTGGCTATGTCATCACACGTGTCCTTAAGTATTACAATGTAGATCTCTCTATGGAAAATCTATTAGCAACATTCTACATAATATCATTGACAAATCTACTCTTCATCGAATGAATTATTTCTATAGTGATGGTTAGTGGCTTCATCATCCATCTTCTTCTCTTACATCATCTCATACTCTCACCTTTGACATTTTTTTTATTGTTGAGAAATTCAACAAAAGTGTGGAATAAGTGGAGCAATGCCTTGACTTGATGGAAGAAAGACTTTGAGATCTTGAAGACAATATTTCAGATATTTGCTCACATTTTTCATAACTTTTTCATTGACCAAATACTATGACTTTTTTGTTTCTCTTGACTATTTATGACTTAGTTTTTTGATCATACAAAAAGGGGGACAAAGATTGAGAATATTTGAAAAATAGAAGACAAATTGGGAAAAACTTTATGAGTGCAAAAACTTAGGGGGAACATTTGCTCAAGGGGAGCAAAGATGTATTCAATGCAATTATATTTTTATTTCTTGAACCTCTATGGATTAATTGTATAATAGATGTAACTGTTGAATATTAAATGTTTTGTTTGTACATTGCTTTAACACATGTGTTGACACATGATGTTGATTGTATTATTGTCAAAGCTTTATTTATTATAGATGTGAAACTATTGCTATATTATTTGTACACATAATTATGCTGATATATATATTTTCTCAAGATGATTTTGTAAGTATAAAAAAAATAGAGATTGTTGATGTCTTTGGGGATGAATTTTGATATTACAATTATATGAGAAAATAGATAATTCATGTTTGATATTATTTACAAGATTATCATAAATGTTTCATAGATTTTATGTAAATAAATCTATTATTTATCTTATGATATTATATTTACCTTGAGATTTACTAAAATAATGAATAGGTGAAGTGCCACATATATATAGATAAATATTCATTAGAAAATAAATATTTAATAGGTAAATGAGGGATATACTTTTATTTTATTTATCTATAATTATTTAACCATTTAACTGTAGCTATTATTTATTAGTCATGTACATCATTAAAAGAAAAGAAAATAGTTTGAAATATCAAATGAACTTTTGCGAGTCTCAAACTAGAAATCTTTATTGTAATTTTCAGATGAATATTGGGCTTGATTTTAGGCTGATTACATCAGGCCCAATTTCTAGCCCATTATGAAGGCTTAAAAGAATATGAAGAGAAGAGTGAGATAGAGAGAGAGAGTTGAAAACCCTGACAGCTAAGCCATGGGTGCTAGCAGCCTCTTACACAATGGTTGTGGTTGGGAGCTACCCTTCTACATGACAAGAAGAGGTAGAGTTAAGTAAAGTGGTCACCATGATGTTCACAGCAGCACTCACGGGGGTATGGGGACAACCTGACCTTCCTGGCTACAATTAAGCTTAGGATTGAGGAGGCAGTAGAAAGGGGGAAACTCATAAACTGAATTTATTTAGTTTCTACTTTTTCAGATTTCATTTTTTGAGTTTTGTAGGTCTATCTATGTAGTGACAGACATGATGAACGTAGATTACTTACCTGCTATTTTGAGTTTCATTTAGTTGTTTTCCTTCAGACTGTTTTCTGATTATGTAAATGATCACAACTCTAAAATGTTGTTTGACATGTACACATTGTTCGTTCTCATTCTTCTTATTCTTTCTTCTTTCATGAATTAACGCCTAGGGATTCCAGAGAAAACCAATTGCCAACATTTTATTTGAGAACAAAAAGTTGACATAAAGTGTTCAAATCATCCTTGTGGATCATCTTGAACCAGGAGAACCTTCAAATTAATTTCTGTAATTTTAGTTTGGTGTTAGTAGAAAATTGATCTGCTTTAACACTGAGTAAAATGTGATCACTCTAAATTTTTCTATATATAATGGTGAATGTTTTTTCCATTCTTTTCTCTGCAGTAATTGCTACATTTCTGACATTTTGGGGAGATCTAGTTTAGTGATACTGGATATAGTTCAATACATGATTGGTGGCTATAGAATTTAAATGCTAAGTTTGCCGATCCTCAGAAGTTAAGTCAAGTGCATCTGTCGCTGTCTGTCTGTCTGTCTGTCTGTCTGTCTGTCTGTCTTTGTCTCTCTGTCTCTGTCTCTGTCTCTATCTATCTCTCTGTATGTCTGGCTCTCTCTCTCTCTCTCTCTCTCAACTCCTTTTCCCCTCAAAATGTCCCGACCCTTCAGGGGCCCCTCAATGACGGTATTCGTAATCTCTAAGATATTGTTCATGAGATCTCCATACCTCGCCCCTCTAGCGGGAACCCCATTTCGGAGTCAACCCAACCGACCCTAGGTACAGGCCACCCCTGGTACCAAAGACTACCGTCTTTTTCACTCTCACCTTCTTACATCTCCTGACAGCCAACATATGGCAGCCTGCCTCACTCCCCCGCTCCTCTCCCTCTTCTTCTCTCTATCTCTTTTTCTAAGTTGAAAGTAGCCAAAATCATCTAAAGGCTTGGCTACACCCATGTAGGGAGACTCAATACGAGACAATGGTTCAAGCTTAGCGATACAATTAAAAATATATTCTCGCCGCCACTCCGTCGACATAGAACAAATGCAATCATCAAACCGCTTGAAAGCCGGAAAAGTCACCCCCACGGCTTTAGGCTATCGGCTAGTTCCCCTCACCTTCATGTACTTCCGGGCGGCGACTCAGACCACGGCCGGGCGTCTAGATGTGTGAGACAGTTTTTGAGACCGGGAAATTGGGATTGTAGGAAAAGTATTGGTTAATCAAGCCCGCATCAACCTCCTGTCCCTATCTGTCTGTCTCTGTCTTTCTCTCTCTCCAAAAATTGAGGTGAAGATTTGAGGGAAAGACTGTGAATTCTTAAAAGAGGTCAACCTCATAGCCTATTGGGAGGGGTATGATATCATTCGTTAGGCTTTTCTGTCTTAACTCCGCCGACGACTGATTGCATCCACATGCACTAACACACTCTCCGTCGCAAGCCGCAGAAGTCCTACCTCATGGAGAATAGGAGGCAACTGTCTAACACCACGTGAGCGTATCCGGAAAGAGAAGGTTGATGGATGGGTTGGTAGGGCAGAAGTGGCACACACCTCCTGGGCTGCCTTGGATTTCCCATGGCCTTTCAAAGATCTATGCGTGTTAAATTGTAAGGATAGTACTAGTCTGTGTCAAATGCATATCCGTAGATATTGTCGGTATTTCAAACGCCAGGAAAGAGAGTTTCCCAGATCTTTCAGCAGCTTAGATAGTGATCACGAGCTAATTTGGTTCAAAGAAACCAGAGCGATGGGTGTGTCCACTAATTTAACCAATGCAATGTCATTAACATGAGATCAGTCACTGGGTTGCCAATTCAACCTTGCTGGGTCATTTGTGGTACATAAAAGAATCATAATAATGACAGTTAGTCCAATATCGTTGCTATCCGTAAACGAAAGAAAGTTATTTCTGCCGTTCAACTTGCTCGAGGGACTTAAGTTATTTCAACCTTCATCGGTTCAATAAATGGGGCTGACACAGAACCGATCCGAATCAAAGCTGTCCAAGGACCTGTCTTGGAACCATCAAGGTTATTACGTCTACTTTCAGAAGATGCTTCATATTTCCCTTTCCTTTGGTGGAAATGAAGTGAGAATATCGTATTTAATTTCAGGATAAATGTGATATTTGTGTCATGAAGATGCTACAAGGGCTACCCTTTGGTAATCATCCATAAACATCATCATGCCATCCCGAAATTTAATACTTGAAACGTACGGATCAGGAAAGGGTCTCATGAATGAAGAACAAAAACTGGTCGCTCCACGGGGTTGTCAGAATTGGGTTAAAAGTATGAAAAAGGGTTTAAAGAAAAACGTTTGAAAAATGTGAACTATTAAGTTACGTTTTGTAGAGATGTCGTTGAGGAGAATCGAGGGACGGCCGTAATCACCGTCGAAACCGCGGCGGGGTTTATACCAGCCATGTATACTGCGTTCGACTTTATACACACTGGTATTCCAAGAATCCAGTATCTTAGTTAGGGTGGGGACGCGGTCGGATTCTCCAACTACCCGCAAACCCACTAGCTTTAAATGTCAACCGACGACCCCTGGCATCTGGACCATTCGATTCATGGCCATAACCAGTCCATTTGCCTCATCATCAATCAGGTCGAGCCCACCATCTACTGACCGACAAGGACCGCATTCAAATCTCTCTTCTATCTAATACCGTCGAAACCGCTACGGCTGGACATGACCTTTCCGTTTTATGTAGTCAGCTCATATGACAAAATCAGCAAACTTTGTCTTAAACTTTTTCTAATGCCGTAAATATTATGTCCATGCAATAGGGTTGAATTTATTCAGTACTCGGGTCAATTTTAGTCAGAGATTTCTAACTCTCTTTGCAATTAACATTTCGTCACGTTGCTGTAGTTTATTCGTACTTAGACACAACTTCAATGATGGAAATCTCGGAATCAATTTTAAAAAAACTCTTATGATGGACCCAAGTTGGGAAGCATTAACCGATGCACTTTAATCTCATCTTTTACTAGACAGGGAGAGAGAGAGTTCCATCGGTCGATACTAGTTCTATGGGCCCCACCACATTCTACGTATAGCCATTCTAAAGACGAGAGAAGACGAGACAGATTGAATTAGCGCGGAAGAGGCTGCGTGAGAGGTACAGAGAGCAGAGTTAGTGAGGAAGAGAACAACACAGAGAGAGAGAGAGAGGGAGAGACAGAGAGAGGACTCATCTCTTCGGAGGCTTTCTGTTCGTTGTTCCAGCATGGGAAGCGGGGAAGGAAGCAAGGGAGCTAGTACCGTCTACAATGAGCCAATCTCGCCGGCAGCGCGGTCCATGCTGCTGCCGGAGTTTGAGCAGGTGATTCATTGGGTTTTCACCTTTCAGAACCCCGTCGACGTCGACGCGGTCAAAGCGGTCCTCAAGTCCTCCCTCATCAACAACTGCCCCCGCCTACGCTCTCTCGCGGTGAGAATGATTGATCTCGAGGAGACACTTCTTGCACCACTGGAACTCCGTCATCATCCCAGAAGCTAAGTGCAGGTGACAGAACGCAATGGGAGACAGCGCTGGAAGGAGCTGCCGGAGGTCGACATCGGGAACCACGTGATTATCGTCCCCGAGGAGGAAGAAGAAGACGGAGGGAAGCAGACTGGCGGCGGTGGAGACTACGAGGGAGAGAGGGAAAACGATATATACATCAACCAGTACGTGGCGGCGCTAGCGTCGTCGCCACTGATGAGTAGGGAGAAGCCGCTGTGGGAAATGCACGTGCTGCCGCGGCGGCGGTGCTTCGTGTTGCGGCTCCACCACGCGCTTGGGGACGGTATGTCTCTCCTGGCGCTCTTCCTAGCCAGCTGCGAGCGAGCCGACGCCCCGGGAATGTCCATCACTTTCTCCGGCGGCGGCGGCGGAGAGGGAAAGCGGAGAGCGGAGTTCTCCCTCGCGGCTAGCGTGATGGGAGTAGCGGCGGGCTCGTGGAAGGCCGTGAAGGTGGCGTGGTACACGCTTCTGTACACGACAGACATTGCTATGCAAGTATTGCGCCCGAAGGAGGATAAGACGATGATCGACGGTGGGGTCGGTGTGGAGCATTTGGCGAGGAAGCTGGCTACACTCGCGCTGTGCCTGGATGACATTAAGGCAGTTAAGAACGAGCTCAATGCGGTAAGTTTACACCACCTACGACCTTTTTGACGTTGTCCTTTATTGCTCACGAAGGGTGATTGATCTGTGACAAAGTATATTGTTCACTCACAAACAGAAAAAAGGAGATGTTTATTATTAAATTAAATCTGATTATATAGCAATTTTTTTTTGTTTCCTAGACAATCAATGATGTTTTTGTTGGCATTATCTCATACGGAATAGCGAAATACCTCAAGTTGAAGTCCTCAAACGGTAAGATTTGTTCGTTTACTATTATAAACTATATTCTTTTTAGTGTTTGATTTTGCGAAAATCTCAATAATATCGCATGTCGTCATGTTTTACAGAGGCTTTAAAGGATGCTGTAATCCCAGGAGTGGTGGTAGTTAGTACGAGAGAAGAACGCTCGAAGGTTCTATTTTCACGCTTTTTCATTAATTCTCTGAGGTTATCATACACATCATAAAACCAGAATTGAATCGCTCTTGATGTCTTGCTGCGTACCATCCCAAATGCTTTAACATGCTAAAATAATGCTATATTCTTATGAAACTGGGAATTCGTGATTTATTTGATCTTTTTATAAGCTTAGCGTATTAAATATTGCTAAAGGACAAACAAAAGTAATCATGGTGTATAGATACCTTCGTTGAAAAAGAGTTGTCATGCATATAATGATTCTCTTAAATTTTTAACGAACTTAAAGATTTTGATGTACATTTACTTTATTGTAACATTTTCACCACTGGTTGTTTAGTTGAATTGAATAATCCAGTGTCATTGGTAGGATCTACTGAGGTCAATAAAACAAGGGAAGAAGATCGATTGGGGAAACAGAATTGGGGCCATTCTGCTACCAATTCGCTTGAAAAGAAAGACCAACGATCCCCTCGATTATGTGAGGAAGGCTAGAGCAGTGCTCAACCGGAAGAAGCTCTCTCTTGAAGCCCACTGTTCATACAAGAACAACGCCCTAATAACGGCTCTCTGCGGTCTAAAGGTGCCCATGAATTTTCATCAAGAATCTCTCTCCTAAATTAATGTTCCGTTTTACAAGTAACTCTCGTTAAAGCCTTCTCAATACTCAACTATTCTATTATTCAATCCACTTTTCAAGAGCTGCCAATCGAAACAAAAAGATTATTTCAGACATTGCTTGAATCATTCGTTACGTTTGTGTTCACAGACTGCGGCATTGCTCAGCTATAAGATCATGTCCAACTTAACCCTGATTCTTTCAAATATCGTCGGTCCTTCGGACGTTATCACGTTCGCAAAAAATCGTATCACCAAGATTGGGGTCACGGGGAGCAGTCTACCTCTGGTGGGTTTTTCAATATGAGCTTCAACTTTTCCTGATGATGGGTAATTGGTACAGTAAAAAAGGTGCTTTCTCCATGTGTGTTGTAGGCTCTCATGGTCCACATGCTAACCTACAATGGAAAGGCGTTTCTGAATGTCCTTGTGGCTGGGGAAGTTATCCCTGACCCTGAGCTGCTGTGCATGTGCTTCGAGGAGGCCCTTCAGGAGATGAAGTCCAAAGCAACAAATGGTGAAAAGATTGAGAAGAAGTCACGATGCTTCTGAAGTTGTTCTCTCTCTCTCTCTCTCTCGCTCTCAATATTGCTCTCTTTCAGTCTTGCTTTCTCTCGCTCTTAAAATAAGACAGTAAGGTACGATTCTGAGCTACATACTAGATGGGGAACTGTGGATCATCATACGGTGTGTTAGCGTCAGGATACCTGTCTGTTCTGAAAATTTGGAACTTGTTTGCTTATTACGTGGCTATCCCAATAATCTGTTCTCAGTCCCAATATCTCTGATGGTTATTTATATGCGCCATTGGCCCCAATATGTACCCCATGGTTGTTGGGACGATGGCGACAACGGTAAACCATAGGAAACAAAATAATCATTAAAATAAGATTTTCTTTCCGACTGTTGTCCTGCTGACTTTAACAAAAGTGTCAATTGGCCCCACAATCCCACTAGCTCGATTGGTTCATCTATTAGGTGTAGTTAATGTTGGCAAGGAAATCGGTGTGTCTTATTAATGACTACTAATTGACTATGAACTAAATACCCTTCTGTTCGTGGCAACAAGTTTATTTATCTATACTGAAATTAATACAGACTTATTCTTCATATGGCCCTAACGTTCAAGTCAACCCAAATCTCAATCATATGGACCACGCAAGTGAGAATAAAATAGGCAGTGAACATTAGTACGGTCTTTATCACAAGTTTACTATCCCTCTCTCCCTACTCTATCTCTACCTCACTGCCTCTGGAAGCCGCTCTAAATCTTCACCACCCTTTTTGGTCATATGAATGTGAAAGAGCCGGGTAGTGGCACGTGGACCAAAAGTTATTATCCACCTGAGGCTTTTTTAACTTCGTTGGAATAATTAATATAGTAGCTCATATCTCTCTAAAGTTTTGCTGTCATTTTTTCTACGGTAATATCCTCCCGCACTGATACGCAGTCTTCGACAAGACAATGACTGTCAGACTGTTACATATCACATAAAAGCGTGAGGATAATGAAGAATAGGTAGTGTTAGAGGAGCCTTAAATATATACCTTCTTACCCTTTTCTATTTGTATTTCTGCTCTCTCTCTCTCTCTCTCTCTCTCTCTCTCTCTTTCTCTCTCTCTCTCTCTCTCTTTCTCTCTCTGTATAAATATACGAGACAGCAGTTGTGTAATAATATAGATTTTCTTTTCCTGTTTCCTTTTCTCTTCGAATGGGAGCAATGGCTCTTTCCCTCCAGCGATGGTTCCTCTCTCTCTCAAACATCAATCTTGGTGCCCACAGCCTCAACATGATATCAGAGCCTTCCCGATGAGATCATACTAACTCCCTAGAGGTTTATCCAGCTCTTGCACTGCCTCAGTCTGTAACTTGCAGATGAAGTACTATTGATCTAAATCGCTAGATTGTGTGTGCTGATGTTCTGTTTGCGCTTTACCTCTTCTCATACCTCTCCTCAACTATCTAGAGGTGAGAGAGCAGTTTTTTCCATTGTGGGGAGTATTTATTGGGTCTCTTACCTTAGACAATACCTATTCTCTCTAATTTTGCCTCACCTCTCGCTAGAGAGTCAGAACACAGGGTCTGCTGGCTAAGAGTGGAGATTCTCTGTCTGACTTGACTGATTTGGCCTCCTGATTCATCAACCCCTAAGATTCCATGATCTATATTAGAACTTCAAAATATTCCAACTGAATTCAGATGGAATGTAAATAACCTTCTACAATGGAGTGAGTTTAATGAAGTGATTTTGACTGGAAAAGAAAAGTTAGATCCTATTTTAGATCTAACTCCTGAACTTACAAACCCATAGTTTCGGCTTTGGAAGAAGAGGGATGTGATAATTAAGTATTGGCTCTGGAGTACAATGATTCTAGAAGTCAATGCTAATTATCTTATTCTTCTCAATGGACAAAGATATATCACAGAAGGTGATAAAAGGATTCTCAAAAAAACTTGCTGGGGCACATGCCTCTCAGGTCACAATACAAGCTATGATGACAAGATAAGGCTCAATATAAGTTAGAGAATACGGAAATGAATTTGAAGCATTATGGTTGGAAATTGATGAATATAGGATGACTATGACTAGAGATTTAGATGATGCATCCTTCTTTAGGAAGTATGTTGAGATGGATAGAATCTATAAGTTTTGAAGGATTTAAACCTAGATTATTGCCAGACTAAAGCACAAATCTTAGAAGGAGACCAAATTTTCAAGCTAAAAGAGGTGATTGCATTAATAAGAAATGAAGAGAGCAAGAGAGCTCTTATGATAGAACCACAAGAAATGGTAACTGTACATTTGTGGTCAAACATAAAGAAAGTGAAGGTCCACTAGGACAATCCAACCCCAGAGCAAAGAAAGGGGGCCATAGGGACAACCTATGGTGTACCTATTCCAGGAGGGCACAACACATCTATGATAAGTGTTAAAAGCTTATTGGGAGACCTCAATCAAGAGGTCAAGTACATCTCACTACCATCCCAGCTCTGCAAGTTCCTCCAGTGAGTCTCATCAATCCTTTCCATTACACACTACATCTAATTCATTATCTATATTATGGATTTTAGATTTTGATGCTATAGATTATATGAGTAATGCACCAAGTGTTTTCCAAATGTATAACCCTCATCTAGAAAGTAGGAAGGTAGCTACTATAGATGGATCACTAATCCCCATAGCAGGTATAGGCAGCATTAGAGTTGATTCATTATTGTTAATAATGTGTTACACATTCTAAAACTTTCTACTAAATTAATTTCGGTAAAAAACTATAGAAGAAATAGATGAAAAGAAATAAACATCATACAATTCAAAATTAGATGATCTAGCTTGAAATTCTATTAAAAAACTATAGAAAATTTTCAGTTGTTGTCTTTCCTTGAAGCACTTGGATCAGTTCATGCAATCCACCATAGTTTTTAGGTTACCACAATGCATAGCAAAAGGCATTTCCAAACTAAATTGTTTTTATAAAGTTACATTTAAATAGTCACAAGTCATAAGTACGTCCATACTAATTGAGTATTTTTACCATGAGTCTCAAAATTAAATAGTACTTTAAAAAGATAGTGCAACAAAAATAGGACCAAAAGAATAAATAATACTTTTATAATCACACTACAATATCCAAAGAAAAGAATGCAGAATAAATAGAACATTGCAATTAAATCAGCAAAAGACTTGCCCACAATTCCATTATTAGACATTTTTATAGGGTTGCACTTCAGTAAGGCATTTGTATGCCAATCAATTGATTCACCATTATGCTAACCAGTAATATATCACTCACTTCAACTATCTGAAAGATGGAAAAGATATCTATTAAAAAAGTTTCATTTACTATATTTCATACTTCAATATTCGTTTATAAAAAGAAAAAATAAGTCATTTATGTACTACTACTACCTAATAGTGAAAAAAATTAACCCAACAATGAAGATTCAAAATGACAAAACCCAAAAGACCCCATAGGATGGCTCGAGAGAGACCTCAGATGTAGAAGGCTCACAAATAGCAAGGTGTGAAGACGTTTATTTTACTGTTCTAATTATTATTTTCCTATTATAAGAGTATCCTTTCTTTAACAATTTTGTTAACAAACTCCATTTAATCAAGGATGTAGGAAATATCATGGTCTCAATCTAGCTAGAAAATATAGGCCCAAGACTCTTTGCTTCCATGAGACACCTAATCTTTAAAGTCGATCTTTAACCTCTTCCCATGCATCCAAAATCACTTCAGAATAAATCATTCTTTAGCAAGTACATGCCCAATATTTTATCACAACATAAAAAATAATAGATGGTTATAAACATGTGTGATTAAAATTTGAGAAGATGTCTCTCAGGCATATGGACCAAAAGTAGATGATGGCAAGCCCTAGCATTAACCTAAGTAGTAGTGATAAAGCAAGGTTGGATATGATCCTCATCGAGTGAAGTAAGCACCCACCTTTTTGAGGCTTAACAATGATTCTTTGAGAAAACTCATTTCATGGTCAAGAGAAAACATTAGACATATGAATACTTTAATCTTCATGAAAATAAATATAATAAAATCAAAAATTTATATTCATATAGTCCTAAATGATGATGTAGAAGAATATCATTGCCCTTGAAATTAGACTGCACATTGTACTATTAGAAATGATAGTTTAATCTCAAGCAAAAGATGGGCAATACTATGTAGAATTCATACTAAGAAGAAGTAAATGTGATGGTTGAAAGCAAAGCACAATGAGAAACAAATCATTCAAATATTGTATGGTTGATCTTGTAGGAAATTCTTTTACTTAAAACAATTAAGGTGCAGCAACTCACTAGCTATGAGAAAAAACCTTGATCATAATAATTGAAAATCATAAAAGAGAATAAAAGAACAAGGTAACTTGCCTTCATCATTATTCAAAAATCCAATACACTAACTACTTGAGCAACCTCATGTTAAAAAGGAAAATCTCTGAAAAAAGATCTCTTAAGTCAAATCTCATTGAAAAAAAAGTTGAATCTTAAAAACTACTGTGAGGTGAATTAGAGAAAAAAAAATTCACAATCTCATTGTGAAATCAATTCCCATTGTTATGAAATCTTAATGATAAATGTCATTTCTAGCTCAGAAACGAGAGATGCATTTAAAGAAGCGCCATAATTTGCTAAGTGACTCCAACTATGTGTGTAAGATTAAATTATATGCATTTTAAAAGAAGTGAATGTACGAAGCATTGAATTCATGTTGTTTTAGAAAACTGTGATAAATTTAAAAACAAAAACAATAGCTTTAACATTATAGTTCACCTAGTGGCTCTAACTTGCTACACTCTTTTAGAGACCTTAAATAGACTAGCAAGAAAATCATGACACTACGAGAGAAAAATGGTTATATCATTATAAAAAGCTAACAAGAAATGTGAAAGCACAGTGAGAAAAAGAGAAAAGAAAAGAAGCTCAGTTTTTTCACATTTCTACCTCTCAACACTAATATACTTTATTTCTTGTGCAATGCATTTATGACTTAGTGCTAAAAAATACTCAAGAAAAGCCTAATAAGATTGACATGCCCTTGGTAATGTAATAGTCAAAAAATGATTAAAACTCTAATCCTTCTCTAGTGAAAATCTGTGAAAAAAGACATCTGGATCCATGAAAATCTCAGTAGTCACTCAAATGAAGTGGTGACATCCTTTATTTTAATTTAAACATAATAAAATAAAATAAAAAATATTCTGTTGATTCTATATTGAATTCTAACTTTTAATAAGAAATTCTTAACTCAAAGAGCACTTACAAAGGCTATCCACTATAGACAATCAAGTTAGAACACAAGTTAAGAAATCAAGCAAAAAAAAAGTTGTAATCTATTTAAGCATTTTTCACTTGGTTTATTATTTGAGCCATTAGTTATTATCATCATTTAATCTTAATTAAATGATGATAACATTGAAATTATTACTAGTCCCTTATCAATGTTTGCAAGCATTGAAATTTGGAATGACAATGATTCAAAATATCATTTTCAAAGGTAAAACTGATTAAAAACGAATCTAATTGGCTCAAACATGCTTCAAATTTGTATGGAAAGTATCAGGGGTGACTATTATCTCCATTGTGGAAACACTCCTCAAGATTGCATTCAACTCTTCATCTACATCTCAATACAAAATCAACAATTATAACTACTAAACATTACCAAATATATAATTGAAAATTCTATCCAGTCCTCAATAATGTTTTCCATTCTATAAACTTTAATCTTTCCATAGTTTTGAGTTTGAGTACCTTACTACTCATGATGATTATAAATAGTGGGGACAAGCAGCTTTTTCCTCAGTAATTTTTTTTATCAAGAGGAGAGTGGGTAAACACCTCCCTTGTCTAATCACTCAATTTTTGGAGCTTCACTTTGTCCTTTTTTTTCCATTTTTTTCTATAGAGACAAGTAGCTTTTTCCAAACGGTTTTTTTTTACATGAGGAAAGTGGATAAACACTTCCCTTGTCTAATGACCTGATTTTTGGAGCTTCATTCTATCCCTTTTATTTTCTTTAGATAGATAGGTATATTTTTCTGCACAATTATTTTTTTGACAAGAGGAGAGTGGGTAAGCACCTCCCTTATCCAATGGCCTGATTTTTAGAGCTTCACTCTAACCTTTTTTTTTCTTTGTTTTTTTGTATAGAGGCAGGTAGATTTTTCCTAATGGTTTTTTTTTTGACAAGAGGAGAGTAGATAAATATTGTCCCTATCTAATCACTCAATTTTTGGAGCTTCACTTTGTTCCTTTTCTTTTTTTTTTTTCAGACAGATTGGTAGCTTTTTCATCACAGTATTTTTTTTCTGACAAAAGGAGAGTGGATAAGCACTTCCCCTATTTAATGACCCCGATTGTTGGAGCTTCACTTTATATTTTTTTCTTGTTTTTGTACATACATAGCTAGTTATTTTCTCACCTTTTTTTGCAAAAGGAGAGTCAATAAACACTTCCCTATCTAATGACTTGATTTTTGAAGCTTCACTTTATCCCTTTTCTTCTTTTTTTGTTGATAGATAGGTAGCTTTTTCCTCACAGCTTTTTTTTTCATGAGAGGAGAGTGGGTAAGCACCTCCTTTCTCTAATGACCCAAATTTTGGAGCTTCACTTTGTCCGTTTTTCTTTTTTTTCTGTATAGAGATAGGTAGCTTTTTCCTCGTTGAACTTTCAAGAGGAAAAAAGAAAGTGTTCTTTTTCTTTGTTAAATCAAAAATTTATGTTCAACTTTAGCAAAAAAATATTACAAACTAAGCCAATAATGTTAACTAATGCACTACAGATTATTAGCAGAATGAATTCACATACTATGAGAATCATATTCTTATTAAATCCCCAAAAATTCAATAACCTGTGCATTCCCACATATGTTTGACATGTTGCATACAAATGTCAAAAGCCAATGGCGGTTATTTCATAAGTTCCTCAAAAAAATTTACAATTATGATTCATTGCAAAAAAGATAACCATTTCTATTCTAGCCTCACCTGAGCACCGGTGGATGCAAATTTTTGCTTATATATATATATATATATATATATACTAGTTTTTATTAATAATGGTATTAAAGCGGGCCTTCTCATGTCCATGTCATTCTCGTGCCTTGACATCCTGCTCAGACGAGCCCAGAAGGGACTGCCTTCGTAATAAGGCTGGACACGGCTCAAGTGTCAAAACATGGTAGAGCCGATCATGTTATCCAGAATTGACATCAATTTTTCTGCAACTAAATTCATGGAGGAAGGTTCTATGTATGACAATTTAAAGGATGGTAGAAGACGAGGTAGAGTGTGGATAAGACGGGCCCAATTGGTTTGTCGATACGACTTCACTTATACACAAATGGATTTCTTTAATAAGGTTTTTCCGCCAGTAAGCTTGCAGCGGAAGATTCTACGTGTGGCAATTTAAAGGATGAAAGAAGACGGGAAGATACTGAATAACACTGAAGACGGGGAAGAGGATCCATTAGAGGTACATAGAGCGAGAGATAGTGGGAAAGAGAAGAACACTGAAAAAGTGTGAAACAGGGCTATTCTTTGGTGGTTTTCTTGCTGCTGTTACAGCATGGGAAGACGGCAAGGATGCAGCTGATGTTCGCCGATGGAGGAGAGTACCTTCTATGATGAGTCGCTTTTGCTGAAAGGGCGGTATTTCCTGAAGTGCTAGCTTCGGTTCCACGAGATCCCGAGACCCAAAAGAAGTTGCCTGCCTCCTTGCTGGAAAGGTCGGGCGTGCTCTTTTCTTCTCCGGTAAGGGTGGCCATCTTTGAGACTTAGCGGTGCGATGATCTGATTGATCGAAGTTAAGGATACGTGACAGAATCCAATGGTAGACAGCATTGGAAGGAGGTGCTGGACATCGACATCGACAACCACGTGATCATCGTCCCTCAGAGGAAGGAAGAAGACGAAGAGAAGCAGACTGGTAGTGGAGGTGGCCACGAGGATGACAGGGAAAATGATTTCTACATCAACGGGTACACGGCACCGCTCAAGTCATTAGCGCTGATGAGCAGGGAGATCCCACTGGGGGAGATGTACGCGCTGCCACGGCAGCAGCTGAAGGGCCTCACACCCTGGAAGAAGAATTTTTCTTGAAGGAACCTCTGGTCTCTCGTCCAAGAGACAGCGATCACATTTCTTAAACAGAAAAATGCATAGGCTCGGTCATAGCGACCTTACCAGTTTTAACGGACTGATGACCCACTTGTCCACCATGACAGGATCTCAGCCATTATAACTCCTCATCCGACGGACACGATTACACGACGTAATGTAAAAAAAAAAAAAAAAAAAAAGAAAAGAAAAACTGGAAAAGAAACGGCTGTGGAGGACGTCATCTCCTCCCGATGCTGTCGCCTCAGCTCTCGCTGGTCTTCACGCTCAGTCAAGATTGATGTCCAACAGCAGCGGTGTTTCGTGCTGTGGTTTCACCACGCACTAGGTGACTCCCTCCTGGGTCTCCTCCTCGCCAGCTATGAACGAGATGGAGCGCCAGGGATGCCAATCAATTTCTATGGAGGTGGTGGATAGGGGAAGCAGAGGGCAGATTCTCCTTCTCGACCGGCGTTAAGGGAGGTGCGGTGGGCATATGAAAGACTGTGAAGAAGGCATGGTACTGATGAACCGGTCTCATAAAGGCCGGTGGCGATTATTTCATAAATTCATTAACAAGTTTTAGACATACGGTTCATTCCAAAAAAAGATTACTATTGGTTTTCTAGGCTCGGCTAAGCATCGCTGGATGCAAATTTGTGCTTTTATATGTATAAAATAGTTTTTCTTAAAAAAGGTAACAAATGAAATGGGCCCACTCATGTCCATGTGCTTATCGCGCCTCGACATCCAGCTCATATGGGCCCATAAAGGCCGGACACGTACGGGTTCTCGAGACTTGATTTCAATTTCACACAAGCTTTCTTAAGGAATGTTTTCCCGAAAAGTATCTCGAGGAAGGTTTTACGTGTGGCTATTTAAAAGATGATAGAAGACGAGACCGAGACTGGATTGTGGGGAAGAGGCTGCAACAGAGGCACAGAGCGAGGGCTAGTGCGACAGCGAGCGAGAGAGAGAGAGAGAGAGAGAGAGAGAGGGGCTCAGGACTCGTCGCCTTGGCCACTTTCTGCTTGTTTTTCCAGCATGGAAAGAGGGGAAGGAGGCGGCGGAGCTAGTACCCTCTATGATGAGCCGGTTTCACCGTTAGGGCGGACCTGCTTGCTGCCACTGTTTGAGCAGGTGATCCATTGGGTCTTCACCTTTCAGAACCCCGTCGACATCGACGCTGTCAAAGCGGTCCTGAAGTCCTCCCTCATCAACAACTGCCCCCGCCTGCGCTCCCTCGTGGTGAGCATGATTGGTTTCGAGGAGATACTTTCTTCTTGCGCAACCGGAGCTTTCTCATTACCCCAGAAGCATAGTGCAGGTGACTGGACGCAATGGGAGACAGCGCTGGAAGGAACTACCGGAGGTCAACGTCGACAACCACGTGATTATCGTCCCCGAGGAAGAAGACTTTGGGAAGGAGATTTGCGGCGGAGAAGAATCCGAGGAAGAGAGGGAAAATGATATCTATATCAGCGAGTACGTTGCGGCGCTGGCGTCGTCACCGCCGATGAGAAGGGAAATTCCGCTGTGGGAGATGCACGTACTGCCGCGGCGCCGGCGGTGCTTCGTGCTACGATTCCACCATGCGCTTGGGGACGGTATCTCCCTCTTGGCGCTCATCCTCGCCAGCTGCGAGAGAGCCGGCAAACCGGGGATCCCCATTACTTACTCGCGCGGCGGCGGAGAGGGGAAGCGGAGAGCGGAGTTCTCCCTCGAAACCAGCATCACGGGAATAGCGGCGGGCACGTGGAGGACCGTGAAGAAGGCATGGTACACGCTTCTCTACTCGGTGGACACATCTATTAAACTAATTCGCCCAAGGGAGGATATGATGGCGATCGCCGGTCTGGTGGGTGTGGACCTATTGCCGAGAAAGCTGGCTACATTAGCGTTGTGTCTTGATGATATGAAGGCAGTCAAGAACAAACTCAATGCGGTAAGCTTACACCGCCTATGACGTTTACAACGTATCGGTCATTAAAAAAATATATGTTAATTATCGAATTAAGTTTTCCTATTTAAGAAAACATTTTTTTGTTTCCTAGACAATCAATGACGTTTTTGTTGGCATTATTTCATGCGGAATAGCAAAATACCTCAAGCTGAAGTCTTCAAACGGTGAGACTTTTTCATTTTCTATCATAAATTTTATGGTGTTTGATTCCATTTTTAAAATAATTTTCTGTCGTCTTGATGTTTTATAGAGGCTTCAAAAGATTGTGTAATTACAGCACTATCGTCAGTCAGCACGAGAGGAAAAGGGTCAAAGGTTCTATCTTCACTTTTTTATAATTCTCTAAGGCTGTCGTACAGATAAAATTGACGTATGGTTGCATACCAACACAAAGCTTTAACACGTAAATATTACTATTCTTGTTATTATCATTGATAGTAATTATATGGGTATGGAACCTGGACTTCTTTTTTATTTCAGCCTTTTGTAGCTTAAGTGCAGTAAATATAGCTATAAAGATGATCTCAATCAGCAATGTGTATGATGACCTCCTTCCCTCAATAACATGATTTCTCATTTGAACAATGACTCTTTGAAGTTTTGAATGGAGTTTTCTTCCATGATAAGATTTGTATTATTGGTCCATGAGTTGAATTGACCAATCAAGTAGCACTGGCAGGATGTGCTAAGGTCAATAAAAGAAGGAAAGAAGGTCGTCTGGGGGAACAAACTCGGGTACTTTCTACTACCACTTCACCTGAAAAGAAGGAGCGATGACCCCCTCAACTACGTGAGGAAGGCTAGAGCAATGCTTAACCGGAGAAAGCTCTCTCTCCAACCCCAATACTCATACAAGTGTTGTGCCCTAATAATGAATCTCCTTGGTTCAAAGGTACCCATGAATGTTATTCTTGAGTAACGTTCCCTTTTTAGGAAAATTCTCTTCAGAAATTTCTCATTTCTCAACTATTATATCCCCTTTTCAGGAGCCCTCAGTCATCCTAAGAAAAATTATTTCACAGATCGGCTGATTCACTCCTTATGTTTATGTTCACAGGTTGCAGATTCTCTCGGCTATAAGATGTTTTCCAGCATGAGCCTAGTCCTTTCAAACATCGTCGGTCCTTTAGATGCCATCACATTTGCAAAGAATCGCATCACTAAGATGGGGGTGACAACAACCAGTCTGCCTCTGGTGCGTTTTTCTCTGTGAGCATCCACTGTTGTGACCGATGTGTGAGGGGTGTGATAAAACTGGTGCTTTTCTCCGTGTGATGCAGCCTCTCGAGATCCACATGCTGACCTATGATGGAAAGGCTTTTCTAAATGTCTTAGTGGCTGCGGACATCATCCATGACCCTGAGCTGCTGTGCCTTTGCTTCCAGGAGGCCCTTCGGGACATGAAGTCCAAAGTGATGAATGCTGAAAAATATGATGGTAAAATACTATTTAGAAGTGCATAGAAGATGAGTTGATGATCACTCGACTTAGACTGATGCAGCATGGTCCAATCCTCCATTGACCAATGAGCGTGGAGCCGGTCAAAATAGAGAGATGGAGAGTTGTGAAGTGGAGGACATGGATCCAGCCATTAAATCAACTGTCAGCCCTTATGTTGGCACCACAATCACCGCAAAAATAGATGAATTCATTGTTCCTTAAATCTTGCTGTTTCTAGATTAGTTCCTTACCTGATAATAATATCCCATCTCCTTAGTTTAAGTTGGTCGGAGGACCTTGTCTCTCTCAGTCTAGAGTTTATCCCTACCTCCCCCCACCCTTCTCTTCTTCTCCACCTGTGTTCTCCTCTTCTCCACCCTTATTTATAGAGCTACTTTATCGTACAATCTTGAGTGCGTGATTCATACATATTAGGGGTTTAAATCCTACTTTTTTATATTTAAAAATTAATAACATACTTTTTGTTAAGAAATAATTTTCCTCTTTAAATGTCACTTCAAGTCAAGTCAACATTTCAACTTCTTCAACATCTTAATATAAATTCCATCAATAAATATTTAATTAAATATATTTTTAGTATCATCATTTCTTATCACTATTATTTCATCTGAGATAAAATAAAATGGATACAATTCCCCTTGAAGTTGAATGCCTAACAAGTTGAATGCCTTACAAAATAAAATGGACTGCACAGTTCCCATTGCAAAGTCCATATCGTACTACCCTCATCTTTTTTATGAATATCTGAAATTATGCTCTTGTTGATTGTTTGAGACTTATTTAATGTTTCCTTAGCCTATGCATTAAATCACCTTTTGAATCCATCTCATATCCTTAAAGAGATATGAGATGGGTTCAAAAGGCTGGCAATGATTATTATTTGTTTTCTAGCCCTGTTTGAGCTTTAGTAAATGTCAATATTTTTAAATAAAAGTACGTAAGAGAGAGGTCGAGCAAGAGAGAGAGAGGTTAGAGAAAAAAAGGAGAGGCCTCTCCCATATATATAAGGATAGGCTCATTAGGCCTATGGGCCTGTAAGGCCCTTTCACACGTCCCCTCAAGCTAAATAGTAGATGTTGAGTATTTCTAGCTTGTTGCAAAGCATGTCATTGGGATATCCTAAATTAAGCTCTTTGTAAAGATGTTCACCAATTGGTCTGAAGACACAACATATCGTATAATAATGAGCCCTTTAAATAATGGTAGTCCACCACAACATATTTTGTATGCTCATAAAATGTTAAATTATTTGTACTGAAAATGGCTGCCTAATTATCACATTAGATGTACATAAGTGTGCATAATTTAGGGTTAATTTCGTACTTTATCGATCTTTGACCTTTTTAAAGGTCAAACCACTTAAAATTATCTTTCTCAAGTGTTATGTTTCAGGATTTAAGTGGATGATGAGCGACTAATCTAGAAGATTAGAGAAATTCAAAGATTTTAAGTCAACATCCATGGTCAACCAAGTTTGACTATTCAAGTCAATCTAGGATATGTGGCAGCATCTCAAGCACCGGATCAAAAAGAGATTAAAATGGGCGTTGATCTGGTGAACCATGGTCCACCAGATCATAATCAAAACACCCTATTATAGAGTGCCACGTGGACATCGCGGAGCAGCTGGATCAAGATCAAATGGCCCAGATTGATTGCGATTTTCCTTCTTCATCAAGCCCATTCAGAGCACACCACATGTCACGATCTAGGCCTTCCAATTGCACAAATCCAACAGCCAAGATTTCACCTGCCAAGTCAAGCCTTTTATCCGCGTGATCTGGGCCATCCACGCATGATCCAATGGCCAAGATGGAACCCAACCTATTCTTGAGCCTGAAAAAATCGGGAATAAAGCCAAAAATGCCCTAAAAACCCTTAGAAACCTCTATTTAAGCCTGAGTTTTCTCTCTCTATGGGGGATTTTTTGGAAGAGGCTTCTAGAGGATTCTAGCTAGGGGAAAAAGACCTTCTTGCATGGATCTCATTGTGTTCAAGAACTAAATTGGTGAGTAAAATTCCTTCTTTTCTTTCTTTCACTCTTGTTGGTTGCAACACGCCTAGTCTGGGCGAAATGTATGGGCTCTCGAGTGAGTGATTGATGAGACGATCTCATCTACTGGTTTCTTGACCACTTTTAAATTAGGTTTTCATTTTCTTCAACATTTTCATCATTCTCAGCCCAAAAACCCTAAAAAACTACTCTTCTCCTTTATTTCTAGATTAGGATCATCATTTTCATTAGATTTTCGTTCCTAGGTTGTTTTCGATACATCATATCTCTTTGATTATCAAAATATTGCATTCTAATTCATTTCTATCGACTTATTTCTCTATGGTTTGACCCCTTACTTGCTCTATACATTGTATTTTGCATTCTAAGGTGATTCTATAAATTTATTGTATAAGTCTAAAAAGCCCTAAACAACGACATATTAAAACCTATTTTTGAACTTATCAATGATACTTAGGAGAAAGAAAACCGTGGTCAACACATCTCTCACCTATGTTGACCATGATTTCTAGAACAGATGCATGAGAGAGAATTCATGAAAAAGGTGTGAAATCACATTAGAAAATGCCTAAATTAGTTACTCACTGATTAGTAAGGAATAAATGGTTAAAATGAAATCATCAAATCATCAAATTGCTTGATAATTGCTAGAAAATCACTAGAAAACTACTAAAAAATATTTCCCTAGCCAAAAAAAGGTAAAGAATTTCAGTTGGATTTCTTGATCTAAATTGATTGAAAATGATTCAAAATCACTCCCTAAATGATTCAAGATGAGTCAAGGAGGATTTTAGACAAAAGGGAACATTTTTTATCAAGTAAATGATGTGTTCTTTCGATTATTTCTAGTGAATGCCTGGAAATTATCATTTATGACACAAACTAAAGAAAATAAGAAATAAATCTAAAACTAATGTTGTTGTTCAATGAGTCTGCCTTTAGAGTAGCAAGAGATGCCAATGTGATGGCTTTGTATTGTCTAATCATGTTGCACCATACTAGAAGTCACATAAATATTATATGGCAACTCTAAGCTACTTGTTAGAAGAATTCTATGGAGAGAAGGGTCAACATCATTATCACCAATGTCTGAGGGGAGAATAGAGGTCTTGTGACGACATGCTAGAGGCTCTAGATGTAACCAAAGGAGTCAAGAGGAGGGTTTGCCGATTGCTAGAGGCTCTGACCATACAAAGGAAAGAGAAGACAAAATACTCATCACTAGCAAAACGTTGTCATTTTTATTTCGTCAGTGATAATTGATAATCATAGTTTTATCTAATAATACTCAATAATTACTAATATGCCCCTCCATGACTTAAGTGCTAGTTCCACGGCACATTCTTGTGACATCTAATCAATCACTTATGCCTTGGGAGTATGTGGCACTCTAGATGTCATCAAATCACCATGCACATTCCAAAAAATCATAAATAACAAGTGTGCCACTGATGATCGGCCATAAAAAATGAGTGATGTGGCATGTTTAGAAGCATTGAAACAACTATGCTTGATATATATATATATATTATATTTATTTTAAAAATTAGTTAATTCATTTTAATTTCAAAATAAATTATAAAAATTAAATAAAATTGAAGAAAAAATATGAAAATGTTTTAAAACATTTTCTTCAAAAAATATAACTTATTTTTTGATGAAATTCATGTAAAATTTATTATTTAAACTCATATTGAATCTAAAAAATGAGATATTATCATAGAAATATGAATCACCTACAAAAAGGTTTCTAGAAGAGATTGTAGAATGTCAACCATGAGAACTTGGCCTTAAATTTGAGAGGTGACAAAAATTGAGTCTGAAGAGGTAGACTACTACAACTAACCTTTCTAGGTAGCGAGTACGTGTGGCTAGATCAATGATAGGCAATTGATAAACTTTTAGTTCATCTAGAAGTGAATATAATTTGGTGTAGTCATCTTTGATGATCATTTCACCTTGTTGAGTTTGAAAAGTTACTCATAAACCTCCACCATCCAGGATATGTTTTTACTCTCATACATATGCTCTAATGTCTCTTATAAATAGTTCATCCTATCAAACATTTATGAGGGGCTTATAAGGGGAGAGATAAAAATATTTGTTACCACCCTAAGAGATTTTATAGTGAACAAATGTGGTGGTTGAAGACCACATTGACCATTGACTGGAGTCATAGTTGACAAAGCCTTTGTTGAAGGTTGGCTAAGTCTCCATTGACTCTTGATTGTTGACTATAGTGAACTAATTTATTGTTTTCATTGACCATTGATGGCACAGACCAGTGGTGCAGACTAGATAGTGTGGACTAGACAGCACAAACTAGATGGTGTGGATCAGATGGCACAAACTAGTGGTGCATTAGTTTAGACCTAGGGGCTCAAGATAGTTGGCCTTGGACCAGGTGACAGCTAGGCTTGGACCAGCCACTTGAGTTCAACAATTTAGGGTTACTCAACCCTAAATCAGAAGATAATCACTCGATGTGGTAGTTTAGTAGTGATGATGCAGCAGCATGATGGCGCTATGCTGATCCCTTTGCAACACTAGAAGAGACAGCAACACCAAACGAGGCTCAGATGCTAGCAAAGAAGTGCATCAGCAGAAAAGGAGACAGTGGCTCCAAGAGAGGCCTGATGGGGAAATGGCAGTAGAGCAGTGGCCATGAAGATATTGGTGCTAAGCAATACCCTAGGGTTTATAAGAGAAAGGTCAAGAGAGAGAGAGAGAGAGAGAGAGAGAGAGAGACCTCTCCTATATATATAAGAGAGGCTCATTAGGCCCATTGGCCTGTAAGGCCCTTTCACAAAAGGTTACAAAGGAAAGTGACCCATCATGCGTATATCATTCTCAAGCCTTCTCAATTCCTTAGACAGACCCACGAAGGATTTGGGCTGGTTCAGGTTTAGATGGATCCGGTCTGAGGCTCTTAATATGCCCAGACACTCATGCGTCTGGAAACGGGCCAGGCCCGATCGGGTTATAAGCACTTTTCTACAATTTTTACGCACAATGATTTCTATAAAAATTGTGTTTTAATCTAATACCCAGGGAATTATCCAGCGCATTTGAGGGCGGTAAGCCTTTGCTCCAACAGAGGGGCGGGGGTTGGGGGCCGGGAGGGGGAGGGGGGTGTTATCCACAGGCGGAGCGGCGAGAGGACCGCTGACAGTGGCATCCCCGTAAATATTTCGTCCGACGGGTCGCCGCCGCCATGGCCGCCGCACTGGCAGCCGCAGCCGCAGCCGCCTCTTGTGCGGCTGCCGGGTTGGTGGAGTCCCTCCGGGTTCCCTGCCTCGCCGGGGAATGCGGGCACCTGAAAGCGAAGACAGCGCCGCAAAGCGCGGCGGGAGTTGGGCGGCGCCGCCACCTCTGCTCTTCGACCGTGGAGGGGAGGGCGGCGGGCCCAGAACTGGCCGAGCGCCTCCTGGGTATTTGCTTACATTACCTTGAATTTTATCTGGCATTTTTTTCTTCTCTTCTTTTCCGGATCATCCTGCAGACCACTGAATTGTGATACCAGGGAAGAAGGAACACGCGGTAGATGTATGATTCTTTGCTCCTTAAAGGACCAAACTTCACACTGATGAATCTTGGCAGTGGTGGTCTCGTCGGCATCTTCTTTTTAACTCGCTTATGCGGAGGAAGAGAAAATCAACAGAAATGTGTAACATTAAGCATGGAAATGTCAATGTTCACCCATCCCTAAAATGCCACAAATTTCTATGATGAGTGCTTCTGTGATAGCTATCTACCTGCATGGAAATGATAATCTTCACATCAACTGAGACCGAGTATTCCTTTCTTGTTCTACAGAGTAATCTCGTCACTTCCTGAGGAATTATTCTTCTGTGTCCATCGATTAGTGATGATTGACACTATTGAACCAACCAGGATCCGTCATTTTAAATGCTATTAGTTGGGCCAATTGTTCGGTTTGATTATTTCTCTATCTATTTCAGTTGGGTCCTCTCTCTAATGCTTCTAAATTGTCTGCCGGGTATTTTATTAAATAATTTATTCTCAATGAACGTAATTTGGATATTGGACAGCTTTTTTGTCTCTGTCTTCAACATCTATGATCCATTTTCTCATCCAATTTATAACCGTGATCAACCTGGCTGACTTGTTAAATATTGGTACTTTTAGTAAATTAAAATGAGAAATCATTACAGATTTGATTCTTTATGCACTTGTTAAGTCATAAGAATGATCAAACTGATTGTTTTGGAAAACATTTATGACCTTCGTAGACTATAATCAGGAATCATCAGGTATTTGATTTCCATCCATTTCAATTATGCCTGAGTTTTTCCCCAGTTTGTCAGAAAGGTTAACCAAATGCCATAATGCATCAGGAAGAACAAGCTGATTTTGTCCTAGGAACGGTTCATGTGTGCAGTATTTCGCCTGATTTGCAAACATAGTCAAATATAATTCTCCAGGGTTCCATTCATTACTACCATGTCATCAAAACTAATATCTATGCAGTTCCCAGGAGGAACATGATGACTCTTTTGGCATCGACCTTCATCTTCCCCCAAGTAGGCCTGCATGATCCAGCCGCCCTGGCTCTATCCTCACCGGTGTTCAGGGAGTTCTTGGATAACTTTGATGGGTACACCTTCAAGTACCCCCAGAACTGGATCCAGGTCCGGGGTGCAGGCGCTGACATCTTCTTCAGGGACCCTTTCGTTCTTGATGAGAACATCTCTATGGAGGCGTCGTCCCCTTCATCCTCAAGGTACAAGAGTGTTGAAGATCTGGGAACCCCTCAGGATGCCGGGGAGAAGGTGCTGAGGCAGTACCTGACTGAGCTAATGTCCACGAGGCTTGGTGTCCGGCGGGAGTCCAAAATCCTCTCCACGTCATCCAGAGTTGCTGACGATGGGAAGCTCTATTACCAAGTTGAGGTAAAGCAAAAATAAATAATTTCCTTTTTCATATTAATATTGATGTATGAACTTATGGCGTGATCACTCTATAATGGCTATCTTTATGATGCCTTATATGTAATGCATATTTATATTTATGCTACCAAGTTTGAAGATTTCACGACAGGAAGTCACAGTGAATAGATTCTCAGATGCTCTCATATTTGGGCAAAAGATGATAGAGTATTTTCAAGGAAATATTTGATTATTTGTGTATTAAGTTTTCATATTGCTGCGTTATTAAAGGTGTAAATTTTCATGCATTATAATCTCAGCGAAAGAGGAGGGTTTCTGCTCATAATATTTTAATTAGTTTTATTTTTTTTCATGCATAAAAGCTGTGTTGTTACTAATTTCATCGCATTCGGATGGTTTTCTTTTGGGAGCCCTTCCTCACCTTTCAGACCTTCCAATAAATTTGTAAATAGATTAGTAATTTATCGATATAAATCCTCCTCTTTTGCTTGGATTTCACTCTCTGCTTACCTCTTCTGCAAATAATGATGGTAGTCAAACTAGGCCGTATATGGATACGAATAAAAATCTATATATCCATAAGGAACACATAATAAAGATGACCATCATAATCACTAATAATGTAGCAGCGTGAAAAATAAATAAATTCATCATTATCCTATTGAAAATTCTCCATCATCCCACCTTACCTCTTCTGCCCACAACAAGCTCATCTAGCTGTATATTCCAATGGAACATTATCAAATGCTATGAGATTTTGTGCCATGGAATCTTCATATGCTATATATATGAGATATGTAGCATATTTCTTTGGTATTTTTATTCATGTGTCACAAGTTATCTTTGGAATTGGGTGCAGATAAACATAAAGTCCTACGCAAACACCAATGAGCTGGCAGTCATGCCACAGGATAGGATTGCCCGACTCGAGTGGGACCGGCGATACCTCTCGGTGCTCGGCGTGGAGAACAACCGGCTCTATGAGCTGAGGCTGCAGACCCCCGAGAGTACCTTCCTCGAGGAGGAAGACGACCTCCGCCGGGTGATGGACTCCTTCAGGGTATTCAAGGCCGTTCTGTGAATCTTCGGCTGTTGCTCCAGGTGGGTGCTGCCCGTCTCCATCCCGGCTTCAAAGATCAATCAATTTATCTCAAAAATTGTATCTTTTTGCCTTTTCTTCTCCCCGGTATTCATGCAAGATGAGGGATTTTTTCCCCATTTGTAGTAATTCTAAGGGTTCTTTTAATTCTCCCGAATTGCGAGAAGGTTGCGCTTGCAATCACACAAGTATGGGGTTAGGGTTACCCCAGCGTAGTGACCGTTTTCATGAGGAATGGTTTCTGTCCAGGGAGAGGGACGCCAACAGGCCTGGGGAGCAAGCCCGAAATGGAAATGGGCCGGGCCCTGGCCCGACTGCCTCATGGCTTTCTAGTCGCAATCAAAGCCGAGTTGATCTCATACGTCGTCGTCTATGAGACCCAGTATTGACTAAAATGGGCTTTGGGCCTACCAAGGATAGGCTCAATCTGGGCCAACCTAATTGGGCTTTGGGCTTTGTGATGTGACAAACCCATTAACAACCCTTCTTAAAGTGTGACGTCATAATGACTGAAAATTTATATTGAAATTGATCTCAGAGAAGAATTATTGCTAAGTTCAATTTTATTTTAAATTTTATTTATTTAATATAGCTATTAATTTGTTCTGTCTGAGTTAAACGGTTATCCATGAACCATTCGGTCTGTGTTGGAACTGGGTCTTTGAGGCGGCGCATTTTAGAGTAAAGAGCTATATGCTGACTAAAGAACGCGTTTCGACCGGGCCGGACGAGGGGAGCTTCCGGGCCGCCACAGAGCCCGCGATTTATACAGTAATACACATATTATTAAAGATTTAAGGGGCTGAATGTTTTCGAAATAATATTAGTAGTAGTAGCCCATAATAACGCAGAAACACCCTCCCTCGTAGATTCCAAACTCTCTCTCTCTCTCTCTCTCTCTCTATTTTTTTCTTCTCTGCCCTTTCTCCCTCTCGCTTCTCCCGCTATCTGTTCCTTCTCTCTCCCCTCTCTCTCTTGCCTCGTCAAAGCCCTAGGAAGGGGGGTGTCGAGGGGTGGGCTGCTAATTGGGTATGATTTTCCCTGCTTTCGAAAGTTTATTTCGATTTCGCGGAGATTGAGAATTTTTTGATTCAATTGCAGAGTGGACGAGGAGATGGTGGTCATCGAGCTGGAGACAGAGCCCTGCGCCGCGGGGGTCGCGGAGTCGGAGAAAGCTATTGCGTCGAAGAATGCAGAGGAGACCACTGGGGCACCGGCGGGCGAGGCTTCGGGGTCCTCGGCGGGGAACGATGTGATCACTGATGAGGATGTTTTCGAGGATGCACTAGACGAAGAGCAGCTTGAGCAGGTGCTTCTCTCCCCGCGTTCATGTGACTATTTTTCTTCTTCATTACGGAATGAGGATCAGTCAGTTGCATGATCTTGTTCTGATTTCATGCTTTTCGTTGATATCTTGATACTTTTTATCACTCAAAAGTTTCGTTCAGGTGGAGCAGTTTTAGCTCGAGTTCCTTACGCTTCTAACCGTGGTAGTTTCTTGCCGAAGAACAGCCTTGCTAGAATACGAACAGTTTTATTGTTGTTAAATTAGTTCTTCTCTGCTTTACTTCTGAAGGCACAGTTTTCCTCTGATTCTGGGCATATTGGGGACGCTGTAGTTTAGAAAGTAGATAGGATACGGAATTTATAAAACTAGTCAATTGTGTTGGATTGATTCCACGCTTCATCTGTCTTTCTTAGATTGGGTATCTGTTTTATATCCCTGTCATTTAATTTAGTTAATTTATTTTTCATATGACAGAGAGCATTAGCACAAGCAAATGACATGAAAGAAGAAGGCAATGTGTTGTACAGGGCTGGAAATTATGAAGAAGCACTGGAAAAGTACAGATTGGCCTTGCAATTTGCGTCTGAGATAACTTCATCTTTGGAACTCCGTTCCATCTGTCATGCAAACCGTGCTGTATGTTACTCAAAATTGGTGAGTTGTTTTACCTACAGCGTGATATAATAGCTACTTATCTCTGAACTGAAGTTCTATGTATACTCGTACAATGGAATATCTTTGGCACAATGCAATTTATTTCTTCTTTATTTCTTATTTTCCAATATTTTGGTCGATATTTTTGCAATGATATATATGCTTGTTCCTCTTTCCCTTTGGTTTTTTGAGTAATGATTCCAGTGTTAGTTTTAAGACTGGGAATATTATCATCCTAGAAATACTTTTTAGAAACCATGTCCTACCTTTTTCTTGGATTGGTTGGTTTCAGTGGTGTTGTCATAATTTTGTGCTTTAAGGAATTCTTTTTGACCAGGTGAAAGTGCTTTTAAATATCTCATGGTTGCTTCTAGTCAAGCCCTCTTCTTTCATTTGAACTTGAGTCCCTTACTTTATAAAAGAATTCAGAAGAAAATGCCATTCTGGAATTTTATCAACAATTTGCTTTGTAAGGAATTATCAAAAAGAATCAACAAATATGTAAGGAATTGGTCGGCGAATTAGGTACTGGAGCAACATTACCCATTGATAAATCTCTTGCCTTAGGTTTTTTAAAATTGATTTATGTTAATAAATTAAATCAATTGTGAAATGATGCGCAGATTATGCTTATTTCACAGGATAAATATTCAATCTACCATCTCACTTCTTTCTGAAAATTGAACGTCATTCTAATTTGAACATGGAAACTAACGGTACGTTTGTGAGTACGCACTTGCTTTTAAACTTTCAATTGAGGAAAACTGTTACCCGAGGCGTCAGTAGCATTCCAAGAATTGGAACACTCATCTTGGATCATAACCAAACGAGATATGCATAGAATCAATACCCCAACCATTATATGTCGATCACATATCAAATATCCCATAGAATCTTTGCAATCTGTCACAATTTTCAACCCTCTAATCTACTATTTCGTCATCCTTCACTGTTAATGTCATCATTTTTCTTGCACTGAAGACTAACTCCCATTTGGTTTGGCCTCATTTCTAACTGCATGACGCAAAATCATGTAACATACTGGAATCTTTGTCCATATGGCCTTTACGTTAGTTTCACAAAATAAAAGTTTTGGAATGGACACTCAAGATATTAAGTTAGACTACTTAATAACATACTGGGATATTAAAACAGACTATTATGAAATGCTCTTATCAGAATATTCAAAAGCTAAAAAGCGATGTTTGATGAGCCTGCGTAGCGCTGAATGCTTGAGTGATAGGAAATTAAGATTTTTTTCTACAGGTGGAATCTGGATCGAGTCCTAGATAGTTCATATATTGTTGGGATACGTATGCACTTTTGGTTTCTTAAATGCCTACGGGTATGATGAAGATAATTGATGGCATAAGAACCACCTTTTAAAAGAAGAGGGAAGAAAGTACGTTCGGCAATATGTGGATAGAAATGCTAGGTAAGGGATAGGCTTGGTTGTAGCGGAAGTATTTAACAACGCCTTCATGGTTAACTGGATTGGTGGCTTGTTAATAACACATTGTTTTTGTCAAGAAGATTACTTCAGAAGTTGGAGCCAGTTGTGTGTAATTTTACTGCAAATCAATCCTTCTATCTTAGAATTGAGGGTTTACTATTGAGGAGAGCAGAACTCCAACCAGCTTCTTGTGAGAATAGAAGAAAAAATAGGACTAGCTGCTTCAATCATTTCTTGCGTTTCATAGAGGGAGAAACTCTATCTATGAACGAGGCTTTTAAGGCCTCACTATATAATTTCGAAGAAAAATTATGTATAATGGCCATGAACTAGTATCTTACCGAATTATAAATGGTATGTCGGAGATATCTAATGGTGTGCACTTTAAATTGGGAGAGGGTTACTGCGCCCCACAGCTTTGATTGTATTCTAGTCTTATAGTCCATTCTTAAGGTTCTGCTCGATGTGCTGAGGCCCAAGGATTGGGTTCATGGAATTATTACAGAGATTTTATGTGTACCTGTTAATAGCTTTTATTGGAAAAAAGCTAATAACGATTTCAATTATATATTTTCCTCCTCTTTTCTACTTTTACTCGCGGAGAATTAAATTCTGGCTAGATATTTATTCAGTTTACCATACGCAAAACCTTTTTTTAAATGGTGACCCCCAGTTAAATCTTTCAAAATGACTTTATACCTTATTTTTCTCATTAAATAGACATTGAATAATAGTTTCTACATTTTCCTAATATAAAAATACAATATTATTGGGTTTGCAAGCCTGTTTTCCTTCTGTGGAAGCTCAACAATTTATTTCAGGGAAAGTATGAGGACACAGTTAAGGAGTGTACTAAGGCCCTGGACTTGAGCCCCTCATATCTGAAAGCACTGCTCAGAAGAGGGGAAGCTCACGAGAAACTGCAGCACTTTGATGAGGCCATTGCAGGTAATCGTCGGCGTCTGATCCGATAATCAACTCATCCGATAATTTATCTGCTTTCTGTTCTTTGCTGAGACTGATGCATCTTTCTATCCTTCTGCAGACATGAAAAAGATCATCGAGTTACACCCATCCGATGTCCAGTCCAGAAGGGAAGCAGAGAAAACGATTGGAAGATTAGAGCCACTGGCGGCAGAAAAACGAGAGAAGCTGAAGGAGGAGATGATCGGTGAGCATAAACGTCGCCTTGTTTCTACTTTGTTTTATAATGACAATTTTCCAGTTGCTGGTTTTTGAAAAAAAAATATTTTAGTTTTAGATAAATGCATCTCTAATTATTACAATTACTCTGTCTAAACAGATTTTTTTTTTTTGGACAATAATTTCCAATACAAGCAATCCATATTCATTTAGGAGAGAAAATGTTCAAATTAGATTCTCTCCTCGCCTCAGCTTCCGCATAATCTCTTTACCCTGAAAGTGAGGTTCTCGTGTTAATTATCTGCTGTCATTGCAGCTGAATAAAATTATTTTCACTCATTCAGCTGAAACAAAAAATTTTTGCTCCGAAGGATAGAAAGCAACCAGATTTCTTGAACTTTTGTGGCAGTTTTGATAAATTATTTCGAGCCCCCATTCCCTTGTTTGCTGAAACTGGAAGATATGCATTCAGCACGTGCGAATTAACGCAAGCTTTTCTTGTATCTCCCAGGGAAGCTGAAGGACCTCGGAAATTCCGTGCTGGGGCGATTCGGGATGAGCGTTGACAACTTCAAAGCCGTCAAAGATCCCAACACTGGTTCCTATTCCATCTCATTTCAGCGCTAGCTTTGACTTTGAAAAATGAACAGAAAAAAAGAATGGTTTTTGATAAATCATCCGGTGTTATCATGCCACAGCGATTGAATATATGTGTGAATATCAGAAAACATGCCCCAGAAGCCTCATCATCACCGGCTTGATGAACTCGAGGACTGTTTGAGAAAATTTTGATCGTGACTGTCTGATTGCCCTCTCCCTGAATCCCATCATTAATCATTGATGAGTAATCTCTGATGACCGATCTTTTGCTCTTGCATTTGGATGCAAGCAGAACAGTGAGAGGTTCTTGGCATGATCATCTTGCATCCGTGAGGGGGGGAGAGAGAGATAGAGAGAGAGAGAGGCTTCAATGGGTACATCTCTAAATCAAGTTTCAAATTTTACCCAAGGCAAAGATCCAAGACCAACCAAGTAGAAGGTGACAGACTAGCTACCGCTGCAGAGGTAGCAGTCAGCAAAAAATTGTCCCCTCTGGAGAACGAATGTGGCCAATAAACACCCCGCATAATACGCCCCAGATTTCTATTTCTTCCACTGCTTCACCTCCCGGATTATACCCTCGGCAAGCGCGTCCACATCGTAGTTCTTGCCGAAGAACTTGGTGAACTCCATCTTCGGGTTCATCAAGTACCTGCAAGTCAAACCCCTGTGGTCAACGCCCACCTCCCCGGCAGCTCACACATTATACAGCAGAAAAGGCAACCGCCGGGGGCAGAGGTCAACGGAATTTTGTCTCCTGGATCATAGAGTCTAAGCATTTTTATAATGTTTCAAATTAAAAAAAAAATCCCAACAAACCCGTGCATCATCAGAAAAAAAATATATTAAATAGTGAAACCATGTTCTACGTGGGAGAAAAATATCAAACGAGTTGATGCAATACGTACATGACGATGGAGTGGTCAACGAGATAGTCAGCGCCCTCTTCTTCAGTCTTCATATAGTAAACCCGGTAGGCACGAGCTGCTTCCCTCACAGCCTCGTTGGTTCCAGTCAAACCAATCAAATTTGGGTGGAATTCTGCAAGGGAAGAAGGAACAAAGAGCGGGACATTTTGATTAAGTGCAGCTTTCTTCGCATAGCAACCAATATGGCGTTGACTATTCTCAAACATCTGCCGCATGCGATTCTATCTGCGTTGACTTCTGGGCATCAAGAACGCATAATTCCATTTAAAACGGTCGAGTTCCTTTGCTGGCAAAAGCTATCATGTAAGAACAAAAACACCAAATTAACACCATGTTGACTCTCTAAGGAGACTAAGTGGTCACTATATTTTTCAGTCGTAACCATGGCTACAATAAGTAATCTGCGTTGACTTATGGGCGTCAAGAACACATAGTCCTATTTAAAAATGAACGAGTTCTTTGCTGGCAAAAGATACCATGCAAGAACAACACCACATTCACACCACGTTGACTATCTCTTAGGAGATTAATTGGTGGCTATATTTTTCGGTCGTAACCATGGCTACAATAAGTAAATTCCACTGGCAGAACTCGATTCAGCATAAAGTGGTCTGAAGTGTTAAGGAATGAAGAAACTGAAATTCCAAGATCTGACCTTTGACGTAGTCGTGGACTTGTTCAACAGTGTCCCTCTCAGGGTCAACGGAGATGAAAACAGGAACGATCTCTATTCCTGCAACTGATTCTGCAAGAGGGTTTTTACGACGGAAAAAAACAAGATGAAATGGTAAGCCAAGTTAATTAATAGAATTAATCCAGGAGATATAAAAGTAGCAGTGAAACGAACATGATAATCACTGTCATGACCTGTTTATCATGGGAGAAATCTGAATCTGAGATGGTGTAAAAAAAAAGAGATGGGAAGAAGGGAACCTACTAATTTTGTCAACGGCAGCAGCTAACTTCTGAAGTTCATCTGGGCAAATATCTGGGCAGTGAGTGAAGCCAAAGTATATGAGAGTCCACTTGCCAAGAAAGTCCTTCTCTGTGACAGGCTTCCCATTGTGGTCAATGAGCTTGAACGGGCCGCCGATAGCAGCCATTCCCACAGAAGGTCCTTGCTTGGTTGCAGTAGACGACACCTTTAATTCTACAGCATAAATCATGTTATGTTTGGATGTAATGAGGATAAAAAAGAGTACGCCAAGGAGGCTGATACTCAATGAAGAGAGAATTTATTTGACTACGCATTAATTTTTCTTGAGGAAATTAATACAGCGTGTCCAGAATAGCCTGTAATTCATGCATTAGCCAACATCTCATATCCGGCAGCTATTAGTAAAACAACATGAGTTGAACTTGTTTCAAGAGATTAAAAAAAAAAAGGGTTCACAGAAGAGGAACAAGTGATAGAAAGCAATCGAATTTTCTGAAAAATAAGAAAATAAGTACTGATAAATGTAGGATAATATTTATTCTCCCATTAAACAGCTATCACAAACCTTCAATGTGCCGTTTCTTCTCTTTGTCATAGTAAACGATGATACCTCCTCCGGTCAAAATAAGCAAAAGAAGACTGAGCCATGACACAGGCTGAAGACTCAATGCAGAGAAATGAAAAATATAAGTTACCGAGGGGAAATAACAAGGGAACCTAGAAGAACAACAAAAAAGTATGCAAGTATCACAAGGAAAAAAAAAATATAAACTGTCAAGGAACAACGATTAATTTCATCTTCGTTACCCTTCTGCTGTGGCCAACAGGATTATCAAGGCAAACGTTGTACGGAAGGTGGTGACATGCAACACTGTTGGGTGAAAGGTAGCTCCAGGACTTTGGCTAAAGAAGAAAGTCAAAGAACAGAACCCAGATTCTGGGAGGCCTAGAAAGAACACGCACCCCTCCCCCCTCCCTTTTTCCCCTTTCTCTTCCCACAATCGCCCATGTTGCCTGTCTACTGTTCCCCTTTTTTTCACTACGTAGCTTCTCCTTGCCTCCCTCCTTGAAAAAAAAGAGAGGAGACAGAAGAAGAAGAAGAGGGATATATTGCCAAAATCATAAACTTGGAGGGGATGGAGGCTGTTACAGGGTACTGGTTTTGTAAGGGACATCCAAAGACGACTAAGACATTCATTTCTTGAAATGGAACAGTGGTTTTAGAAGTAAGAGAAAAACTGAAGTGGTTATATAGGCATTTCCAACAGCACTTTTCCAGCCAACTGGCTTTGAAGGATTGATGGTTGCGATTCAAGTGGAAGAAATAAGTGTCGTCTGTCAATCCTTGGACAAACCTCGTCAACAGGGGGGTAGTACCACCGTATGATTTTTAGACGAAACATCTTCATTTTTTAATTATTGGGAAAGGCCAGATCTGTTGAAGACCTGTCCTTGAAGGTTCCAGGGTCAAGAGCTAAATCCTAATGGAATCACATGCGTCATCTTGATAGGCAACTGTCAGCAAGTCAGGCTTTTACTTGTTCTTCCCAGTATAGTTCCCTTCATGTAAATTGTCCTAAGCTAATCAGTTAGCTTGATGGATTAGGTAAATGGTGCCTAAGATTTGGTTTCAGCCTATGAGAGACTGCTTGATTTCTAGGTATTTGATTTGTGAACAGCCCCACTTGAATCTTGGATACTTATCAAATATTGCGCTCGTTAATTTCACATGATGACAGAACCAATGCATGAACGAATGGTATAACCATGCCATGAACCCAGTGAAGAACATACCAGGGAGCATTCAAGAGGAGATGAGAACACATTAGCAGAGGGGTCGAAGCAAAATTGAGCGTGAGAGGAAAATACAAATATACGAAGAATAGAGCAGCGGCTACCCCTCCCCTAACAGCCTTTCCAGCAGGGCCACTCTGATTTGATCCTTCGTCCCCCTCTTGCTTAGAAGCAACATTTGCCGCTTTGTTAACCACTGCGGGTTCACCATCTACTGCGCTGGAAGCTAAATTCCTAGAAAGAGGTTTTTGAGTCCAGGAAGGAATCGAAGAGAGGGAAGCCTGCAAGAAGAAAAAACAAAGCAAAAATACTCAAGAGGGAGACTCAAATGATAACTCGATGCAAACTAGTCCAGATGAATCGCCCCTTGAATGTGCAAAAGCCTCATGGATCAAAGGGATTCTAGATGTAAGCGGAAAAATTCCAACTGAAAAAATTCAGGGCGCTCCGAATTTATATCAAGATCAAGAATAAAAAATAAATTAAGCAAAATATTGATGATCATAAATGTACAAAGGCCAAGTGTGTACTAAAAATATCGATTCCATGAACACTGCAACAGTATCTTCTTCCATTCTCTCTAACAAAGATGAATCATGAGCAACACAATTTATAGATGCCATGAGCTCACTTTTGTCAGCGACTAAGTTCCAATGAATAGTGAAGCCATTTCTAAAAAACGTGCGGGCCATACAATTGTTTCAAGGACGTTCCATGTGTTCAAAAGAATGATTGATGCCATTATTTGGTCATGATTTCTTGAACAACCAACAAGCTAGGAAACATGTTAGCAATTAAGGCAATAACTAGCTATCGTACAAATCAGAATACAAGTAAAAGGCTAGGCAAGCGAAAGAAAACATAAGATGGTAACTGAAGCAAAAGTATGAACAAGAATGGCAAGACACCTACATGGGGATATCTGCCTTGGAACCTTGGCCCAAGAAGGCCTTGAAGGCCACTTAAGAGCTTGCTCATCCCTTCTGAAACCCTGATAAAGGAGCTTCTTGCAAGCAACTCTGTAAAGCTTGAACTGCACACAAAATAACACATCATCATGATCAAACGCGAGGAATTCGAGGACATATTATCACTTTATCGGCCAGGCATACTATTTATTCCACACCTCATTTCATCAATAATCATTATTATTATCCAAAAAGAAAGCAGGCTGATAGAGAGGCCATGGTGATGACAACTGCAAGGCTGTAAAAATGGGGGTGACATGGGTGGGGCATCATTTGCTAATACACAGAGGAGCTAAGGATTCCCCATCTGGTTAATGGAGGGAAACACGACCCTCCTTGAACGCTGTAAATAAAGGCGAAAACACAAAGAAATCCTCCAAAAATCATATGATCTAATGGGGATCAGCTCATTCTCATCTTTTTCAGGCCTTTTAGGCCATTTTTTAACTGCTGCTCTTCAGTTTTATTTCCTCCCCCTAAAAGCGAGCACATTCATTCCATTTGAGAAAATAAAGCGGGATGTGCATCGTCTTTCCAAACTGCTCTCAAAAAGATCCCCTTAGCACAGCCATATTCCACACCAATCTGATGCTTTATGCAGTCTTACTGTGGTGGCCTAATGCACCCAGAATCATACGCCCCGGTCCTTCTCCGCTAAGAAAGCTTCACACACAAATAGAAATGCTCTTTAGCCACCATTTAAATCTCCATTGCTGATCTTCAGAACGATAAGAGTCTGGTATAGCCAAGAACACAGCTTTCATCCTCAGAAGCGTCCTCTGATTCTTTGCAGACACCAGAAACAGATTCAACTGCGAGAAAGAAGAGCTCCTCTAGAAGCGGATGGACCAATGATACATAAAGTTAGGAGCGACCGGAGTTCTATCAGGCCACCTCGGCGACGAAGTCCAAGGAAAACTTCCCTCCGACCCACCTAAATACACAGCAAGGTGGGCATGATCTTCTACTATATATGCACTGCATGCCCTCGGAAGGTCCTAGTCATTGATCTTTCCTCATCTGGTTGGCTACACAGAGACACCAGAGAGGTATCACACGAGACCATCAAGCAGAATTCCAACGGGTAGGGAGACCCGCGCATCCCTGTGATCTCATTGACATCGAGCCCCGCTGTGGGAGAGAAAAATACCGCAGCGATCTCATCCAAAGAGAGAAGGAATTACACAGCCCGTTGGGCTTGAAAAAAGGATGCGGGAGGAAATGCACATAGATGAAAAGGAGGGAAGGAAGCTGTCGCTAGCCAAGATGCTTGAAGAAAAAAATACTCACGCTGGGGACTCTGGACGCAGCCCGATGCTTGCCACTGCTTCTGGGGACGTCGCCCACGGAGGGAGACGGAGAGGAAGACGACTCCGAGCAGGATACGCCGCCCCTCACCGGAAGCCCGCGACCCGGAGGAAGAGAAGGAGACGGGTCGCCCTTCGGGGGAGGGGACCGTCGCCGCCCTCCGCCGCCGTTCTCGCCGAGCCAGACGAGACGGAATGGAGGCAGTCGCTTTCAGCCCAATACCTCCATCCGTCTACCGAATCAGCTGGAAGATATGAGAAGAAAGAATCGACACCGGTGACAGAGGCGAATGGACGCACCGAAGTGCGCAGGAAAACGAGAGAGAGGAGAAAGAAACTTGCACGGGTGGGAAGAAGAACGACCCACAACTTCGAGCTTCACCAACTCTGCCCACCTCGCCCATCTCAGCCCATTCCAAAAAAATTCCCACAAGTTAAAAAATAACGAATTTTTGGATCAATTAAACAAGAATCGACGGTGGTGGTCACGAGCGAGCTCATCTATCCAAGGGGATTCATCTCTTGTCACCTGATTAATTAAAAATGGGCCTATCCACTTGAGGCGGGCATCATGTAAACTATGATATAAAAAGTAAAGTATCAGAGTTGAGAGCATTAGTTAAATAACTTCGAATGTTAAACATAATGTTTATACACATGAGAGTGATAATACATAATAAATATATAGAGAGAGAGTACAACATCTCAATATATGTAATTGGGAAATACATGAATCGAACTAGAGAGAGATCCAATAATAACTCTATATATCAAGACATTATTTAAATATATGAGAATTATGCTACATAATGACTCACTATATAGAGCACAATATCTCAAAGCGTGGCATTTAGCTTTAATATTAGTCAAGTTTCTTAATAATGGAGGAAAACTTGTCATATAAATGACTTGTCACAATATGCACAATTTTTAACCATGTACCAATTTCAAATCAACATCAAAAGAAATATAAAATGCTAGTCTAAAAGTCACAAACAAAGACTATAGTACAATATCTACATGCAAGCAAGTGGTGTATAAAGTAATGGATTTAAAAATCTTAGTGTATTAATCATATAAAAAATTAAATATTGCTCTTAAATACGTTTCACTATACTAACTAGAGAATCTATATCTGTGTTATTATGTATAGTTATATTTGTTATGTAAATATGTTTTGGATCATCATATGAAGAAAAGAGATGTCAAGTAACATCTATGTGATGATAAAAATCGAATCAAAGTAAAAGGGCAAGTTTTAGAAGGAAAATAATAGGAGATAGAAAGTGTGTCAATAGACAAAAGGTTATGTTAACCCATCTAAGTTTAGAGAAAGTGTGTTCACTCATAGGTTGACCTAAAAAAGTTAGACTAAATTTTTCTTAAGAGAAAAAAGAAGTAAGCTCTCTCTTATAAATCTTACATGTAAGACATGGCTTAAAATTTGGCATATAGTAGATCTCTAACAAAGGTAAAACCCATTGAAAAGTTAAAAAATCAAAGATATGTAAAAAAAAATCTTTCATTGACGTCTATAGAATGACCTTGTCAAAAAGCTAATCAAACTACATCCTTTATACACCATAGTGACCCATGTGTAAATTCAAGCGGCCTTTGATCATTCAAATCTCATATATTTTAATGTGAACAATCAACAATTTTGTCTCTAGAAATAACTTACTCAAAGAGCTTTTAAACAATGTCTCAACAATTGATAATCCTTTCTTACAAGTTTTGAAAAAATGCAATGAGTTATTTCCCATCAAAGCTTCTTCACATGCCCAAATCGACCACAATAGAAAAGAGGCTATTATTTCAGCATCAAGACTAAGGGATAAGTTCTTTAACCTTAATTTACTACTTGAAGACACTCGAGGGAGAATATTATCTTTTTAATGAGGGTAAAAAGACAGGTTAATACTTCTATATCTGTGTTGAGTGATAGAGTTGTGAATTCTATCATGTAAAGAATTTATTGATCATCTGAATTTAAAATGTAAAATATAAAAGAGAATATTTGAAACTAAAGGTTGGAACCTTTGGAAAGTTGACATAGGCTAGGACAAGCCTAACCACTATAAATGTTGGTGCTTCACACATGTGCAATTTTAATATGTCAACTTAATCAAGTTAGCTAGTTAGTATTTTGACCCATTTGTTAAGATACCAAATAGTGCACCAAGATAAATACCAAGCAATAGTCACGAAAAATTAGAGAGACTCCTAAATGAGCCTCATAACATATGAAAATATAAAAGGAAAAAAGATGTAAACTTAAAATCAGTAGTGATAGCCTTTTGGGAGGGCTGCCTCTCTCCCACAAAGCTACCACCTAAGTTTTTCTTTCTTTTCTCACATCTTCTCTTCCTCCCTCACCCCATGACCTAATAACTCTTCTCATCCCAAGCATTAATGATTTCCTTAATTACCTTGACATGGTTTATCACATGACAAACTAGGTCTTTCACCTTACTTGGAGTAAGTTAACTTGTTGGGGACTTAATGGCACCCCTTGCCCTATGAGATCTACTTTGTAGTTGATGACCCTCATGTAGTTTCAAATGATGGTAGTGTTGGTGCCCTTGATTTTCTTGATATTCAACACCTCATGTTTTAGATTAATAAAGGATGAAAATGATTCTCTGATTTAAATGTTTTAGATTATGTCAACTAAGTGCTCAATATATTCAATTGACAAATCATATTGGATTTTTTATCCAAGTATTATGATTTCAAAGTTAACGATTAAATCTAATGTTTTGAATCTTTAGATTAACATTTTAAATATCCTCAATTCATCCTTCCTCCCTCTCTTGCTATTTAACTAGCCATATAACTATAACAATCAAGCCATATTGTATCAACACTTCTAGTCATTGGGTAGAAGGGAGCACTACTAACATTACATATGGTTTGGCTATCCATGTTGAATCTTTATCAAAAACTAAGAGTGGTAGTTGGTTATGACCATTTAGGCCCAATACTTTCTTCAACTTTAATACATGAAATATTAGATGAATTGACTTTGTTATCAGTAGTTCTAATTAGTAAATAACTTATCCAATCTTTTGGAGAATTTAGTAGGAACGTAAATATCCTAAAGATAATTTTGTATGACTCTTAATAGCATATTAAATAGAGCCTTAATTGCAAGTAAACCAAATCTCCCACAACAAATTGGACACCTTGCTTCTTGTTGTCTATTTGTGACTTCATCCTTGAGTTCAAAAAGAAATATGGGGTTCTGGCTAGGCTTCTTCCTCTTTTTAGAAGCATACCTTATATTATGAATAGTACCCAAAAAGTTCTTGTTATTGTTCCAGAAGTATTTTTTCAAACCTTCTAAAATTTCATCTCTCTTTTAATTACTGTTCTATTGATACTAATTTAGTGACATTCATATTAAAGTTAGAGGATTTCATTTGTAAATTCTCTTGAAAAGAGTTGTACTTGTTGAGGCAAACTATAATATTAATACTCAGTCCAAAGAAGCCATGAACTTTACATTTCAGTTTTTCAAAGAAAAATAACCTTGATTCATGTTTATAAACTAAGTTTATACATTGATATGTCTATTAAATGATATATAGTGATTCCTTACCATTTGAAAAGTTCTTGCAAAGATTAACTAAGGAATACTATTGTGATTTCCATGATGATCAAGAAATTTCATGCACAAATGTTTTTGCTATTTCTGGAGTTGTGTAAGAACATTTGAAGTATATAAAGTTATAAAACCTACTCAATCAATTGATTAATATTATTAATTAAAGAAATTATATTTTAATGAGATAGATATATATATATACGAATATAAATGCATACATCATGTGGATATAATTGAATACGCTTTATGATGCAATAAATTAGAACATATGTTAGGAAGTATATATGTCAAGATCTTAGGCATACAAATGATAAATTAATGTATGAAAACCTCATGACATAGATCAATATAGTTTCATCATAATGTTATGAGAATTCATCATTTAGAATGTTGTTGTGAGTAGTATCATTATTTACAAAAATCTTGTCAATTAGAAAAGTAATAATTTAAGCTAACAAATTGACGAGTTTTTATTAAGTAAAATATAAGTATAAAATTTTAATGAATTACTTATAGTATCATGATTTTACTTCATTATAATTAATTTTTTTTTACATTGAATCAGTTAAATAATCTATCGAGTGTTGAGTGTATTAAACAAGATTCTTTAAATAATATTTAATGTGTTAAAAATCATACATATCACTCTTGACAGAGAAAGTATGATTGAACATATTGAGATTGTGACTAACAAAGTATACATATATCTCATATTTTGTTTGGAAAAATTAAAGATTTGAATGAGAAATCATTACTTTTGTGAGACATGTCACATTAGGTTTAGTACAAAATTTATCAAATTCTTATTTAGTTTAATTGAATCAATTTATTTTGTATATAAAATTATATATTAAAGAATTAATGTGTTGTTTTTCTTATAAGACATTTGGAACTATGAAAGGAAATAACATATTAGATTCATGCAAAGAAATTAAACTATATTTTAAGTAAATATAATCATTAAAAAATCTTAAAAAATCTATGAGAAACTCATATATGATTTACCTATAAGTATGTCTTATCTCTAATTGTATGATATAACTAATGAAAATCTATATTCTTCCAAGTATCATCTATTCATGTTCAAATATTTTCTTATGCATTGTATTGAAGAAGAACGAGAAGATTTATGCTAGCAATTTATCAATGTAAAAACACTAACTCAAGGAATGCAGTCAAGTCATTATTCTTCCTCAAGTTGAGCTGTACTATAATTCTTCTAACTATTATCTCAATACAGCAATAACAAGATGACAAAGATTGAAGTATATGTCATGGTTTCTATTGTTTAAGTCTAGGAACAATCAACGTTCATTTTCCAAATAAACATATGATGACATTACTCATATCTATTGTAGGCTAAATATTGTGATTACTTTTTTATTAGTCACATGTGAGAGTTGTCTTGTTAAATAATTATTTGGCTTACATACAATTATGAATCTAATAGATGATTTTTAGGTGAAATCTCGTGGGAGTTAAAGTATGTTCTTGGAGAGTAAACATAGGTTGGTGTTGAACCACTAAAAATAGTGAGTCCATAATTATAACTCATTAGTCCTAGCCCAATAAGAGAGTGAAAAAAGTTTTTGATTGAAGTACTTCAAAGAAGAAAATGATTCAGTTAATTCAACCCCCTTTTCTTGACCTTAACTAGGCCTAAATCCCAACATTTACGTCATGTGAATTAGTATATATCTAAGTTATCTACTTATTTTTTGACATATTACTCCATTCTAATCTATTATACATCTTAGGTGAGGTATTTATATATTCTTAATAATTCAAAATAACTGCCCACTACATTGTTGTTGCATTTTTTGAAGATTGTTGAGATCAAACTTGGGATTTGTGAAATCTCCTTTCATAAATAAGTATATCATATTGTAAGGAGTATTTTGGTCATGAATTGTAGCTTACCTCTCACCTTATGTGTGTCAAACTTTAGATATGTTTTTCACTTTTGAAATCATTCAAATGATTAATATAAGGAACAAAAAAAATTTCATTATTTGTATCTCTTCCTTTTCGGACTACAGGATAGGACATATTTTACCCTATTTCTAATACATCTTTGTACCATATCTTTATGTTATATCCATCAATTTTATCTGCCACTTTTGGTGAACTTATTATTACTCCTATAAAAATTTTACATTAAATTAGTCATAAAGATTGTAAAATATTGGCCTAACAAGTAGTATCTTTATTTCAAGATTACTAAAATAATGGTCATTAATTATCTTTTCTACTCATTTGATTTAATTTTGAGTCACTAATAATTAATTGAAATGGGTGATAGATCAAATATTTTTTCACCATTTCAGCCAAAACCTAATGACATAAATATTGTGTTCATATTCAAGAACTTCATAAAGCATATCTATAACTAGTGTTTTTGATCACATATTTATATATTGGTCATGTGTTATTTCATCATTATTGTACATCAAAAAATAATAATATGGATTTATAGATGTAGAGATAGAATACCCAATTCATGAGAAATCATCATGTCAATGATGCATTGGTGAGGCCAAATGACATTATTAGAAATACAGAATGTGGCTCATGAGTCATGATTATCATCTTTAGTTCTCAATCTCAAAATGAAGGCCAAATGTCTTTAATCCTCATCTAAAGTTAATGTTAAATTGATTTTAAAACTAATTTAAAGAGATGGTGGCATCATGGTGTTTATCTATCATTAGTATTAGAAACATGTTAAGAATGATTACTCTATTGAGAGTCCAATAATCTATAAAAAAATCTTAATTCTCATCCTTTTTATTGATTGATAACATGGTTGTATGACTTTTACTATGCACATTTCATACCAAACTCTCAATCTCTATTTTTGAAACAATACAAATGAACATTGATTAGTTTTACCTCCAACTTCAAACATATCACATGATCAACATATTGCATGAGATGTGACTCCCAAGTTGAGTTGAATAAGTTGGGTTTGTCATATTAAATCTATTGAAATTTTCTTACTTCTCTAATGCAACATTACTATGAATATTTAATTTTTTTCAAGTCTTAAGTCAAAGTCTTCAAACAAATTCTCAACTTATGTTTAGATCTTCCTTCCAAATCTTCATAGTTTTGCCTATATTAAATTTTATTGATATTTGTGCCCAAGTCACCTCTATAGTTCCCTTTGTCATCAATTATTTCATCCCAATGATGACATATGTGCTACCTAACTATAATGAAAAGAAATCTTCTATCACAATAAGCCCATAGATCTTTAGGAATAATTTTTCTAAATCCATCTACTTTAAAATGTCAACTTGATGATACTATTACTAACTTTTAGAACATTTTATCTATCAGTAGTAATTTAAGCTCCACCAGTTTAGTTAAAATGAAATTACGGGTGTCACTAAAATTGATAAAGATTGATCTTTTTAAACCCCATTTTGTATCTTGAGTTTCATCATATTTGGTTCTATTAGTCCCATAATTGAGTTAAGAGACAACTTGACACTCTTTGTTATTCTTGCCTTGACTCTCATCTATAAAACCTAGTTAAGTTCTTCCATCACCTACTGCTCTGAATTGATTTTAATTCCCAATCCTCCTCATATGCCAATAGAATTTTCAGCTCTCATTTATAATTGTGCCTCAAGTTATACTTTTCATCATAATAAAAACACAACTTGTTCAACCTTTTGTGGTTATACTTTTGTATATATCAATATTATCTATCTCTTGCCTCCCTCATGAGAGTTGTTGAAGTAAATTACTATCTTGAGTTGATTTCACAATATTAGGCTTAAATCATTTTCTGTGTACTCTCTAAAGCCTCCTTTGATAGTAGTTTCATTAATGATGACCCAATTTTGTGATCTCTCACATATTCTACAACTAATTTATGTTCCTTGATACATATGAATTATTTGCCTAAACTTTCCACCTATGAATAAACAAAACGAAGTTGGTGACACAATTCTCTCTAATTTTTTAAGGGACTTTTCATGCCAATTTACCAAAACTATATTACTACTTCATCTTCAAAATTTATCTCTGAATTCTTGTTCATAAAGAAGTATAATTTAATTTGAAAGATCCATCCCTCATAATTTTATTTTTTAAATACTAGTATTTCTAACTGTTATATGCTTCTCCATGGTTTGAAATATTTATTTTATTGTATTTTAGTGTTGGATATGAAAAATATTATGATCTCACACATTTTTTATCTTATCTTTGTAGATGTTCTTCTTTATCCAAAGTTTCTCTTTGCATCATTGTGCTTGTTCATATAAATTTCAACAAACAATCCAACTTTTGCAGGATTTTATTTAATCCTTGAGTTAAACTCTCTATATTATTCTATCTTTGACAGCCATTCAAGAAGGTTATCTCTCTCCCACTAAGCTACCACTTGAGGTTTTCTTTTATCATGTGTTCTCTTACTCTTCTACCTATGCCCTAATAACTCTTTTTAGTTCCAAGTTCTGTTGATTTACTTAATTATCCCAATATGGTGTGTCATGTGACATACTTATGTCTCCCACTCCACCAAAGTGGAGCTAACTTTATTTGGGAGCTAATATCATTGTGTCAACAAAAAATCAGTCTAATTGACCCATAAAAGGTTATGTCAATCCATTATGCTTAGAATTAATATAAATCATTAAAAAACAAGCAAAGAAATCAAAATCAATAAAAACCTGCTCACTCCTCCTCTTAGTATATAATTTTAGTCAACTAGAAGACCAACAATTACTATCAAAGCCTATTTTAACAAAACATTTAAACAGCATAACATCATAAGAAGATGATCAATAGCTAGCTCATCAAGAAACTCTTTTTCTAAATGGAACTATGCCTAATGATCTCTACTATTCGACTGATAAAACTAGATATATTGGAAACTCAGAAAGAAATCTTTCTTCAAGCTATCAATTTGAGTGCTTGCAAAGTTATTGAAACAACACATTTCTCATTTTTCCAAATTTCATCTTACCCTAGTCAGCCTAAGAACTAAAAGTAATTTTTTTTTTTCATGGATGTCTCTTAAGACTACCCTCATAAGTTGTGTTTAACAATCTTAGGTTGGCCAGTCTTAAAAAAATACATATTACCTAAGAGAACAAAAATTTAGCCCTCATTCATTGGGTATTCCATGAAATGAAAAAATAAAGTTGCAATTGAGTCTTGAAAGAAATTGAAATGTCTATGATCCAATAATAGGTGAGTATGATAGCCAAGAACTTATTTTCATGAGTGACAAGAAATATGTGCATTTTGTTCACTTTCAAAATTTAAATATTATTAATCTTCACTGCTCCAAATTGCCACCATGGACTTTTTTCCTCTTCTTTTCCTTCTTTGGCAGTTTTGGACAATCAACTTTGACATGTCTTAGTTTATGCAGTCAAAATAGATAATTTCATTTTTAGTTTTACCAATGCCAACAATTATTTTTTAAAAAATTTCCTAAAAAGCTTTATAGTTCTCCTTTTTAGCTTGGAAAGTATTTAACCTTTTGCTAATCATAGCTAGCTCCTCAAGGTTTCATCATCACTAGAATCATTCTTCTAGGGCTTTGATTTGTGCTTTTTTAAGGGATAATAATATAAATAACCTATTAATCCGTCCATTGACATTATTATCAAATCCTCAACCTCTTCAATTTCAAATACCTTTGAGTGTGTTTTGAATTTTTTTCTATTCATATGAAAAGTGTCCTATGTTCTTCCTAGAAATTTAACAATATTTATGATTTCAGTAAATCAATTAAACTCATATGCTGTGTAGTATTTTTCTATCATAGTGGGTCTTCATATTTATGTGCTAATTGACTTGTCCTAAACTCTTTAACATGAGTTATTGCTTCATAAGTTTCTTGTAACTTGTACTACAATTCTTAATGACTTAGATTTTCTTAAATTCCTTAAGAGTTCCAATGTGCATATAAACAAAAAATTGGCTTAGTCATTCAATGTTAATATCTTTATTTTTCATCATTATATATATCCTAAATTTATAGTGACCCATTCATAATAATATCTCACAATTGATAGTCATAAGACTGAAAAAGTAATAATATTAATCTTCCAAAAAGAATAATTAGATCCATTAAAAAAATATGTCTTTGAATTGAACTTCTCTCAAGATTATAATCATAATAATATGCCATCTAAGATCTACTCCATAATAGAAAGTTATTTCCCAAAATTGAATTATGCTTTGATATTATTTGTTCGATGTATGACATCACTTAGAACAAGGGTCGAATTGGTCCAAATAATTTCTTTTGAAATGTGATTCACCTAATCTTCTTCTGGCCTTACGTATGGTTTTGAGCATGTTACAAGTAGTTTGGTCTCAACCTACATCCACTTGCTATGAACACTTTGTTCTTGATTTTCACTAAATTATGAACATTTCTATATTGAATATATGGGTTGTCTCTCACCAAATATCCCACAAAACTTACATTAACACATGATCTACAAAAATAAATTATTGAGTACATGATCAGTTCCCTTAAGTGATAAGTAGCACTTATGACAATTTTATGTACAAAGAAATAATAAAATATTTCACTAGGAAGTTTACCTAGAAAGATCACTAGATGATGAGTTGTTGGAACTTCAAGAATATGCCGATTGATATATCTTAACTTTTTGGTATTCTCTTAATTTTGAAGCTTATTGATTGTTGAAGAGTCCTCTCTAGTTGTTCATTGGAGTAGTGTGCTTTCTTGATAATGATTTCACTTCTCACCTTTTCTTCACATATGACTTTAGAGCTTTTAAATTTATATTGAAATTCTTTCTTTGATGAAGGTTGAAAACCATTAACAAGAAGGCTCGATAAAAATAACCTAGCAAGTTCACATAGACATAATCAAGAATAGTAACTATTTATTGGCTAAATTTTTTAACCAAACTTTCTTTATTTTATTTCTTTCAACATTCCTTTGAAAGATCTATTAGAGTCCAATGAAAACATCTAACATAATATTTTATTTTGATGTCTTGGTCATATCTTTTTAACTTAAACCAATAACAAAAACTTAAAAATCAAGAAATAAGTATTTGAGTGTATAGGGTCCACAAGGCCCAAAACTAAATCTGATTGTCAGTACATAAAAAAATAAAGCAATGATTTTGACTTCAAAATATATTCAAATGCTTGCAAACAAGGCAAGCATAATATACTGATTCAAAAGTTTCAGTTTAACACTTAAAACCATGTACATGTGCTTTCTTAGGACTATAAATCATGACTTCAAATTTACATATGCCAATAAAGATGTGGTCCAAAAGTAAATAATATATTCATTTGACCAGTCTTAACTGCACTGTACATGATATCATATTTATAGTCCTAAAAACTTTTATACTCCAAAAGTAAATAATACATTTTTTCCAGCACTTTAAAGTTCATACAAAAATAATTTACATACTCCAAATCATTATTTTTAGCACAGAGGCATATCCTGTAATTTTAATCAGAAATGTATACACTAAACAAAAGAATAAGTTCAATGCGGTTCTTAAACTTTTCTTCAATATAATGTTGTTAGCATCAAATATCATTCGTGTATTTTCATCTAAAGACTTTAAACATGAAAAAATTTATTATTATGAACGTTCAGAATCATTCCTTTTCATATGAACATCTAAATGGATAATCAGGATATATTTCATCTATGTATTATATATATATATATATGCAGGTTGATCGTCAGCAAAACACTTCAAGGCTATCAAGACTCCTAAAGCCAACGTCCCCTATGTACATATAATTTTGAAAACAAAGGAAAATTAGACTCAAAATCCATGAAGTGATTGTTGGATATGAAGTTGATGAGTTTGGCTACTAATTTTAGCATGATCTAAATTAGAAATTTCTGAAAGCAAAAAGTGTGACATTCAATGAACTTAGTTGTGTAAGAACATAATTAATTCAAAATCTGATCATAATAGAAAGTACAAAGATTGTATAGAGCAGGTGTAACTTAAAGAAATTTCAAAAGAATATTTATGAAGGTTGAGTAGAACTTTGATACATGAAATTGTAGAACATGAAGAGAAACCTTTAAATATTTCAACAAAGTATGAAAACCAATTGAAAGGCAACATTCTTCCCTATACTTCATATTTCTGAAAGAGAGGTCAACTTTAGCATTTTACAGAAGGTATAGATTTGAAGAAGGTAACCTTAGCAATTTCAAGAATTGGGTTCATTGGTATTTCTAGTATGGAAATGTCATCACACATACAATCATACTCAATTTTCTATAATTTCAAATGTGAGGGGGTATTTCTTGGATTCGTCCGGTCATTAATAACTTGACTACTTTTAGATAATAGCAGATAAAAAACAACTATATTAATGATACATAAATATATGTAGGAAGGGGAGAGAGTCATTTCCTCATAGCTAAGACATTGTGGCTTTCAATTAGGCACCATTTTGGGAAAACACATTAAAAAATTTTACTTAGTCCACTCGTGTAAAAGTTCAACGATAACAAAACAACTGTATCAAATTACCAAAACCCCCAATCCTTGACTAAGCTCTAACATGTCAAAAAAGTAAAATATTAGAAGACCCTCAATGTTCTATGTTGACTGTAAAACACCAAATTTGTCGCCACTCAATATTATTTTTCAATTGATTAAAGTCATTAAAGCTTGAATCATACATTTTGACCTATTAAAATGTTTGTTCTTCAAGATTGCCAAAAAACCATTGTGGCAATTTATCTACCAAACTCCTTAGCAACATAAATGAGAACCTACTTTCCAAAAATATTGTCAGTGCTTTGGGTGGACTAGAAATGTAGAGAGAGGAGGGAAAGGAAGAAAGACCGCAATGAGATCAAAATGTTTAAGCGAGGAGAGGGAGGGTCCAACCAGAAGAGCTAAAGTGAGGGCCACACAACGAGAGGGATAAAGTGCCAATGGTAGAGAATGAAAGGGGAAATGGCATGATAAAAGGCAAAAAGGGTATTGGAAATGTGCTACGCAGAGAGATAGTGGGACTGAAGACATCAAGATGACACAAGGACCAGAGAGCTTGCCGAGGGAGAAGGATAATGGGACTGCATCGGAGAGTTAGAGAGAGGAGAGAGAGAGAGAGAGCAGAGCAGAGAGGAAGGTGGCAATGAAGGAGAGAGCAGCGAGAACATCAACCTTGTTCAAGTTGGGAATAAAGCAAAAGAGTAGAACATCAAGAAGACATGCTAGCCATTTTCTTTTCTAATCAACAGATGAGTCAACTTGAACTAAGATCAACATGATTCGGCCTCACATTGACTAACGGAGGGGTTGAACCCACATTTTAAGGGGCTGAAGGGCTGCGAATAAGGATTTGCTCATCATTCTAACAAAAAATCTTGATAGTAAAATAGAAAAAGCATTGCTTATCTCAGCATGTGATCAAACTTAGACACAACACGAACACATTGTAAGTATGAAAGATACCAAAGAATCATCAAAAATACGGCTCTCAAAAACCCAAGCTTGATTTCAGAATCTTCTTCCCAGTATGAACAACTTACCAAATGATACACAGAATAACCCCCATGAAAATGATCAAATCGGCCAAAATTCTCTGAGATGAGGGTGAAGGAATTATGGGCCAACAATCGGTAAACAAAGCACATTGAATAAGGCGATCATCAGCAAGGAATTAAATACCCAGTTCGAAAGCGAAGAATTTTCAGTTCCTCTTCTGAGAATAATTGAACAGATCCTGCTGAATACCCTTTTTATGCCGAATCATTTCTCCCTTGAGGAGCTAATTTTGATTCCGCTTCATCTATGATTTCGAGTTCTTGGAGGAGCTTGTTGAGTTTAGAGATGTCGTCGTCCCGAATCTGCTTTGGGGCCTTCTCCTTGTAACCCGAACTGTTCATCTTCTGCACGAGGGCACTGTGTTGCCTGCAAGAGAAGACATAGTCAGAACACCCAAAGAAAAGCAGTGATTATAAGAAATTTTGTCGTGGTAAACTCTACTTTAATAGGGGAAAAAGCCAGCGCACGGAGGAGACTAGATTCAAGAAAAGAAAATACAATAAGAGCATCTCATAAGTTGGATTCACAACTGAATTCTATGAAAGTAAGAGTGTAATCTACCTAACGCTTACTTTTCAGTATAACCTATGCTACATCAGATCACGAAATTCTAAAACGAATTGTAGTAGTTTTACTATTTAAAAAATATTACTTATTAATCCAGGAAGATCCAACAACATGATGCTCTAGAGATTTAATAACACTCAGCGTCAGTTGCTTGTTGTGATGAGTCATAAATGCCACATCAAGGGTTCCATAAAAAGATATAAAAAAAAATTTGCTAAAACAAAATATTTTTGAGCGACTTTAAGGCGAGCTTACTTCTGCACTTCTTCCCTCCTCCTCCTCAACTTCTCGCGCTCAGCCTCCACATCAATCGTCACCTGAAGCTGGAGGTACACCGAGAGCTCCTCATCTACAATGTCAACCACGCAGCCTGATGGGGGCGCGTCGGAATTTCTTAAAACCTGTACGAGATTTTACCACGTCAGGATCACAACAAGCAAGAAATGAATAAGGACAATTTAAGTTTTGTGACACAGCAGCATAATTAGATAATATCAATAAAAATATCGATTCCGAACGACTCAAGAAAGGAAACAGTGGGAAATAAAATAAACAACCACCCCTCAAATCACGTCATTGCATCATCCACAGTAATTAAAAAGAACACGGCCAATCATAATCCCAATACCTTTAGTAAAAACATGAATTGAGAAATGTCTTTTAAAAGACCAACATTCTTAAATAGAAGAAATTCGATCAGGAGGCTTCTGAATTTTATTCGTAGAACCAGTACCTTCAAGGATGATAAGTTGGCAAGAGTAGAGATCTCAAGTTCATAAGTTCCAATGATATTAGCAACCTCGTCGTTCGCACAGAATGCAAATGCAGGTCGCCTGTAAATTTAAACATGAAGAAAAGAATTATGTCAGTAAACGCTTGGTCTATCGAAGAATACCACGAAGGCAAAGAGCGCACTTCGTAAATACCTCTCGTTCTTATCACTTAGAGAACGAAGGGATCGCAGAGATCTGACTGCGGATTCAACAACCTTCATGTTGCTTTCAACATCTGTATTTGTCCAGGCCTGTGGATTATTAAGTAAACACAAAAATTAACATCAAGATATTAAATTCGCAAGTAAAAGAACATTAAAAATTAAATTCGTTTGTTTGATTTACCTCAACAACAGATGGGTACTCTGATATCATTATTGATTGTTTCCGTGCAGACTTTGTGGCCTTTTGAGGAAGACGCTGCCACAGTTCTTCAGTAACAAATGGCATAAATGGATGGAGGAGCCGTAAGCCATTATCTAAACAAACCCAGAGAGTATCCCTTGAAGAAGCCCTTGAAGACTCAAAATCATTCTCTGAATTGAAATATGGCTTAATGACTTCAATGAATACATCACACAGTTCAAACTGCCACCATGAATATACCGCACTTGCTGCACCCGAGAAATCATAAGCCTCAAAGGAGGATACAGTCTTTGATATGGCCTTGTTCAAAACAGACAGAATCCACTTGCAAGCGAAGGGCATGGAATCAAGAGCAATTTGCTCAGGAGGAACATAATCATCTCCCAGTTTAATCATAGCGAAACGTATGGCGTTCCATAGTTTATTGCACCACTGTCGGTATCCCACAACCCTTTGGATATCTAGGTTGATCTTATCAGACTGAAGGAAAGAAGAGAATAAACTTCAGTAAAGAAATATTTTTGAAGAAGATAGAATCAGCTATCTCAGCTAATGGAGCAGAAGATACCTGCATAGTATATGAGATCAGAGCAAACCGGAGTGCATCTGCACCGCACTCTGGAATCCCAGATGGAAAGTCCTTCACCTGTCCTTCTTTTGCAACAGTTAACTCTCTCGGATCCAGGTTCCCTTCTTCAAGCCTCTTATGTAGCCCTTCCAAGGAGATCCCATTTATTACTTCAAGTGGATCAATAACATTGCCTAAGGACTTCGACATTTTGCGGCCATGTGCATCCCGGATCATAGGATGCAGGTATACCTGAAGATAATTGAGATTCTGTCATATTTTCCAGGCATTCTAAACACTGAAAAGAAAGTCTAAGCTGGCTGTAAATATTTCTATTTTTATACAGCACTACAAGATTAAGATTTGTCCTTAGAACCATAAAAAATGGAAACCATGAGCACAACCTGCAGAAAAGTGAGCTTGGAGACCTAATTTTCTGTCGTAACAAATATTATTAAAGCAAGGAAAGCCAAGAAGACTGACGAAATAAGGCTGATGACAAAGAAAAAATTTCATCCCTAAATATATACACCAGGAATCCAATTTACGTCCTATGCTTCGTTGAGAGAATTTTCTATGATCAGTAGCTAATACCGCACATCATTAATGAATCTGCTGAGACAGCCCAAAAAAATATATCGTCCTTAAAAAAATAACCATCTGGAGATTTGCCACAACCCTTAGATCCTCCCCATATTGAAGGAAACATTCTCTCGTTCACTCGAACTGTTGCACACCTTCTAATTGAGAAATTGCAGTTAAAAAGGGAGTAACAAAAGGTTAATGGGCTACAAAAATAAAATAGAAATGGTCTATAATATAACTCCATAATCAACTATTGAACTTCAAAAAAAGCGTGTAGCAGATGAAACTTAGACTTGTCACTTGAAATGTCTGTTCGAAACTGCGTTCCTTACCATTATCCAGAACCTTGTTTTCCCATCCACCTCCTAGAGGATTTGAAAAACCCAGCTAAATCAACATCAGCCTCCCACAAGTAATATTAGGGTTATCACGTAAGGCAGGTACCATGGCATTAGCGATAGTACTTTGGGGGTGTAGCAAACACCAGAATATGGAGTTCAGTTCACATGGCCGTGAGAAAACTGGTGCGAAATAAAACACATTAACCTTTGATGGATGATACCGTACTACTTGACTCAACTTACCCTCTAGGACACTGGGTATTGCAGAAAACTAATCTGATTCAGGAACCATAACATAGTAATGCTAAACTTACATGTAATGATTGGTTTCCAGGGAAAAAACTACTAAATTCAATGAGCATTCTTCATCAAAAAGTTTCAAAAAGAACATGATTACCTTTCTAAATGGCACATCTCCGCCAAGCTTCATTCCCAGCATCACCATCCGAGCAACCCAAAAGAAGAGAATATCATGCCCGGTCTCAAGAACAGACGTGGGATAAAATGTACTGAAGTCTTCTGTGTTATCTGGCCAACCAAGCACAGACAAGGGGAAAAGCCCCGATGAAAACCAGGTGTCTAACACATCAGGATCCTGAGTAATCTTGAAGTTCTTTCCTGGGAACAACTTGTTTGCCTCAAGAAGAGCTTCATCTTCATCTCTTCCAACCACCCAGTGATCATCACAAGACCCTACCTCTTTAAACTTATCATCATCCAGTGTCACATACCAAGCAGGAATTCGGTGACCCCACCAAAGTTGTCTTGAGATGCACCAGTCACGAATGTTCTCAAGCCACCTGAAAATTTTACAGATTAGTAATTACAGACCTTTAAATCTTCCTCTGAAAGCCATGCCCTACAGACATCAAAGCACTGCAAAGTAAGTTAGAGGGAAACTATGAGAACCTCTTCCATTCAAGAGCATATTGTTTTGGGATGATTTCGATCTTCTTGTTGTTTTCATTCATGACTGCATCAAGAGCTTCCTTTGCCAGAGTGTCACACTTGACAAACCATTGTGGCTTCACCATTGGCTCCACAACATCATCACTTCTTGAACAGATACCTAGATTCATATCGTTCTTCTGATCACCCCTGTAAAGCCCCTATGGTTGGAAAGTATGTAAACAAGTAATCAATAACTCTAAAAGACTGAGAAAGATTGAAGTGCAAAATACAGGAAATAGAGGATATGGCAAAAGCAAATACAAATATAAAACATCAGACATCAGCAGAATACAAACGTAAATCTTGTCTTGGGTATGGCAAAATGTCAGGTGGCCTGGTAATCTCGATACGATTTACAGCATAAAAATACGAAAAGGGATCTAATAATCAACATTTTTCATTCATAAGTTTCATTTATTGAGGAAGGGTTTCTTTGTCAACTGTCAGGAACAGTTAGCGAATGGAAATAGTAAACGCATGCTACATTTCATCAATACCTTGAGCTTCAAGGCCTCAGTTATGGCTTTACGAGCTTCAAAACGTGGCATCCCTTCAAATTCCTTCCCACCATTGCTATTTATCTTCCCATCGTCAGTGAATATATTAATAAATTGAAGGTTATGGCGCGTTCCAACGTCAAAATCATTGGGGTCATGAGCTGGTGTAATCTGGAAATAAGGAACAGCAAATTGAAATTCAGACGAATTTATAATAACCTAAAAAAGAATTTTAACTTCTGTTTCGACCTAAATTTCGTGTCAATACCTTAACAGCACCAGTTCCAAAACTGGGATCGACAAGGATTGCATCGAGAACTATGGGGAGTCTCCTGCCATTAAATGGATGTACTGCAAACTTTCCATGCAGATGAGTGTACCTTGGATCCTCGGGATGAACAGCTATTGCTGTATCACCAAGCATTGTTTCTATTCTAGTTGTCGCAACAATAATCTCACCCAAGTCGTCCTCAAGAGGATAAGCAAATGATGTCAGAACACCAAATTCAACAGGGCTTTCATACCCAGGAACCTTCAGCAGTGTCCTCTCCTTGATCTCCTTGTGATCAACCTAATTAAGATAGGCCAAATCGTTCAGTGTCTTATTCAGGACACACTCATTAACAACCCAAGAAACAATTCCCTGGACAAAAGGATTATGGGCACACCTCAATATCAGAAATTGCAGTCCGCAATGTGCAATCCCAATTTACAAGTCGATGATCCCTGGAAACAAGCAATAAATTAAGTTACAAAAAAAGGCCTCGAAAAATAGGCACCAAAATTAACCAAATAGGCCACCCAGAATATTTAGGAAAAGGTGCTTTCAGATTATATACATCCCTCTCTCTAACATTTTCAAGCTCACCACATCAACCAGAATGTTTAAAGATACATAGTCAGACACATCAAAGATCAAACTATTTTTAGAAGATGAGACAAGAGATAAAAAAGGCTTTCCATTAAAATCAAAGTATCATCATATGCTTCAGCCACCGATTGTTTGAGTCTGCCAACTGGGAAGAGCATTTGGAAAATCGGTTGGAACCATTATGGATAGGTTATGCAATTATAGAAGTAATAGGCAAATAGGTTAGAAGGCTTCTCCATGGTGACAATTGAAATTCTGTCCCTAGTTCTGAGAAGTCGTCTGTACTGAAGTAAACACTGGTCATACTTCAACTGCTTCAGAAAATGTTGAATATCCCTATTCCAATTTTACTTGTGTTACCACATCCACCCTTAAAGAATACCTTCCAAGTTATTTCATAGTAGCACGAACTTAATGTCAGCGACGGCTGCCGTTTCTGCATGTACATTGGAATCATGAAACATCTCATAAACCCTTTCATGTCTAAAGTAGGTCTTGTCAGGGAGCAGGTACCAACATTATACAGTTCACACCGGGCAAATAGTTAATCAAAAACTTAGATTTCTTCCTTGATTATATACAAGCTCGGCGCTGATAAGATATGAACCATGTTTACGGGCAGGATGATTCACCAAAGCATGATTAAAAACGCGTCACTCGTCATTTAACGACCTTATTGAACCACAGGATAAACCAATGGCTGCCAGGAATGGCTGGAATGGGATCCTAAACAGCAAGTCCACTGCAGATACTAGAAAAAACATGCACAGCCATTATTTGGAAACTATTTTGCCTATATTTCTGTACTGGACTTCTCTTCTCCAGACTTACTAACATCAAGCCACCTCACAAATAAAAATCATATTTAATAGAGGGATTGGAATGAAAGAATAGGAAGATCTGTTGGAATCAAAATTAAAAGTGGAAAAATCCCATTTGATTGTCTACCAATTACCAAATTTCAACATTAAAGACGGAAGATTCCATGAACAGATGGACCATTTTTAAAACTTCTCTTCAGTTTAGCGAAGTTTCTGCATAACTAGACAAAAATCCGATTCAATTGCATTCCAATCTCCAATCATTCCAGTAAAAGAATAATTAAAAAAATACACAAAAAAAGTCCACGAGCAGACAGACCTGTATATAAGACCCTCTCTGTACAATCTAACAAAAGCCTCTGTCACTGCCTTTGATCTTTTCTCATCCATAGTGAAGCACTGATAAGAAAAAAAGGAAAGATAAAAAAACCTAGGGAAAAAATATTGAAAACTCGTTGAATGGTTATTTCGGCTTTCCAACAAAATAATTACATTCTGATCCTGACCTCACGAGACCAGTCAAGAGAAGCACCAAGACGTCGTTCCTGATTCAATATTGTACCTCCATACTGCTCCTTCCATTTCCAGACCTGTTCATCAATTACGATGTACACATTGGAATAAGAGTGTTAGTAGTTACAGAAGAAAGATTGAAACAGCAACACCTTAGGAACAAAAATATTTACATAGGAAACGAAGCAATTAACTTAACTTACTTCTGCTACAAATTGCTCACGTCCAACATCATGTCTTGTCAAAGATCTTTCCCGCATTAGCTTCTTCTCCACAACAACCTAGAAAATTTTTTAAAAATGGCAATATGTAATAAGAAATTTTGACCAAGAAAACTACAGTTCTCGTGGTACCACTACACTTTACCATATTACATCATATCCATGCCATTTTTCTCACCCGACAGAATTTGAATAAAGTAAGAACTTATTCCGTTAAAGACACACCTAAATCAATGCATAATTAGACAGTATCCTTCCACATATAATATAAGCAATTTCTATAAGATGATCAAGAAAAGGAAAGAACCTGGGTTGCTATGCCAGCATGGTCCATGCCAGGCACCCACAATGCATTATAGCCTGACATTCGATAATACCGAATCATAGCATCCTGCAGTAGCAATAATCATAGAATTATGCCTTGACAGTGTAACCCCGACTGGTCTTATTATAACGCATACTGGACGTAGGGGAATCTTCGGATTTACCTGTATAGCAGCTGTCAGAGCATGACCTATGTGTAGGGCACCCGTCACATTCGGAGGAGGCAGAACCTACAAAACTGTCCCCATTGAGATGGAGTAGTTTAAGATGAACAACAGAAGAAGACTATAGACAAAACGTTTTAACCGCACAAAGATTGTTCCAGTCAATTTCTCTCTCAGAAATGTCATTTAAATGGCTGAAAACACAGAGTACACTTACAATAACAAATGGAGGCTTTGTGCTGCTAGCATCTGCTATGAAAAAGTCCGATTTTTCCCACCAAGCATACCACCTAAGAGACCACATGAATAAAATTATAAGGAAATATAAAATATGAAATCGATCTGGCATGTAAAAAAAGGCACGATAATGAGATACGAACCCCTTCTCAACGGCACTCGGGTTATACTGCTTAGCCATTTGACGCGAAAGTTTCTTTTTCTCTCCAGCAAGTGTCTCTGGGTCGATATAGTCCTCAGGATTATCATCTTCCGCACCCCTCTTTGCATTTTTCCGCTCATTTTTCTTCGGCACATTTGTTTTCTGTGCCTGTCATGTCATTGCATTTGGAAGGTGCATCATATGAAAAGCTAAAGAGCAAAATTAACAGACAAAGAAGCTCAAAAATTCGTCTGCGACATGTAGATGTAATGGTAAAACTACAGATGTAAAGTCTTCGTTCATTAAGCAAGTGTTGAAGCGCCGGCCGATAATTTCATCGTAGTTACCTGGAGTTTTGCGGCCTCCGCTTTCTGTGCAGCCTTGAGTTTCTTCAGTTCTTTCTCTTTGGCCTACAACAGGGGCGAAATTCTAAGATAGTCACCTCTCACACTGAAACATTACAACTTGAAGAAGGAAAAGTTGCATATGAGATAAGAGCCCAAGTTTCTAGGAATCCCGGAGAGCGCAAAATCACGCAGCATTGATCTCACAAAGTCTAAGTCGATGATATCATCCTCATCGTCAGAGGATGCACGTCAGTTTCGAATCGCACAAGACCAGAAAAACTAAAATATGCACACACAGACACCCCCCATAGCGGTAACTAGTAGGAACCATACTCAATGCCAGACCTCACCAATTGACGACCAATTAACATGCTAAAAAGCATTCTCCTGGAATGACGGCGGCGTCGTCATCATCACAAGAATACCATGGACGGGCGCGAGAGACGAAGGAAGAGAAGGAGGAAGAGGAGGAGAAAAAGAAGAAGAATAAAGCTCCTCATACCTTCTCTTCCTTCTTCTTTTTCCGCTCCAAATCCTCCACATCCGGCTGCACACAATCAAAAACCACATAAGGAAAGATATAATTCGAGCAGACACAGCAGGTCGGGCTGGAGAGGATGAGCGTCGTCCCACCGGAGGAGCCATTTCCCGACGACGGCAGGCGGCAGGCGGCAGGCGACGGCGGCGAGCTTGGCGGGGGAGAGAGCAACGAACCAACGCCTGCCACTAGGGTTTTTGCTCTTCTGCATGAGCCCACCGGGCCCGGCCCACTTCCGTTGAACTCCACCAGGCCCGGCCCCGGCCCGGTCCTAGAACCCCACGGTCTCTAAGCTTGCCATGGGATTGGAGGAGAATGGTGGGGCCCGCATAAAGGTCAAAAACCCTAGTGGCAAGCGTTGTTTCGTTGCTCTAAAAAATATGGATATACGTGGGAAATCTACGCCCAATATTCTTATTTGGATAATAATAATTTTAATAGTTAATATTATTATTCTTATTTTAATTAGTAGGAATATTTTATTCTGGACATAGCTATTTGATTCGTTATCTATGGTCATTAGCTTGATTTTACAAAAAAATATTTTTCCTCTTGGATAATGCAAGTATCATTATTTTAATTGTAAGGCATATTCTTGGCATAATTATTTACTCTCCTAATTTAAAGCCCATTAGCTTGAACTCGATTTTGATCGAAATAAATAGATTTTTCCCCTTTGGGATAATAATTATTTTTTTATATTTATGTAAATTATTTAGATATATTATCCAAAGAAATAATTTTTTATTAATTTTTGGCCCATTAACGTGATTTTTATTTTGTAAGAAATAAATAGATTTCATGGGGATGTATTCATGGGCCAGAAAGACAAGGTTTTAAAAATGGGCCGGCCCAAAAAAATATCCGCACTTGGCCAGCATCTAACGGCCTATATTGGATTGGGCTTTCTGAATTGGCTAATTCCCAACCGGCCTTAATATTGGGTCGGGGCTTGTGAATTGGCCCGGCCCGAAAACTGGCCCGGTGAATTCGATGTATTCCTAAATGCCCTCCAGCGTCATCGGAAAAGCACGGTTGCATTGGAAATGGATCCCAGTTGGGCCGGGATTTACTAATTGGGCCGGCCCGGTAAATTTATTGTATTCCTAGAATACCATCATGATCATCGGAAATTGACCCATTTGGGCCGGGCTTTCCGAATTGGTCCAGCCCGGACCAAAACGACCTGGAGATCGGGCCGGATTTTTATTTATTTATAAAAAATATAACTTTTCCTTTTCATTGTTGAGAGAACGGGCCATATTGAGCCGGGCCTTTCCACTTGGCCCGGCCCAGTGAATTTATACAATTCCTAAAATCCCCTGAGTCTCATCGGAAAAGCTTCATCGACATCTAAAACCCTCCTCTCTCTCTCTCTCTCTCTCTCTCTCTCTCTCTCTCTCTCTCTCTCTCTCTCTATCTTCCTCTCTCGCTCTCTCTCTCTCTCTGCCTCTCTCGCTCTCTCTCTCGCTCTCTCTCTCTCTCTCCTCTCTCTCTCTTTCTCTCTCTAACTTCCTCTCTTTCTCTATCTCCCTCTCTCCCTCCCTCTCTCGCTCTCTCTCTCTCTCTCTCTCTCTCTCTCGCTCTCTCGCTCTCTCTCCCTCCCTCTCTCTCTCCCTCTCGCTCTAGCTGAAGAAGCCTCTGCCTCCCATCCATGGAGGCCGTGCTGGGGAGGCTGGCTCCTCCCTTCTCCACCCCTTCGAGCCACCTATCCTCGAGGCTCAGCCGCCGGCCGGTGGGCCTGGGGAAAGGAACGGCGGCGCGCCGCTGCTCGTTCGGCGGCGGCACGGCGGCGCGCGGGAGGTGGGAAAGCCTCGAGGGGAATGGTGCCGGCGGGAGGCTCGGAAGAGCGGTGGTCGCCGGGGTGAAGAAGAAGAAGGGAGGCAAGTCGGAAGGGGAAGGTTACGGGCCAATTCCGGACGAGAACGAGTTCTTCTACCCCGAAGCCGTCCTCCTCAAGAAGGTATCCGAGTTTTTCTTCTTGTTGCAATGGATCTGAGGGCGCCGAATGCGAAAGAATAATATTTCCCCTTTTTCATCCTTCCGTTGCCCTTATTCTATCGCGTTTAAGTTTGGGGATAATTCCGAGGTGCTAATCCCATGAATTTTTTTCAAAATATCTACCAATTTTCGCCCTTCATCTCCCTCGTGCATCTTGTAATCGGATAGCTTGATGGGTCTTTTGCTGCCATGAAATGATCATAAAATAGCCTAGATTTTTCATGCAGGGTTAGTTCATCGAATTCCTTGGTTTCTTCATTGAATTTCTGGGGTTTTTTTCCTTATTCGAAACTCGAAAAAAGGTTGTTGAGCTTGGTTTTCCCTGCGTGTTCTCAGAGAACAGTTCAAGAAGATGATGCAGCCCAGCCTGAATTTGCAGACGCCCAAGAAGGTCTGACTCCCTTTCACCCCTCCCCTCCATGAGTGGTCATTCTTCTCCACCTTCTCTCAGTTTTTATTGTTTCCTGATTTTAGATTTGCAAGTAACCGCCGCTGTGTTCCAATTGCAGAGAAGCTGTTTGAGTTTCTCAATCTTCAGCTGGAGAGTGAAGTAAAGTTGGAGAGAAGTGAGCAGCACCCTCTTTCCCCATTGATATCCGCTGCTCAAATTTCTTGAAATTAATAGAACTTATGTGCTATTTCCTGATTCGACCATGATCATCGACCCCTTTGACTTCCTGATTCAACCCAAAAGGAAGCATTTATTCTACTTACTGCTGACTTTCCTTGGTTCATCCATCAATCCTTTTGTTTTCTGGCAGTGCGTCACTACGAGGTGGTTTATCTGATCCATGAGGACCATTTCCAAGAAGTTAATGCCGTTGTTGAAAAAGTTCAAGGTGATCTATCTGTTACTCCCTCCTGTTCATAATCTTTAGTGGCACTCTAACAGATTTATGGATTGTTGCTGCAGATTTCATCAAGGAAAAGAAGGGCAAGATATGGAGGTTGAACGATTGGGGGATGCGCAAGCTGGCCTACAAGATAAAGAAGGCGAAGAATGCCAACTACATTCTAATGAACTTTGAGGTCGAAGCCCAGCACATCAATGACTTCAAGGCCATGCTTGATCGAGATGACAGGATAATCCGCCACCTTGTCATAAGACGTGATGAGGCCATCACCGAGGACTGCCCGCCACCTCCTGAATTTCGAGTCGGTGAATCCGAAGACCATGAGGAAGAAGACGAAGACAATTATGGTGATGATGATGATGAAGGGTACGATGATGAAGAATTGGAGATGGGTGACGATGAAGGTGATGAGGGTTTTGGGGAAAATGTGTTTATTGTTGGTGAAGATGAGGAGGAGATGGATGATGATGCTCCAAAGAAGGAGAAGAAGTTGGGTGTGGCTTCAAGAGCATGATGTGACAACTTGATCTTTGCATCAAAGATTTTGCTGATTATTATTACTCACCATCTTTCATTTTGGTGGGTTTTTATATGATCAACTTGTTAAATCCTTTCATGTCAAAAACAACATATGCTCTCCTTGAATCTTCAAGGAACCTATGATGGAGAGAAGAAGAAAGGGTGTGACAAGAGAGAGAGAGAGAGAGAGAGAGAGTGAGTGAGAAAGAGAGAGAGAGTGTGTGTGTGAGACAAAGAGAGAGAGAGAGGAACGGTTAAAACTCCTAATTTGTTCATTCACTAAGATTTAGAGTATGACTAGTTTTCATAACTGCAAGTTACATTTTGGGTCAGATTGGGTTGGATTGAATTAGACCATATAAGTCTTTATCATGATGGCTAAAAGCATAAGAACTAAAAAATAACAAAAATTTAAGCACTACAAAACTAAAGGAAGAATACAACATCCTTGACATTCTCCTTCCAATTGGTGAATGTATATCATTCATTCATAACTTGGAAATTAAGTGATTAAAATGATTGAAGTCCAAAACATCAACAAAGCAATATCTAACATGATCATTTGTTGATCTATAATGTGTACAAATCAATATAGTTTTTAACTTCTTAATAAAATATGAATCAGTCTCAATATGTTTAGTTTATTATGTTGAACTAAATGGTGTCTTATATTTATTTCTGATTTTTATCATAATAAAATTTTAATAGACCATCTCATTTACTCTTTTAGTCTTCAATAATAATCTTCTCTCATAATATTTCACATATCTCTCTTAAGCTTTTGCATTTATTTCTTCTCTATGTGATAAGGTTCTCACTAAAAAAAGTATAATATTTCAAGGTGGATCTACAGAGGAAGGTAGGCAGAGAATGAAGAAAAGGAAGATAGAGGAAGAGGAAGGAAGGTAGGAAGAGGAAAAGGGAGAGGAAGAGGAAGAGAGGAAGAGGAAGGTAGGAAGAAGAAGAGGAAGACGAAGAGGAAGAGTCAACAATTAATGTTATATAATTTGCATCAATATATACTTCAAATGATAAACCCCCATCTTATTTAAATAAAATGTCTTTCTCTCATGTTTCTTTTGTTAGGTTTTTAGGCTAGCGAGGATCAAGAAGGGGGGGTCAAATTAATTAGCCTTTTCTTTTTCTTCAAAGGATTTCTCTTTGTGAACTTTTTACTTTCTTATTGAGTTGATCCTTAATGACACACTGTTTTTATAGTGGTTCGACACCGACTTATGTCCACTCTCTAAGGACACTTCTTACCTTCAAGTTTTACTAATTGATCATATAAATCACAACCACTAATTTCATGAGTTCAACTCCACCATGATTTCACCCAAAAACCGTCTTCTAGATTCATAACATATGGGGCCTTACACCATTGTTTCACAGGACAGCTCTCTCACGTAATCAATTAATAACCACAATTTCTAACCCACAAATATAAATCAATATCATTGTAGATATGCTTGGAGGATATACATTGGATGCACTGGATTGACAGTAATAGAAGATGGTTGCTTAGGTATTTGAATCTTTATTTTCTTATTATTTTTGTTAGCAGGTACAAAGGCTAGAAAACTTGTCATTAAGAATAGCTCAAGGGTAAATAATATCTTGAATGACCTCCTTAATATTGTTTCATCTTTAATCAATGAACAGTCAATTGAGTAATCTTCTATTCTCATCTTAAATGCACTATATGAAGATTACTCAATGAAGGAATAATATATAAAATAAGAAATGTAGTCATTAATGACTAATTCTTTCCATTGAAGATTAGATTAGTAGTATTTATAGATAAATTAGGTGAAAACTATTTACAAATCTTCTAGAATCTTCGATAACTAGATTTATAAATAAAATTTAAAATTTGTGTTAATCAAATATGATATGTTCTTTAGCTACTTCAGATATCCTCTAAGAAAACCAACACATAAATCCTTTAAAATTAGTAGTCATATTTGATAGTAGCTTGTTCACCAAAACTCGATAAGAATTTGATGAACTTTATTGTGAATTTGACAGGACATCTCTTATGGAAATAATGATTTTTCATATAAATCACATCCAAATTTTATCAAACAAGATATGAGATTAAGTATAATGTCTCTATCGAGATCGATCTATATAGTTTTTTCAATATATATTTAATATATATTTAGAAAATCATTTTCAATGAATTCGACACTTGACTTATAATTTAACTAATTTGATATTTAAATCATCAGATTATTATAAAATAAAATCATGGGTTTGTGGATACATAAATGAGATTTCATACTCATATTTTATTTTACATAAACTATTGATTTGATTGATCAGATCATTACTCCTTTAATTATCATGATTTATGTAGATAATAACATAGTTGCACAATAACATACAATATAATAGATTTCTCATAATCTTATGATTCAACTACTTAGATTCATATTATGAGAATTTTATTCATTAATTAACTTATCAATTGCATGTTTAGAATCATGACATTCATGATTCATATGTACGATTTTACTAATTACATCGTAATATGTATGTTATGTTTACATATGATACATTTATCATTCAGTCATATATGTGTATCGTTAAAATATAATTTATTGAATAGGATTATTCTTAATTGACCTTTAGTGATTTTGTCATCATTGAAACATGATGTCTTCATAACTCTAACACCTTTAGGATAATGTAATACTCAATGAATTATACATAAATGTATTTGTTTCAAACTACGTATAAATTGACCACTCACACTAACTAGATAAATAACATCATAATATATATGGGACATAAATAAGCCTCTTATCTAGTCTTTGATACACTTCCTTCTTTATCTCTCCAACTTTAGTTTCACCAAAATATAAGTTTTGGATCTATCAATATATTTCCTAGTTTACAAACAATTTTACCTAATTATTGTAAGAGATATGATAATGTCTTATTTGGAATGAACTACTTCAATTCCAAGACAAAAATTTAATCTTCCCAACAATATTATATGAAATTCTTTAGTTTGAAATTAGGCTGAATATTCATTTCCCTTTCCTTCATTGACAATCTTTAGTATGTTATCAATATATAATAACAAAATTATAGCTCCTACTCAAGATGAGTGTTTAACAAATATTGTATGATCATACTCACTTTAATATCATATCATGATCATAACTCTAGAGACTTGATCAAAGCAAGCCTTATGTAATTGTTTATGTATCTTCTTCAATTTACATATTATGCAATGAGTTAAATTACACTCATAACCTAGTAACATTTTCATGTAAGTTTCTTACTCAAGATCTTTATGTAAGAATCCATATTTGATATCAAACTAATATATATCTCAAATAAAGTAAATTTTTAATGATAATTGCACTCATTTTTGTTATGTGAATAAATGTCTCAAGGTAATTAATTCTATATATTTGAGTATATCTTCGGGTGACTAATTTGACCACATATCTCTCAAAAATCTATCCACAAGATGATTTATTATGTATACCCATTTGCATCCAACAACTTTATTTCTAGTTGGTAATTTCACTTACTCCTAAATGATATTCTTATACAAAGTTTTCAACTCGTTGCTCATAACTTGTTTCCACTCTTCGCAAGATGATGTTTTGACAATTATATTAAAAATATTAATTATATTTAAATTAACAAAAATAGGCTTCATGAAATAGTGAGAGATGATTCTAAGAAAGATAATGCATAATCAGATATAAGAGTTCTTTGTGTATTATTTACTTAACTAGGAAATAAGGATATGTTGATCCTATTCTTAGATGGTATCACATCTTCTAGTAAAATAACTAAGTGAGAATTTTATGTCTCATTAAATGATGTTTTTAGACAAACACATCTAAGGTATATATCTAGACATGCAATTTAAGTTGCACAATATACATCTACTTTTGCGAATGCATCTTACCAAATTTCACATTTTCCAACTAGGCATCAATGTGATAACAAGTCGCCTTGGAATGTGAAGAAGGTGAAGACCAAGTGTTGGTTAAAAAAAATATAATTAGAATTAGATAGTGGAGGCATAAGACTAAAAGATAAAGAATTGTCACTATTTCTTTTACCTTTTTTATCATCTTCCTAAAGATATAGAGGGACTGAAATAAGTTTTGAAGGTCACACAAATTGAAACACAATCTTTTTAATAGAGCATGATAACACTTATAACTTAAATTTAGTTTGAGAGTACCAAATAAAGTCACATGTTAATACTCAATGATATAATTTATCTCTCAAGTATCATGTATATGAATAAACATTGCACATCCAAAGACTTTAGTTATGAATTTAATTTTTAATATAATAATATTTTTATTAGACATGTAAATTTTAAGACCTCATAAGGAAGATTATTTTTTAAATGAGTAACAATTAAAAGTACTTTCTGTTGAAAAAGACTTGGGTATATGATTTTGGAAGAAAAGACCTCATTTTGCCACAAGTAAAAAATATTTTTTCTTTTCACCTACCCCATGTTACTATAGTATATTAACCTAAGAGGATTCATGTGTTAATATACTCAAGGATCTAATTCATTTATTATATTTAGAAAAATGATATAGATTTTATTTTAAAAGAATGTAATTATATAAATGAACCTTAAAATAGATATTTTAAATAAAAATATCAATAAAATATGAGTACAATCATCTATGATGTTTCACATTATTGTGCTTGATGGCTATAGAAGAAAACAATTGAGTTTTAAATATTAATTTATAAAAATTAAAATATTTATATTTTTAAAATTTGAAAACATTAATATTCACATTGTGGAACAAAGAAGTATATATTAGATATTATAAAAAAACAATGACAATATTTAATGAAACAACCAACTTTTCAAGTTTGATCAATAGAGTGTAAGACCTAATATATTGGGTGAAATACAAAGAGGGGGGGTGAATTGATCTTTCTATAATCTTAGATTTTCTTTATGAAGATTAATGTGTCAACACAGATTCTAACTATGTTCTCCAAATATATCTATGTATGAGTTTTCTCTCTCTACTCCTTTGAGTTCTCACATGATTTTCTCTCCCTCATTGTTAAAACAATCTTTTTATATTAGTTCACCCCTCACATGGTTACTTCTAGTCCCGAATGATTCTTTCTACTATGTTTTACTATGTCTCTTTGGAATACACGTTGAAATTTATGGAATTAGTAGCCCAATTGTTCAAGTTCAATCTCTACAGATCTAACCTCTTTCAAGTCAATTTGGGCTCAAGGCACCTCATGTCTTTGCCAAAACACTTATCTCCTCAAAACTCAATTACCTTAGAGCTTAATTTAGAGTTTTATTAATTAATTATAAGTGATTGTTTTGATCACCAGTAGTTGATGAAGATGAATGTAACAATCTACACATGTTTCAAGCTTGCAATTGAGGTAGATGCTCGTGGAATCTTTAAAACTTATTTTCCCAACTTCCTTTACTTACAAGTTATCATCTTCTAGTGGTTTCTTGAGTTTTACTCAAGAGATAAACACAAAAGGTTAGTTCAAATCTTTATAATTTTTCAAAATGTGTGGTAATGACTTTTGACTATTTCAAATTCTATAACTTTTTATTTCTTAGTATGTTCAATTTGAAATTTGAACTAGAGATTTATCTATCATAAAAGAATAACTTTTTATCGACATTGAGTTCAAATGCAAATGTTAAAGTAGTTTTTTTACCGTGTAAATAATTAATATGTCACCATCTAATTTTCAAGTTTGAGAATTATAAAAGTCTAATTAATATTTCAAACCTTTTTTTTCTTTTCATAATGCATGTGACTAAGCTTAAATAGCTACAACTAAATGATCATATAATATAGATAAATGAAGCAAAATAATAAATGTGATTTACCTATGTCATTTACTTATTTCAATATTTATTTTTCTAGCAAATATTCTTTTCATAAACATAGTGTTTCACTTATTCATCAAAACTTTTAATCTCAAGGTTAAATCCATCAGTTAATTGGGTATACATACTATCACGAGATAAATAATTCAATTGAATAAATAAAATATATTAAACAATTATAATAGACTCATAGGTAAAGTCTTAACTCTAATAATATATTTTCTCAGAAAATATATCAAAACACACTACATAAGGGCATCAACATAGAGTTTAATAGAAAATTGAATCACTTCCTTCCTAATGTGAGATTAAATTTGTTTCAAATAAGTAGAGTTTGTATCACTCCTTATCATGTTAATATTTTGTAATAGAATACACATGGTTTACCATAAAAATAAGATATTACAATCTAAATTAAAGTTAATTTTATTAATGAACATAATTTGTAATCAATTTATGAATATTAATCACATTATATTTTCAAAATATAAGTTATTATATTTTAATATTTATATTGCATAATATATTTTGAATTAACACAAAAGAATTAACATGGATTACAATGGTTTATAATAAAAAAATATGAGTTGGCAGAAAATAATAATTTTTGAAGTGTCTTAATGTTTTATCTTACATATAACATCTATTTTGTTGTTTAAAATTTATTTTGACAAAAGAAGAAATAGACAAAAATTGGACTCCATCCATATCTAGCCCAATAAGAAAGAGGTCCACTACAAAGAGTATAAAAGATGAGGAGAAAGAAAGAGAAGGGGGCCCTTGGTAAGGCATGAAGCCTTGTTAGTAGATTCTACTAGATGACACAAGAGAGCGGCGACATATGGCAGCTTGATAATAATGATAGTATGTAGCAAGTAGTGCACAATGAGCTATCCCCTATTTGTGGATTCCACTAGGTGACAAGGTAGAGTAGTGGCAAATGAGCTCTCCCTTGTTTGCAAATTTTATCGGGTGACATAATAGAGTGGTGGCAAACAAGTTATCCCTTATTTGTAGATTCTACTAGGTAACACAATAGTGTAGCTCTCCCTTGTAGCACATAACAAATTTTGTCTTGTCTACTATGTGACACAATAGAGTAAATGGCAGCACAATGACAACAACAATAACATGACATCTAACTTTTTATCATGCTTATTCCATGTTAGGTGACATAGTAGAAAAACAAAAAAACCCTCTCCTATCATCTGGTGGCAGACATGGCCCCTTGCCACCACAACACGAGGCCAAGGTGACAACGGAGATCCCACCCCCACGCCGACAACCAGATCGTGGATCCCGAGCGAGGACAAGGAACCCTAGGTTCCACTACACCACTTGAGGGGGCTTCCCAACCCTTGGGCCCACGTCGGGTCCATGGCAGGAAAGGACAGCCCACTCCATTTTGGGCCCTCATCTATCTTTACTTCCCCTCACCCCCCCTTCTCTTTTTGGGGCCACCCTTGTCAGGCCCAATAGACATTTGGGTTTTCCCCCGTGGTCCTTCACCCTTAGCCCATGTGGGCCCCTATATAAAGGGGTGGAGAGCCATCATTAAAGGGCGGCATATTTTGAATAGACGGATTATTTCGTAAATTTGGTTATAGGAATAGAGAGGGGAGGGGGGAAGGTTTGAGGGGTGGGGCACCGTCCGACTGACAATGTGTCCATATTGTTCCTGAGCAATCACCGCCACGCCACCGCCGTAGAGCCAGCGTCGTACTCACTGGAGCTCCTTGTCCTTTGCGCACTCCAAGCCTGACGCCGCGCTCCACGCCCCAATGGGCCGTGGTCATCATGCTCGCGAATCTTAGGAGCCTGGCCTCGAATCACTACGACCTTCTGCGAGTCCACCATGGTTTCGACTAGGAACGCCTCACGGAGCTCCGGATGTCAGGTCGTGTCACCATCCCCTCCCCAGCTCACCCGTAGGGTACTTGGCGCTGCTGCCAGCCTCTCCCCGAACAACATCACGTGTGCCGGCACACACGCCGGCACTATGTGTGGGCTGTCCACTGTGACCCCGGCCTCACTAGCCTCCAGTTGTGATGCCCCTGACCCACCGAATGTGCATAGGTCTCACTGTTGTCGACCTTGTGCTGGTATGAGGAGTCTCCCGCCCTCGCCGGCCAACCGAATCGTCCGCAGGTTAGCCCACTTTTCCTTTGTCAGTCTACTTTACCTCGCATAGTGCCTTCCCACCCCTAGTTCGCCATCGACGGACCTAGCTAGGAGGGATGGGACTGGTCACCTCTTGGGTGTGTGCCCTGATGTGCGCACGCCAGACCCGCTGCGTTGGCCGGTGAGCTCAAGTGGCAGTGGCGGTGCTGACGGTATCAGGTTATCCTCTCAACGGACGTGGATGAGGAGAACTTTTTGTGCCCCACCATGTCGACTCTGACGAGCATCTTCCGGCGCTGTTGCTCTCAACTCCTACTTACTTTTGCTCTTCCACCCTTAGTGACACATCCCTTCCCGCCATAGGGGGAGGCTCACCATCGGTCCTACATCATCGTCTCTATAAGATTTATTTGTCATTTCAACTTGTGTTCATCCCCTATTGATCCTTGGGTGACACAAAGATTAGAAGGAGACTCTTCCCCCTTATTCTCACTCTTTGTTAAGTGACACAGTAGAGAAACAAGAACCTCATGTTATTTTTCTTGACAATCTCTTTAGTACCTTCATTTGAGATCAGGTTTTTCTCTATTGATCTATAGGCAACAAAAGGACCAGAAAAGGTAAAGTTGTTTACTTAGGTTTTTCTTTATTTAGTTTTATTAATGAATACAAAACATTTCTTTTGTATGATCATCCCTAATGAAATCAACCTAAATTTCATTATACATTGCTAAAAATAGATTGATATTTCTAAAATTTCGTAATGAATGTAGTTATATATGTTTGTGCCTATCTAAATTTGTTTAATCTTGTGAAATGATTATGATTGATCAAAATGAAGAATATCACGGAGGGTAAAGTGAAGTAGCAAGATATATGTTTATTATACTTTATACAGTAGTTAAAGAGCCTTGATAGTAACAACCTTCTAATTACTAAGCCATAGAGCAATATGTGGAAAATAATATTAATGACATAAGAATCCAAGAAATTAAAGAGCAATTTGTGTTTAAGATAATCAATCAAGCAAGGAATGAAAACTCACCCTATTGAAGTAGAGAACATGTAGTTATAAATGTGACCATTAATCAAATATTAAGCTTAATGACTTATAATTGTTTCTAGAGGTTGTTCAATCGAAATATAAGTGTGACCATTAATATTTGTTTGTGAGCTATAATGTGAAGGTCTCTCATGGAGTTATTAACACACTTCACAAGTGTGACATACTACATTACAATAAGCATGCCATAAAATAACCTTATTCTCATTGTTTGGTTTTTAATATTTTCGTAATTTTTTGTTAGATGGAATTGAGATTTACCTTTTCCTAAATTTTCACCTATGAGTATAAATCTGGTATTATTAATATTATCATGATATCAACATTAGGAGTCTTTGGCTCTCTTCTCATCTAAATAAGAGCATTACTTCATGTAATAGTGGTGCTTTTTCTTGGCTAAGAATATGAACTCTTGACTGATCAAACTAGGAATTCATACTAGGTACTCATATATTTTTGTTATCTCCATTATATCTCCATATGTCGCCCCTTCTATTATATCATCTAAATAACTCACTTTATATTGATTGGACTCCTACCATAAGGTCTGATTTGTATATTATATCATTAATTTTTATTTTTATTTCAAATTTATCATTTTTCAATTTTGATTCATATAATTGAGTCTCATCATTCCATCTAGAGTAATTTTGATGTAGATTTTCATAAATATCATTGACTATGGAAAGATATAAACATGTTATCCTAAGTTCAAGGGGTCACTATGATACATAATTGTGTCAAAAAAAATTAATCAAGCTAATTCTAAATGTAAAAAATTGTTATCGCAAATTTGTGGTCCTAGATTTTAATAGGTGGCTCATAAGTCCTTTAATTTTCAATGTAATTCCAACTTTTTGGAACCATTTAAATTAATTTTGACCATCAAAATGACTTGCCTATCAGATCACAAGTTGTTCCAAGTAGGAATTTTTTTATCTTACCCTATCACTTGGTTCCTCTCTATGCCTGAATTGATTTCCAACATTATAGTATAATGTTACATTGTAATCTCAACCACTACTATCCTCTAATATCAATCACAATAAATATAAAAAATGATCTCAAATTAATCTATGAATGTGTATGTTAGACTTTCTTGGAACAATTTGATTGTGCAAAACAAATAATATGTCCAAATAAAACTCTCAAGCAGATAACAATGTGTGCCTACAATACCAAGGTGGAGAATTGTGCAAAGAAACAACTCATGATAGATGAAAAAGTATGAGTCAATTCATATTCTTCACAACTCATGAAGGGAAAATGATGACATCTAAAGAGAAAAAAAGAGCAAAAGCTAAAGTATACTTATTTATAAGGCTTTAATACCATGTTAAATCCATGTGGGTTGGAAAACCATACACGCTCTCATCCCCTATTCAAGGAATCATGTGATGGAGAGGAGAGATAGTGCAATGAGAGAGAGAGAGAGAGAGAGAGAGAGATGGGACTTGTATGTTTGCCAACTTGTAAGTTATAGAGTGGGCAGATTAGATTGGACTAAACCAATCTGGCCTAGACTGTCTAAAAATAGAAGAACGACTGAAAAATAAAAAAAAGATGAAATGATACAAAAATAAAGGAAGAATATAGCATGCTTAACACACACTAACCCTGGCTTTTTTGGCAATATTCTCTTTCCTATTTTCTAAGACATCTATTAATCTCAAAAAAAATTTCATTGATTTTTTTTCCTATTCTTAGATTTAAAGCCCTCTTTTAGAATTCTAGTTATATATGGGACCAGGTCTACACCAACACATTAGTTCTCTCTCTCTCTCTCTCTCTCTCTCTCTCTCTCTCTCTCTCTCTCTCTCTCTCTCTCTCTCTCTCTCTCTCTCTCTCTCTCTCTCTCTCTCTCTCTCTCTCTCTCTCTCACACACACACACACACACACTCAAATAGGTGAATATGGAGGGTAGAAGGCTATGTAACACCATGACTCAAATGGCAAGGAAAAGGTTATTCAAGAAGGTGAGAAAGACGATGATAGTGATATTGATAAAAATTTGATGGATTTTTTTCCTTCAAGTAGGAGAACGATTAAGAGTGATGACTTAAAACGATTATCATATATTAAATGATAATTTAGGGAAGTAGTCCATTGTTGTGTGCATCAATTGATCCTTTTGTATTGTTATAAGTTTTTAAATACCACATTTTAATAAATAACAAAAAATGTGTATTTTTATTCCTTGAAAGTATTTTTGGATGTAACAGACCTCATATGATTGCCATCTAATAAAAACAATAAATAAACACCAAAGTCATGGAAATAATTTCCAACATTGAACTTGTTTCTTTTCAAGTCAATTTGTTTAAATGACAAAGACATCTCACGATGTTATTTTCCCAAGGTGGCAAATAATCACACAAACATGTGTATATGATTTAACATGCGATGGTATATTGCCGGTTTTTATTTAGCAATAAATGCTTATCTACATGATAGAGTATAACCCTTGCGGTAGATAGAATAGCACATATATATGTGTGTGTGTGTGTCCCTCATCAATGCTTAGAGTACAGTAAAGTATACTTTTTAACTGGGGTCTCAAATAGATAGAACAGAGCACATCTCTCTCTCTCTCTCTCTCTCTCTCTCTCTCTCTCTCTCCTCCCGTCCCTCCCTCCCTCCCTCCCTCCCTCCCTCCCTCCCCGCTCAACAGCCCAGGTGCGGTGGATCCGCGACCCTTAACACTTTAATTTTATTTGAAAATTCATCGCAGATCTACCGGGTCTGTTGACTTTCCAGCCACTTGTTGCCGCATACGCCGCCGCCGCCGCCACCGCTTCTGCCAACTTAGCTCTGCTATCGCCGATGATGCCTCAAAATATTCGAGACATTGCTCTTATCCTAATTCTTTCCGTAATCAGTGCCCTAACCTCGAAAAATACGATATTCATTAGTTACACTATGCAATTATCTCCGTATCCTTGCCACTACCAACCTTAATTATAAATATCACTAGCAATCTCTCTCTCTCTCCTCCTTTCTGAACTGAAACACTGTCGCCCCTCTCTCTACCCCACATTATCCTCTCTCTCTCTCTCTCTCTCTCTCTCTCTCTCTCTCTCTCTCTCTCTCTCTCTCTCTCTCTCTCTCTCTCTCTCTCTCTCTCTCTCTCGCTCTCTCTCTATCTCTCTCTCTCTCTATCTATCTATCTATCTATCTCTTTTTATCTCTCTCTCTTCACTCTCTCTCTATCTCTCGATCTCTCTCCCCCTCTGCCTCCTCATTTATGAACTGAAACCCTGTGGCCCCTCTCTCTAATCCTTTATTCATGGAGGATTTATTAAATGTGAAGATGTATATGAAGAAATGTTATACTTAAAAGGTATAATACCAATTACGTGGCCTTACTCGCGTGTACATATCGTGATTGGAAAATTACCAAGGAGCTCCCCTTCCGTCTGTCCGATTTTAAGAGGCACGCTGCTCACGTGCATCGAGGAACACGTGCTGCGGGCGTCGATCCGTTCGCGCGGGTAGTCAACTGCTGAATCCCGCTTATCAGAGTCGCCTCTCTCTCACTCACTCTATCTCTCTCTCTCTCTCTTCCTCTCTCATTCTCTCTCATTTTCTCTCTTCCTCTCTCGCTCTTTCTCTCTCTCCCTCTCATCATCTCCCGCTCTCTCTCTCTCGGTCTACCCCCGCTACGATAAATAGCAGAAGAGCCTGCTGCACGACCCCCTTCCCTCTCTCTCTCTCTCTCTCTCTCTCTGTCGCTCCCTCTCTCTCTCATGTTCTGGCTTCTCCTTGAAGTCTCATTGCTTCATACGCACGCACATTCCATTTTCTGCTTCTGGTTTGCATGATAACTCGCATTTAGGGATTTGAACGAACTGGCAATGGTCGTGGACTGAGGGCTCGCTCGTTGCGTGAGAGCCGTCGTCGTCGTCGTCCTCGGCCGGAGGTGGCGGCGAAGATGGTGATCACGATCAACAGCCCCGTGACGCCCGGACAGGTGCGCTGATTTTCCGATCTCAATGTGCAATTAGTTTTTCCTATGTCGCTCTCTGGATGCATGTTTTTGGGGCTGGAGACGGAGTTTCTACCTGCCATGGACGGTGCTCCCTTGCAGGGGCCATTCTGTCATTTCCTAAGCAGATCGTGACCATTCTACATGCAATTGGCTGCTGCATGGTCCGACCGTGCCCGGCACGGTGGGCGCCGCCTGACTCGGCAGCCGCAGGGCGGCGGCGCCACCAGGGGCCGCCGAAACACTCTTTCTTCTGTCCATTTGGGAGGATCATTTCCTTCTTTACTTCTGTCCACAATGTCTGATAGTTATAGCGTTAGATGTCATCTTTTAATCCAATGGCTTACTTTCATATGAAAGCATTGGGCAGCATTCTGGATCCTATCGTGGGATTACCCATTGACTTCCTAGTTATACTGCCGCAAAAATGGCGGCTGATTGATTAGTCTCCGTTTTTTTTCTATTCTTTCACCCAGTGGGTTCGACGATTTGTGTCTCATGGCAGATGTCCGTTTTCATCGGGATCATCCTGGTCTGGGCGGCGTGGCTATATGCAGAATGGCTGGAGCACAGAAAGATCTCGAGAGCGTCGAAAATGTCAGTTTCATGGATGTTCATATTCACCATTGCCGTTCTGATGCAAATAATGTTTACTTTTCGTATGCTTGACCAGAAATCTGCTTTCCATGTCAAAATTTTGGTTAGTACTCATGTTGTATGTGTTATATTAAGTATTTAGGCCAGTTTTTCTATTAATATAAAATAAATAACATGAAATAACTTATTTAGATGACGTTGATGAGACATAATTCCTGTTTTTAGAATGATTGGCAAGGTCTTTAGTAGAACACTCGGACAGAAAAGAAAGCATGCACAAAGAAGGGATGGTGGTTTAGGGAGAGCATGAGAACAGTCTAAACCTACCCCAATTACCCAACGTTTAAATGCAGGAAAATCTGAATCAGTTCGCGAGCTCTCAACCATAGACAGTGCCAAATCTATTGAAAGTAGAAGAATCTTGTCCTCGAAGACCTCTAGATGATTATCCAGACGATTAAATCTCTGCAACCCAACCTTGCCGTCAACGTTCTACAGCATGAAAACTCTTCCAGTGAATAGAGTTTTTTCCATAGTAGTTTTGTAACCATGAGCTTGATGGTGTTCTGAGCAGATTCACCCATTAAATAAAAGTTGATCATAATTGAATATATCTAAATATCACAATAGTGAACTGTGTAAAATATTTGAATATCTAGTAAAGACGAGATTGCCGATCTTGAACGTTTAGTCATGAGTCAGACAGCAATTAGATGGAATTTAGAACGCGAGTCTAGTATGGACGTTTATAATCAACTCAATTGGCATAACTTCTGGAAATTTTTCCATCAAGTTGGAACAAAAAGCCCTAAAATGATACCCAACTTTGTTTCCAATTCCCATTATTAATGTAGCCAAATCATTTTATGTACTTAATTTATCATTTCTTGAGCGGTATAAAGAAGAATAAAAAACCAGAATCGGCAAGATGACGAAAAAGGCAATGAAATCAACTAGCTGTGTGTGTGTGTGTGTGTGTGTGTGTGTGTGTGAAAATTTATATATTTCCTGTTTGATCATTTATTTCTTGTTTCACCGACAGCAGAGTCACAGGGACTGAACAAGCAGCTTTACTGGAAGGAGAGCCAGGGCAAGCAGCAAACAAAGCTCGCATCTCATCGATAAAGGGCGCCCTGAGAAGGTCTGTTTCTGCTACTTCGTCATTAATATGAATTGGTAAAAGTTTGGCATATGATTACAAGTGTGTTCCTTCAGATTCTTGCTAATGGATAGCTCAATCTTCATTGACAACCGGGCAACATTGAGGGCAATGTAAGTTGGAACACATGTAGAACCTTATTTGGGTAATTTCTGATTTCATCTACGAAGATAATGCTTGCAAATTGTGTCATTCAGGTCTGAATTCGGACTTTGGCTGGCTTACTTCTACTTGTGTGATCGCACGGATTTCTTCGGGCATTCTAGCAAGGTGATATTTCACTTCTCTGAAAGACTGAACCACAATCAGTCAGTAAAAACCATGTAAAGAACTTGGGTTTGCTTCGATGTTTGACTCACTGATTGTGACAGAAGTTACTTAGACTTGTTTGGCAGCGACAAGGCTCAATCTTAGTTCTTACTGAAAAGAACGCAGAAGAAACCTAACTGGATTCCTTTCGGCACTGAGCCCTCAATCTGATATCATTTTGGGATAAAAAAAATACTAATAGAATGGAGATGGGATACCAAAGAGACGAGACAGGGAAGAAGAGGTAGCAGCGATCTCCCAGCAACTGGGTTTATTTTCCCTTTTTCTTTTCTGGAAATTGAAAAAGGATGGCGTTATTTTCTTGGAAAAATAATTTTGATAATAGATTTTTTATATTTTTAAAACTCATCTAAGGGCTAAATTTTTTTGCAAAATGTGACCATTTTGGCTGCCTATAAGGGGACCAATAGTGTCCAAGAACACAGTAGCTACAATGCTGTTTATTGCGAATAATAGAATTGAAGTCAACTCTATATTCTAAAGGCATCATCCATAGGAGCTATTTATTTTCTGGCACTTCAATTCTCTTTGTGATGTCATTCGTACGCAGACCCACAGTTCTTCTTGTTTCAGAGTTACAGCCGCGATCTCTTCCTGTTCCTCTACTCCCTTCTTGTGATAGTCGCCGCAGTGACCTCTTTCAAGCTTCTCAACGACAAGTCCCTGTTGTCGGCGAAGTCAATGCTCTACCTTAATAGGCACCAGACCGAGGAATGGAAGGGGTGGATGCAGGTCGGTCCTCTCTAACCGTTGACTTGTTGTTTTATAATGGAAGATTATATTTCGGGGAAGTGAGTTCTTGCTCGCATGACATCATGGGTCATGATTCGAGCAAATTTTTTTTCCTTTTCAGGTAATGTTCCTGATGTACCACTATTTCTCTGCATCGGAGATCTACAATGCCGTCCGCATCTTTATCGCGGGTTATGTTTGGATGACCGGATTTGGGAACTTCTCCTACTACTATGTCCGAAAGGACTTCAGCCTCACGCGGTTTGCTCAGGTCAACGCCTCCCCCCTTCTGATGGATTTCCCAAATTGACAGCTGCACCCCCCCCCCCCAAATGCATTGAGTGACCGTCGGGCTTCTTTTCTCTCTCCCGTTGACCAGATGATGTGGCGGCTGAATTTCTTCGTCGCCTTCTGCTGCATCGTCCTCGACAATGACTACATGCTGTATTATATCTGCCCCATGCACACCCTCTTCACTCTCATGGTCTATGCTGCCCTCGGGATCATGAACAAGTACAACGAGGTGGGGCTGGTCATCGGGACCAAGATCGCCGCCTGTTTCCTGGTCGTGGTCGTCATCTGGGAGATCCCTGGAGTATTTGAATGGGTGTGGAGGCCATTGACTTTCCTCCTCGGTCAGTCCTCTCACTACTCTGCTCAATTCAGGAGGTTCTTGACCGGGTGCGGTGGAAGTCGTTGACTTTCCGCCTCATCCGGGCTCCTTGTTTTCACCTTTACAAGTGCTATGCCCCTCTCATTACCGGACAAAATTTAGGGGTTCTTTTCTGAATAGGGTGTGGTGGAAGTCGGTGGCTTTCCGCCTCAGCTATTCTCTTTGTTTTCACCATTACAAGTGCTACGCCCTCTCATTACAAGTCAAAGCCTCAGGGTTCTTTCTCTTTTATAACCAGTTCCTCAATTTCCCTATATCGGTGCCTGTATCATCATTTGTTATGCAATTCCCAGCTTTTTCAACGGGTGTTAGGAGCCCGTTGACTTTTCTCCTTCAGCCCGCTCCTTCATTTCTCTTTATTTATCCATCCTTGCTTGTCTCCTCTTTAACTTTTCAAACGTCTGCGGAGCCCGTTGACCAACCCAATTGGTCAGCTCCCTTTTCTCTCTTCATCTATGCTCAATTTCTCATCCTCTTGATTTTCCACTGCAGGTTACACCAATCCAGATCCTCTCAGCAAGAGATATCCCGCCCTGCATGAGTGGCACTTTCGGTCGGGCCTTGATCGCTATATTTGGATCTTGGGAATGATCTACGCCTACTTCCACCCCACTGTAAGTCTGAAGTATTTTCATGAACAGATCCAGCCTCATGATGATGACGATGATAGTGATAATGATAACGATGATTACAATGAAAATGATAATAATAAGGATAATGATGATAATGATGACAATGATAATAATGATTACGATGATGATGATAATGATAATGATGATTACAATGACGATGATAATGATAAGGACGATGATAATGATGATGATGATGATGATGAAAAATTATCTTGAATCTCTCAGGTTGAGAAGTGGATGGAGAAGTTAGAAGAATCCCGAGCGAAGATTAGGGTCACAGTCAAAACTGTCATCATGGCGATCTCGCTACTAGTATACGTCTTGACTATTTTTCATATCAAAAAAATTATATATGAAAATAAAGTTTTGAATTATTTTTCACTTCTTTCAACCTTTTTTGGCATGAATGCAGGCTCTATATTTCTGGTATGAAGGTGTATACAAACTGGATAAGTACACCTACAACAGATACCATCCCTACACTTCATGGATCCCAATAAGGTAAAAATCTTATTCTTTCTGTTCTCATTCACCGCTCATTTTTTTTGGCTGACACCCCTGCCTCTCTCTCTCTCTCTCTCTCTCATGACCCAGCGCTTACATCTGTCTGAGGAACATCACCCAAAAACTCCGGAGGTCGTCGTTGACCCTCTTCGTGTAAGTGGGCCCCAATCTCCTCACCATGACTAAGATATAAATAGAAATAATTAATTCATTAAGTAATTAAGTGATGATGATGATGATGATGATGATGGTGTTTATGGTGTAGGTGGCTGGGCAAGATTACCCTGGAGACCTACATCTCTCAGTTCCACATCTGGTTGAGGTACGCCCACTTCTGTCTCTACAGCCCTGGATGTGTCATTGATCTCTGTGGGCCCCCCCTAGAACCACTACCCGAGTTGACTGCGTTGAAGGTCCGGAGTGCCCAACGGTCAGCCACGGCGTCTCCTCTCCCTCCTCCCCGGCTATCCGATGATGAACTTCCTCCTCTCCACCGCCATCTACATCACGGTAAGCTCTCTCTCTCTCTCTCTCTCTCTCTCTCTCTCTCTACACCTCAAGATCATTTTCGCTATACGTGCATGATTCCTGCAAAGGTCACGTAGATACGCCTGAAGTCAACCCCGTGGAACCCCTTCAAAGCCCTCCATTACCTCTCTCTCTCTCTCTCTCTCTCATCGGCTGGCTTCTCTGGGCAGGTCTCGTACCGGATATTCGAGGTGACCAACAAGCTGAAGGCGACCTTTGTGCCGAGCGGGGACAGCCGCCGGCTGCTGTACCACAGCGCCGCCGCGGGGGCCGCCTCCGCCGTCTTGTATTCTCTCTGCTTCCTCCTCCAGGGCACCTCCGTACCCCCCGCTTGAACTATTCATATATCTTATTTCAGATATATAGAGAGAGAGAGAAAGAGAGAGAGAGAGAGAGATAGATCAGTGGTTCTGCGCTCCCTCTCTCTCTCTGAAATGGCTCCCCATTTGGTTCCCTTCCCTTCTGAGCGCAGTAAAGGTGAAGATGGGGCCCCTGTAAGCCGATTCAAGAGGGTCAATCCAGCCATATGTATCCACAAGACCACCTACCGTTCCTCAACAATGAAGAGGAACCCACGACCGGCGGCGCGCCGCCGCCGCCGCCGCCGAAGAGCCAGAACGGACGGAATTGCGCCGCCAGAAACCCACACTAGATCCCCTCCTTAAGGCGCCCGCCTCCTTGCTTCCCCCTTGCAGCTAGCTTCCTCTAAGTAAATACCTCAGCCTCCCAAAGTTCACATCAGGCGGCGAATCGCCCGCCAAGGGGGGCCTCACACCCCCCCGGCCCCCACCGGAGACCCAAGAATATCGTGGCACCACCGCCGCCACCTGCCGCCGGGGAAGAATATCAGGCCGCCGAGGCCTTGCGGTCCCTGCTCTCGGCTTTCTCGCGCTCGCGCTTGTTGTAGAGCCGCTCGAGGACCCGCTTCGCCTCGCACGGTGGGAAGTTGCTCAGGTCGTAGTAGTGCGGCGCAATGTCCACCAGCCTGCGAATAATCCACCCGGCCCATCGGTAGGTAACGAAGAAGACTTTCACCAAGAAGTGGGTTGACTTTTATAACCGGAAGCACTACAAACCGGAGGTGAAAAACAACCAAAACCCACGATCTGGAACATGATTTTGCGCGAATGGGCAACCAGAAGTGGGTTGACTCTTATAACCAGAAAAGTATGGTTGACCCTTTGGTGTAAAAATAGTAAAGATTGTGAGGAATGCAGGGAGGGATCACGGGCATGGGATGCTGGAGGAGCGGCGGATCTATGGGAAGCCAGAGTGGAGCGAGAAAGTCAACGACGAGGAGAGATCTACTCACCACTCCCCGCGAACATCGGTGACGGTGCGAATGAAGTTTCTGCTGGTCAAGACGAACTCGTTGTAGATGACCCACTCCGGCTTTTGATCCAGACACGTCGAGGGGTGCAGGTGGACGACCTAATGGCACAGAGAGGGCACCTCTTGAGGTCAGAGAGAGAGAGAGAGAGAGAGAGAGAGAGAGAGAGAGAGTAGAGAGAGGGCCGTGGGGGGTCCACCTGGTTGTCCTTGGCGGTCAAGTAATGGCCGGTGCGCTCAAGATGAGCCACCTGCATGAAGTAACCAGAGAGCAACGACTTCCTGATGTTCGTGTAGTAGTCACGGCTGTTGAAGTCCGTGCTGCACAGCTTGAGGTTGAACCTCGCCATGATGCGGACGAGCTGCTGCCTCACATTGTCGGCAGACTTCATCGCCCTCTGGTTGACGAAGTTCTCGTAGCACCACGAGGGATCCTCGTCTGCCATGCCATTTTCGAAACAGGACCATCAGAGCCAGAGACCAGGATGATGATGATGATGATGATGACGATGATAATAATAATAATTAAAAAAAACAGAGAGAGAGAGAGCTGCAAGAAGAGATCGGAGCCCTCACTGTTCTGCTTGTAGGCGTGGTAGACGTTGAGAAGAGTCAGGTGATCCCCATTGCTGTGCCCAAACCGAGCTTTCGCCTCATCTGCAGCTTTCTGGGCCTCCCGAGGCCGGAGAAAGCAATTGGGTACTAGATAAAGAAATTGGTCATCACAGAAGAGGCCCAGGGGAGGTCAGCAGATGCATAGAGGCGAGATGACACCATTCGCTTCATGAGAGAATAACTGAGAAACTGCAACTATCTGAATCAGCACTTTGGTTTAAAATAGAATAGAAGCCCATAAGCGTCGTGCCGACTGACCGATGACGCAAGTCAACGGCCAGAAAGGACGAGCCAAGTGCATACGTGGGCGCAACCAGAAAGACAAGTAATTTAAAAATAACCTGATAACAACAAGAAAATAAATATTCAAATGTTTTTTATTAAAGTTTCCGAGATGTAAAGAATTTGAAATAAATTATTTCCAACTATAAACACTTTTTTCCAGCTGAGGATGCATGAAGTTGTAGCGCCATATGAAGCTACAGCATCACCCACGTGATTAACGACGAGTAAAAAAAAATCTATTAACATTTTTTATTAAATTACTGAGATGTGGCCATCACACGACGCACATGCTGCAAGTGCAGCACTAACCTCCGACCGAGCAAGCAAAGCGACCCAATGCACCCAAATTAGGATAGAAAGGAGCACCTGAAGCACACTGCGAAGCTCTTACCTGAGAGCATAGCAGATATAGAGAGTATCTCGTTGGAGCAATTGAACTCAGGGCTGACAACAAGCATTTTGGACATTTGAGGATCCAAGGGGAATTCACTCATTATCTCCCCCAATTTGGTCAAGTTCCCATCATCATCCAGGGCACCCAAGTAGTTCAAGACCTCCAACGCCCTCATCAAGGTCTCAGGGGCGGGGGGATCCATGAAGTCAAAATGAACTAGATCGTCGATGCCAAGCTTCTTCAGAGTGAGAACTGTGTTTGCCAGGTTTGATCGGAGAATCTCAGGATAGGTCTGTGGTTGAAGATCATTATGGAAGCTTTTCTCGGTGTACAGTCTAAAGCACTTCCCAGGCTGCGTTCTTCCAGCACGCCCTGCCCGCTGATGAGCACTTGCCTTTGATATAGGAGAGACTAACAATGACTCGACACGTATCCGGGGGTTATAAACCTTCTGCTTTGAAAAACCAGGATCGATCACATAGACTATGCCGTCAATGGTCAATGATGTCTCTGCAATATTGGTAGACACAACAATCTTCCTCCCAGGAGGGCCTCCTTCCTTAAGTGGGGCTGGAGCAGGCTCAAATATCTTCTGCTGCATTGCGGGAGGTAAAGTTGAGTACAGCGGAACTACTTTCACGGGACCCACTTGATCACCCAAATTATTAACCTCCTTCGTTATTTTCCTGCAAGCATCCTCAATCTCCTCCTCTCCAGTGAGAAAAACCAGGATGTCACCTGCGGGTTCGCACATATGTATCTGCACGACAGTTCTAATGCCAGCTTCCAGGTAGTCCCTCTCCGGTTCCTGGGTGTAGAAAATTTCGACAGGATGGAGCCTTCCAGGCACTTTCATCAGCGGTGCACCACTGAAGTAACCCTGAAATTTCTCAGCTTCAAGTGTGGCACTCATCACTACCAGTTTCATGTCCGGCCTGTTTTTAAGCACTTCCTTCAAGAGCCCGAATAGAACATCGGTTGCCAATGTGCGCTCATGGGCCTCGTCAAGAATTATCACCTTGTATCTCTCCAGAAGTGGATCTGCCATTGCCTCTCTTAAAAGCATACCATCAGTTAAGTACCTGAGGTGATTTGCAAATGGGGGTCAGAAATAAAAAGGGGAGCATAGACTAGAAGAAAAATATAGGCGATCACTAGCAAGACTGAAAAGCAAGCTACGTAAAGCTCTCCACAAGGAGCATCTGCTCGCACAGAAAGCACTTCAAACATCGGAACATACTTAAGCATCGTTTTATTGCTACTGCAATCTTCAAAACGTATACTGTAACCAACTTCTTCACCGATTGTCACATCCATCTCTTCTGCAACACGACGGGAAACAGACATTGCAGCCACTCTACGAGGTTGTGTGCAAGCAACCATCGGGCGTTTGCCAGCGTCATCAAGCTCCAAGACAAACTGGGGAATCTGTCGAGTAAAAACAATGGTCTATCAGCACTCTCAACTGACATGAAACTAAATAAATGCAACCAAAATAAGATATCGATCAGTAATGAAGTCAAGATGCCAACATTAGCAACAAATATTAAAAACTGAGGCCATTTAAACCACTGGCCATAATCTCCCTATGTTCTGCCAACATCATCTCCGCTATGAAAAGCAAGCAAGCTTTCATCTTGAATTTATGTATCATGGACACCGACAGCAGAGACAAAATGACCGCATTAGATGGACGTATATGAAGGGCATATCCATAAAGAAATGTTTATATCCCACACAATCAACTAAAACCCGAATATCACAAAGGAACAGCTGTACATATCCATTTCAGAAATTAAAATATAAAACTTGGAACTGAATCTCACTCAGTATTTTACTGATTACTGAAGGTCCTAACAACATCAAATCTGAGAAATGTTTAGTTCGTATTGATCTATTTCGATAACCAATGCTACTGGTTAGGCCTTTAATTATATCTGTCCACCACTAATGAGGGCGGCAGAAATAGAATTTCTCGAAAAACTGGACTGCCCCCATCTTTCTAGGCCCCGTTCCCCCTAGTTTCTCTCCATGCTTACTCTCAAAGCACTAGATATTTTCTACCCATTCCTACTTCAACCACCTATCTCTCCACCTTTTACTCATTACCTCCTTCCTAACTTTTCTTCTCCAACAGTATTTGCCCTCTCCACTCGAGTCTCTCCATCTGACCTCTCCCATAGCTGGGCCAAACTCTTCCTTAAGAGATAATTATCACTCACCATTTTCAGTCTAACCTTGTATCAACCAGAATTAAAACGATGCCAGAATAAGATCAGCCTTTAACGAACAGTTTATCGAGAAGCCAAAGATATCAGGATTACAAATGTTTGATGATTACGTGGACAACTCCAAAGCAGCATGCCACTGCTCTAGAAGACAAAAGTTAGGGTGCCTAGAATTTGACCATTTGATCAATCAACCTGCTACTGATAGCATATGCACTATAATTCATTTCAATGATAATTGATGCTTTGGGTCAACTCAGGCCGTCTGATCTCGAAACATAACTAAATGAACACCAGACTTCCCATGGCAACATGATCCATCTGCATAACGTGATTTTTCAGGATCAATGCATGCGATGAAAACGAAATGAAAAACTACTACTACCGACCGAGTGCCATGGATCCATGTCCTTGATGGGTTATTTATCTATTATGGGACGCATATCCCAACTCTCAGTCCTAGAATATTGAAATTTTTTCGTCCTCCGTTCAGATTCCCTAACTGTCAGGGAGGCCAAGCGCGTCCACTGGAAAACACCAACTTTAGAGTGAGACATCAAACTTCAGGCGGGGTCCTAGATAAACTAGCGTGTATTCTTTTCTGCCACGCGAATGCAATATACGACGCGACAACTCACAATCCATCAACAGCGTAGATTATCATCGAGAAGCAATTCGGAGGCCAAAAGAATGGAATGAATGATGGGACCTGGGTCGTCTTTCCGCTTCCCGTCTCGCCCACGAGGATGAGGGTCTGGTTGGCCTTCACCGCATCGAGGAACTCGTCCTTCTGCAGCCACACGGGAAGCGTCTTCCGCTTCTCCAGGATCTCATAGTAGCGCTGCGAGTATGGACGCCCCGTCCACCGATTCGTTCCCGGGGGAGTAGCCGCCCGACCAGCGGCGCCATTCGCCTTTGTCAACTTCGACACCGAGGTGTCGTCCACCACGTCGAAGAGGCTCACCTTCCGCTTCCTCTCCGTCGCCATTACCGCCTCGGACCCCTGCAGCTCGCCCCGTCGGCGGCCAACCCGATCCCCAGCGGCCCCGCGAAGCTCTGCAGGCCCTGGATTAGGGTTCCGTCAGGTAGGGGAACGTCTCAGAGGAAAACCCTAGTTTTCGGCAGGAAACTGCTGGCAGAAGCGGGAGCAGCGTACCCGAGGTATTTATACCATGGCGAGGACTGGAGCCAATGGGGGAGCTAGGAAGCAGAAATAGCATACTATATTGACAAAAATACCCTCAAATATTTACAAGCAAGAACGGCCCAGTTAACTACCCCACGTTTGGTATATCTTGTCGATACAGCAGATTCACAGAATCGGATTTTAGAATCATCCACCTTGGAATCACCTCTCGGGCAATCGATTCGAACCCGAGACAAATGTAGAAGGCCGGGTTATGGGCCAAATATCTATTGAGCCGGCCGATTTAGTAACTTCGAATTAAATGGGTCATATATTTGCCGAGGCCGCTCAAAATATGGGCTTTTACGGCCCATTAACCCCTTCCCAACCGAGAGCCCATAATAACAGTCACATGATGAGGAACAGCTAATCCCCTGAGAGTTCCACATTAGAGAGAGATGAGAGAGAAGGAGAGCAACAGTCACATGGTCATAAACAGCTGAACCAACTGAGAGTTCTAAACAAGAGAGAGAAAGGTGAGAGGGAAGGAAAGAAAAACAGTCATCCGATGAAGAACAGATAACCCCCTCAGAGTTCCACATTAGAGGGAGAGGGAGAGGGAGAGGGAGAGGGGGAGAGAGAGAGATGTTAGATAAAAACAGTCGATGAACAGATAAATCACCTTAGAGTTCCAAATAAGTAAGAGAGAGAAAAACAGTCACATGATGATGAACGCTAATCCCCTAAGAGTTCCAAATAAGTAAGAGAGAGAAAGATAGACAGATGAGAGAGAGAGAGAGAGAGAGAGAGAGAGGGGGAGGCAGGCTTCCTAATGAGGCGTCGGCACCTGAAACCTCCCTCCTCTTCATCCACAAAAGATCCTACTTTTACAGGGGGCGGGGGGAAGCCGCTGGGCCCCCCATGCTCCTCCGGCTATCGTCCTCCGCCGCCGCCAGCAGCGGCGGAGGCCCGGATCTCACCGCCGTTAGGGTTGCAGGAGCCTGGTGGCGCCGGATTCGCCGGCGTTACCCCATCACCGCCGCTTCGGTGGCCTCTCATCGTCCTCATCCTCCGACTCGCTCCTCGTCGTCCTCTTGCTCCTCCCCGCCGTCGTGCCGCCGTCACCGTCACCGTCACCGTCATCTTCGTCGTCGTCGTCGTCGTCGTCTTCGTCGTCATCGTCCTCCTCCTCCTCGCCGGAGTCATCGACCTCCACGCGGCCCACCGGCTGGGCCGAGAAACCACCGCCCGGCTCCTAGAACAAGCTCAATAAGAGACCCGATCCAAGAAAATTTTCCCGCAGATTCTTGAACAAAAGGTAGAAGATCGATCGTTCTTGAAGAAAACGGAATAAAAATATTCTCACCCACAGTAATTTTGGCGAAATCCGATAAATACTACATCGATGATGCTGCAAGATCTAAGATCTACCGTCCTGAAATAAATGATGCTGTTCGAGGGAAAAAAAAATTACATATATATATATATATATATATATATGTCACAAGGAAAAAGGAAAAATGGAAAGAACAGAAGACCCGAGATTCCTGGATCGAAGTCTTCTTTCTGGGAATAAAACAAGTTCTGGAAAACGGGGACGAAATTATAGCAACAACGGAGTCTCCAAAACATGACAGAAGAAAAGGATTAAACACCGATAAGCAGAAGAACATTTAAAAGGGGGCAAATGGAGCGAGGGAGATCATGAGGCGAAGTGTGCCAGATCTGGAATGAAAAGAAGCACAATTGAAAGGATAGATGATGAGGAGAAGTTCCGAGAATGGCTAGGTTTGGATCCAAATACAGATTTGAACAGAAACCTTCGAGCTTTGCGCCGGGGAAAGTCAGGCGGATCCCCGTGCCAAACTTGAGGAAGAAACAGGAAGAACAGGGAAGATCGGTGTTCGACGACAGATGTGCAGCACGGACTATGATTAACCGTGGAACGAAAGAACAACAGTAGATGTCGAAGAAGAACGACAAAAATCTACGAAGCAGGTGAGAGATTAGAAGAGAAACGGATAGCAAAATAAGATCTAAAAAAAGTGAAGTACGTCAAATTCAGCATAGATACCTCTTCTTCTACCTCTTCATCTTCTTCATCTTCTTCTTCGTCGTCGTCGTCGTCGTCGCCGTCGTCTCCGCCGCCGCCCTCATCCTCATCCCCCTCCTCTTCCTCGTCCTCCTCTTCATCGTCCAACGCCACCTGTGGACCGGTGCTTTCCTGCGGGAAGATCTCCTGCACGTCGTCATCGTCGTCCTCCTCTTCCACGTTCTCGACGTCCTCCTCACCGTCGTCAACGTCTTCCACGTCGTCATCGTCTCCGCTATCACCGTCCTCATCGTCCTTCACCTCCTCAACCTCCTCCTCCTCCTCTTCCACCTCCTCCGCCACCACCTCCTCGTCGCTGTCGCCGCCGCCGTGCTCGCCGTTGAGAATTCTGGCATCTTCCTCCTCCTCCGCCGCCACCGCCGCCGGCGGCGCCGCCTTGTTCACCTCCATCTTCAACTCCTTCCCCGTCCCCTCCGCAACCTTCATCTCCTCCCGATCCCTACCAGATCGGAATCTCTGCAGACGGAAGAAGAAAAAAAAACGCAAAAAAATCGCGGAGAATTTTTTCTCGAAAATATGGAAATTATGAAATTAGGAAGAAAAAACCCCACAGACGCAATGCGGGAGAGGGGACGATGAGGGAGGAATCGCGAGGCTCCGTGTTGTTTCCCCCGTAAGATCCAGACCGTCCGAAGAAGACCAAGACGCGGATCGCTGACGTGGATTATAATCTGACGGTAATCCGAGGCTGTAAGAACACACCCATCTGGTGACGTCATCCCGCGAGTGCCCGGATCCCGCGTCTGGAATATTCGTCCCGCGCGACGTCATTTCAGCCGAATTAACTACAACGGTCTTAACTTTTCGTTGACCTATCGGAATCCTCTCTCCGACGTCCGATTACGATCGGACGGTTGTCTCGAGATAGCAAGATAATACAGCTGGGAAAGCCTAGAAATTGATTCTGATGGCGGGAATTTCCGACGATTCCTATGATTCTCACAGATCCACCAGATTTTCCACGTGAATCTGATTTCCCATAATATCCTTACTCTATTTTTATATCATATAAATATATTTTTCATTAAAATAAATCCATGTAAGTGCATGTTTCTATATCATATATCTATACATATATTATTTTTCTCATTTTATTTTACGCGCGAAAAATATGTCTGTGCGCAAGAAAAATGGAAGATATATTCTTTCATTAATTATTTATTTATCACTGGAAACAAAAATAAAAGATATAATGTACGAAATGAGTCATGAAATAACCCTTCCCTACCAACTAAACAGAGTAAAGGTAATAAATCATTAATTATTCATTCAAAATACGTGTAAAATCCCATTTAGTTTCTTCATTGATATTTTTATTTATTAGGATACAATGCCTTTTTATGTCGAGTAAAAATGGTCTTAATCAGTGTGGTGGGGGTGTTTCTAGAATCATGGGGTATATGGGGGCATAAATTAAATTTGTGCATATATGATATTTCCCCTATATCCTATATTTATAATAATTATAAATATACTCTGTTTGTTAGAAAAAAGTGGAGCGGAAATTGAGCGGGAGAGCAGTAAACGGGAGGGAAGGCGAGAGAGAGAGGGAGAGAGAGGGGGGAGAGAGAGAGAGAGAGGAGAGAGAGAGAGAGAGAGAGATGGGGAGGGTATGGTCGGGGACGGGGTGGGGGGGATTCTTCGACATCGCCGCCGTGGTGAGCTCCATCTACGAGTATATCTCCGGTCTGTGGCCCTCGCTGGTCCGTATCCAGCCGAGCTTCGCGTGGGACACCGCCGCAGCCGCCGGTCCCATCGGCTCGTCACCATCGCGGTGGTGGTGGCGGCCCTTCGACCTGCGGATCGATTTCTCGGTGATCGATAGCGTGCTCTGGTCCGTGGTCGTCGCCGTCGAGTCCGTCGCCCTCGTCTCCATGCTCTGTTTCTTCTTCCTCTTCTGCGGCTGCAACATCTGACCATCCTTCGAACGGCGGGATCGATTTCTCACCAAAACGAGAGCGTCCTCTGGTCCGTCGCCCTCTCGTCTGCGTGCTCTGCGGCTTCAACATCGATCTCCCTCGCCGCCGCCGGCGCCCCCTCGGCTCCTTGTCCTCCCGATGGCGGCCTCCCTTCGACCGGGTGGATCGATTTCTCGGCTGAAAAATCGTCCTCTAGTCCGTATCCGTCGTCTCCATGCTCTGCAGCTTCAACATCGATCGCTGCTGGATCGCCGCTCCGCCGCTGGATCGCCGCCAGCGTTGGACTGGTAGATTTCTATTATTCAGTTTCGTGGAATCGACGGTACGTTTTTTCTGTCGGCACGCCACCATTTTCGTGTAAATCTCAAGGTCGCCTCTCTAGACATATAATCGTATCAATACCCCTTCTCTGTCAGAACAAGGATATATGCACATATTTCAATCTTTCAGTGCCGTATGGAAGTCCTCATTCTAGGCTTGAAAAGGCTTTTCTACCTTCTTTAGTTTAACCGAGAGTGTAAGCAAACACTTTGATTCTTTTGGGGGTATTTTAAAATTTGTTGAAGCCGCAATATGGCAGTTGGCATTGTTAGGGTATCATCAAATATGAATTCAATCATAATAATTATTCTTGCAATGTTTTCTTGACATTTCTATTGAAATCGTAATGCAAATATGAATATATTGCTTTGAGAGTAGAGAGTTATTTGTCAACTTCCACCTTCGAATTTATTGCTCCCGCGCTCTGCGTGACAAAATCTGACGGCTAAATTCAATTCCGGAATCTTCATCCACACTACTAAAGATGATAGATAATCATGTCGTCTGGCTGAAATTTCGCCTTATTTGCATTCCTGCCCTCGTTCATGGGTTGCCCTAGGGAAGTGCCTCTTTTTCCCTAATCCTCCATTAGAAAGTAATGCTACAATAACTGACGGTTATTTGGTTTCTTCTCCACTTAAACTGCTCCAATTATGGTTAAGCCTCCACATTTGTCTCATGGCACTTTACATGTCCTCAGGCCATGGGGTTCTTGCCATTGGATCATTCAATCAACGTTCCATTAATTATAAAACATATTTACTAAAGTTCTAATAACATTTCAATAATTTTGTCTACATTTCCTACCATCTGGTTGTTGAAATAGAAGTAGCCTTTTCTTTTTCAGCTTGGTTGGTTAATGATAACATTTGAAGGATGGCTATTAAGTAATGATATCATTGCTAATTAAGATATTTATGACATTATCAACTGAAAAAGGAAAAAAATGTTCATTATCAATTAGACTCTATTATGGTATTGATGCATGCTTATTTTGAAGGTAATGAGTGATCATAATGCTTATATTTAATTATCATAATACAAATGTGCTTAAAGTACAAAACTTATAATCTTATTATAGTCATGTGTGATGATCCTTTGGAGATGGAAGAAAAGTCAAATCCATGATAAGCTATGACATCTATAAGAATCTTGGGATTTGCTAGAAATGATTTAGGTGGATGTAACAAAGGCATCTTTTCCATTCTAAGGATTCTAATAAATCTCATCCTCTTTTTGCAGCAAGACTTAGAAATATGTAGACTCTTAACATATGAGTGTATAAACTTGTGGACTATATGTAGCCACCTAGGGTCACAAGTCAATTGTTTGAGGCTTTAAAAAGTTGGTGTTCATTGTTGTTGTTAAAATGTAGTCACTTCTTGAAGGGAAGATTTGCCTATTCTAAGATCTCATAGAAGAAAACTTGTTTTCTCAAGTTCACTAGCACTCATATATTTGAAATACTCAGGGAAGCATTATTTTCAAACTTGATAGCTCAATATTTATCTTTCTATAATAATTTCTATCATTTTAAGTATTTTGATGTGGCCAAATAGTCATAAAAAGAAAAACTGTTGATAAATATGTTATTCTTGCAATAATATCTCAACAAACATCGAAATTATTAAATATAGTCTATTATTTATTGTATTATGTTTTTCACACAGAATTTAGTTTTAAAACTAGATATATGGTAGAAGGTTGAATTCTGAAGAAGACGGAAAGATTTCATATGCAAAAAATTAAGAGAAGGAAAGTGTAATGACCCAACTAACACTAGAATCAAAATAATTGAGGAAGAAAATATGTTGACCCATGTCTTGACTCAACTAAAAAAGAATGAAGTTTTATGAAGAAGAAACAAATATTCTCTCCAAGATATATGATGCATCAAACAACCCACAATGACCTTATAGTATATCTTGATAAATCTCTCTTTTACATTTTTGCAAAATGCCTTGGTCAAATATTGGCCAACTTGACAATTTGACTGTACATACTCTTCTACATGTCATACATAATATGAGCAAGTCAAAAGTTTATTGAAACTAGAAACTTTTATCTTGTACAAAATGTTAAGAGTGAGCGAAAATGGTTCCTCAATTTTTTTTTAGATCTTTGGAATGGCACAAATCATGATGTTGACTTTTGTTTTTTCTATAAATTGTTAATAATCATTATTAACACCACCAATTTGGTATATTTGGAAGATCCTAGAGGCTTTCTAATTAAGAAAATCGATATCTCCTTCATATCAATTATGCTAGTTGAGATGAAAAGTGCCTATTCGGTTATCTCTTATAAATTAAGGTTGATTGGCTAATGATTTTTAACCTTCTCCTCATAACAAATACAATAACATTTTATGCTATTTTCTTAGTTCACGAGGTCAAGAAATATGATGCAATGTGATAACATTGGCTAATAACAGCTCACATTTAATAATCATTTGTTCTCATCTAAGTAGTATTTTTAAAATTTTCACCACCAGTCATACAAAAACAAAACTCTTAAATAACTATTTATGATTACACGAATGAAGAAAGATTATAATTTAATGGATGCAAATAATAATGTTTTCAAACGAAGGCATGAGCCACTAAATGCCTAAAATATCTTCTTACATTTTTGTGCTTTTTCTAGTCTGAAAATGTTTTCATGTTCTATAATTTTTTAAGTATTTAGTAAAAAAATCCTCTAATAATTGAGGATCAGTTAGATTTTGCCATTGTTGAGATTATTGAGGAATCCATCCCCACTGCGAGTCTCCATCAATCTTAGCTTCTTTTTCTTCTTTTTCATCAATTTGTATATTATTTTGAGGGCAAAGAATAATAGAGGAGGCGCAACTCTATTTTGATCTCTTGTTTGCCTTTGTTAAGGTGGCTTACAGTACGGTTCATAGTGGTTGGGATCTGTTTTAAAAGCCCAATAAGAAAAGTTGGGCCGAATATAAGCCCAAGAGCCTTATAAACAGACATAAATAGTAACAATACCATCTAGGAAAATTTCAATCTCAAGACTAGAGAATTATCCATTTAATGTTTAATGGATTCATGTAAATAACTGGCCTTATAGTGGCATAGAAGTTTACAATACAATACACCTCTCTCTTTCTCTCTCTCTCTCTCTCTCTCTCTCTCTCTCTCTCTCTCTCTCTCTCTCTCCATTAAGGCACCCAGACTTAATATTAGGGTTAAGGAATACACTTTGATTGAGGGATTGCTATTTTTGCTCCTCCAGAGGTAAATCTTAGGCACACTCTCCAAACAAAAGGCTTGGCCAAGCAATATGTTCATGATCTCTTATCTCATAGGGCATGTGTGTTGGAGTTATGAAGAATGATCCCTATTGAATCTTAGTGGGCTCTAGTAAACTCTTCCACCAATACACAGATTTTACAAGACATGTTGACAAAGATTGTTGCCATGGAAAAATTCAGACTATTTATGGCCTCAATTGATCTTTTGAGTCAGTTGATTGGAGGTGTGGTACAAGTTTTGAAAATATCATTTTTTTCTTAAAGATCGGTCTTCAATTGAAATATTATTATAGTTGTGGAGAATGATCTCTTATTGGGCCCTGGCAGGCTCTATTTGGGCCCTTTTCCCAAACATGCAAATCTTAACAGACAGTCACAGAAAAATTAGAGCTTCGTATGACCTCATTTAGTTTCCAGAGTTTGTTGACCTGGCAGTGTGGCACAAATTCAAGAACTTTTGTTTATTCTTAAAGATCAGTCGGATTGTTGGAGTTGTGAAGGATGATCTCTTATTGGGCCCTAGTGGGCTCTTCAGTGATTGAGTGAGTGAGTTAGTAGTGGGGTCCTAGGATCAACCAGCCTAATGGTTGGGGGTCTTAAGAGGGAAATGACTCTCAAAATAGAACTTGATATAGGGGCATAACTATCATCCGTCCCCAACCTCTCTCTCTCTCTCTCTCTCTCTCTAGAGTGAAGTGTTTATATTGATTAGTCTTCTTCCGCCTGTGCAAGAAGAGAAATGAAGTAGGCTGACTCATCATCCCCAGCAATGCGACCTGAAAATAGTCAGAGATATTCGCCAACCATTTGACCTACATTTCTCCATGGGGCTTTTTTTCTTTCTCTTCTCAACCGGAATAATAAGCACCTAATTGGGAAAGTCAGAGCAGGTAGCCCCTAATCCTATAGAAGAAGAAGAAGAAGAAGACCAACGGTCAAGGGGACTCACAGCTCATGGAGAAATGGGCGAGCCCTGGGCCCCTGCTGCAACCCTAATCCAGATGATACCGGCCGTGAGGGGCAAGGGCAACTCTCTAGGCCCAGCTCACATTAACCTGTGTTCCTCCTCTCCTAGTTCTCTCTCTACAGCTGCCGCCACGTGTACTGTCACGTATTATTCTCTTCTCCGGCGGCGGGTTCCCCTGCAGGCTGGGAAGAGAATCCGGGGGGGGAGCAATGACAGAGGGACTCAAATTCTCAGCAAAACCCATGGTCTCCAAGTGTACAAGGGAATGGCTCCACAGGCAGGCCTCATATGTACAGCAGATGGGAGTCGGTCAGCTGCCCTGGGGTTTTTCACAGATAAAGAAGGGCTTTTCTCTACAGAGGAGAGCAGTAAAAGGAGGCTGTGGAGGAGGAGGAGGAGGAGGAGGAGGGGGAGGCACCTGAGAGCCACCGCCCATCAGACGGCAGCATCTTCTTCATCTCCGGTTCAACCAGTCTCTGCCCTACCTCGTCCCTCCCACCCCCAGAGACCTATCCATGACGCTGCAAGAGGGCAGGGCAGAGGAATCGCCGTCAGGAATCCAAACCGTATCAGGGTTTTTTTTTTTTTTTTCTTAATCACAGGCTCTGATCGATGGTGTGCAATGAAAGATGATCAAGACTTCCATGGACGATTAGGTCCATGAAACCTTGGTGATCTGTGATGGATCTGGTGCGAAGATAAATCTTCTGAAACCATGGAGGAAGGCGGGATTGTACCTCGGAGATGATGAGGCTGGGCTGCTGGAATCACTTGGGAAGGCGTTTCTCAGGTACTGGACTTGGATCATTCTGCTGTCTCCAACCGAGGACTCGGGAGATCCAGCGAAGCTCGCTCTAGGGTGGCTTCTCGAGCAGAATCCTGCAAGAACAGGATCACGGGTCAAGTTAGATCCCCCTACTATTTTCTTTCAGGGAAGAATCGTCTACTGTCCCATCTTTTTCAACCTGCTCGGCCTTTTTTTCTTTTGGATCAAATCATATGTTTTGGTAGCATATCACGAGAAGATCCACCAATATGCAGATTTGCATTTATGAGAGACACTTTCCTGTGAAGATCTATAAATAGTTCGTATGATTAAAGTGTTCATGTTAATCGTAGCGTAGGATATTATCTTTTCGGAGGATGCGAAGAAAAAACGGTGTTTTGTTGCAGAGGATCCCAAGACAAGTCTCAAGATCATATTTTCTCTGTTGTGGTGCATAATTATCCATAAACAGCGTTTGTGGAGATGGCTATTAAACTATTGACCGGGATATAGCGATGAGATCTGATCATACTGAACGATTGGTGTCGAAAAAATACGGGATTAGTTGCAGAGGATCCCTAGTTTGATCAAGCTTCAAGAATTGTGCAAGACAAGCTAGAAAAGAAGAAGAAGAAGAAGAAGTCTCAGGGATACCTTGCCATACGATGACGAGGCAGAAGAGGACGGTGATAACCAGAGCCCAGAAGTTGCTGCTGGAGGAAGCCGGCTTGGAGTTCTTCATCTTCATCAGCGCCTTCATCCTCTCCGTCCTCGCCCGCTTCAGCGTGGCGAGCTCTGAGATCTGCTGGATCAGCTTCTGGTCGGCGGCGTCCAGGGAGGCGGCCCGGGGCGGCCGGGGCGGCTTCGGGGGCTTCTTGCCGGCCTTCTTCTTCTTCGGCTTCTCGGCCTCCGTCTTCTTCTCCACGAGACCTAGGGTCTCTTCTTCCCCTCCAAACTTCTTCTCCGCCAGCGGAGATTCTCCACGCTCCGTGGCACCATCGATCGGCTCCTCGGTGCCGGAGGAACCACAGCAGACCCTATTGACGAGGCTCTTCGCGCTCTTAGCCCCGGGGCCGTCGTCCTCTCCGGCAATCACGCCCCGCTCGAGGTCGAGGACGTCGCCGTCCGCCAGTCCCTTCGAAGCCATCGTTACGAGGTGCGGAGGAGGGGATTCAACGCGCTCTCGCAGAGATCGATCTCGGAAAGCTCCACTGAGCAGGGTTCATCGGCTGCCGGCGCCGCGGGACGCATCAACGGCCCGGGGATCTTCGGTAGGACGGACGAATTGTCCTCCAGAGGCCCTGCAACGGCGAGAGAATGAAATCGTCGTCATCGACAGGGGAAAGGACACCGGATTTCTCTCAATCGGATGCGGATTGTTCTGGCGGAGAAGAAGAACATTCACGGAATCAAACCCCCTGATGTATCACTTTCGGCGACCATGGCGAATCGATCGGTCAATCCGTCGATCCATCGATCGATCGATCGAGAGAGATTGCTGGCACCGACAGAAGCAGTTCGAGATGAAAACAAAAGGACGACCGACGGCGACTCACCGGCTTGCTGACGGCCGCGAGATCGGGCTCCGAGCGAATCTGAGTAGAGGAGGAGTCGTCCCCTGCGAGAGAGGGGGAGAGAGAGAGAGAGAGAGAGAGAGGGTGGAATTTAACGGGACGCACCGACGGACCGAGGGGAGTGGGAAGTTTTAGAACGTTGCCTCACAGAGAGAGAAGAGGGAGAAAGAGGAAGAGAGAGAGAGTTGAAAAGAAGGAAGGGTCAAGGCATGCCGCGTTTTTTAGAGAGAGAGAAGGGTCAAGGCGTACCGAGTCCTTTCTGGAGAGAGAGAGAGAGAGGAGGCGAATCCTTACACCGCACACAATAGGGTTTAGAGAGAGATTAGAGAAGGAATTCTTACAGCCCACCGAATACCATGTTCGGAAATAGTCCAGAGAGAGAGAGAGAGAGAGAGAGAGGCTAGAGAGAGAATCCTTACGTCCCGCGGAAAACCGTGCCCGGAAAAACTTACGGTCCACGGAAGACCGTATTCTAAAATAGGTCATGGGGGAGATGGGTTAGAGAGAGAAACCCTGCAGCCCACCGAGAATTGTAGAGAGAGAGAGAGAGAGGGGGGGGGTTTGGCCGCCCACGGAAGAAACAAAATGGGCTCTGGTAATTCGTACAACCATCGAGTGCAGAAGCCAAACTTCTAGAGAGAGATTAGAGTGAGAGAGCGAAGACGGCACTAGGGCGAGGCTAGAGAGAGAATCCTGGAGAGAGCGGCAGACCCTGCCATGTCGCACGTGCGGAAGGAAGACAGCTCAGAGTATCGCGGAAGTGTCTTGATGGAGAGAGAGAGAGAGAGGGAGACTTCCCACGAACCATTCTCTAGAGAGAGAATCCTGGTCGTTCCCGGGATACGCTCGTCGGTTCTTCTCGGGAAAAAGTAGAGAGAAGAGAGAGAAGGATGGTAGAGAGGGAGAGGGAGAGAAGGGATGTGCGTTTACGGAATAGCCTTCTAGAGAGAGAAATTAAATCGAGAGAGAGAGAGAGAGAGGCAGAGTTGGGGGGATGACGGCCAAGAGTTTCACGAAGAGGCCTGGTAGAGAGAGAGAGAGAGAGAGAGAGAGAGAGAGAGTGGACTTCCCACGGCCCAGTATCTAGAGAGAGACAGAGTGAGAGCTGACACGTGGCGAATGCGGCTGAGGCCCAGATATTTTCCCTTGGCCGCCCGGTTAAGCGACACCGAGTGGGCGCGGCGGGGAGACGACGCGTCGGCCTGCCGCGTGGAACCCCGACATTTGACCCGCCGCCGACCCGTCGCCAGCTGGAAAGGCTCTCTTCACCAGCCGGTCCCCTCTCTCTCTCTCTCTCTCTCTCTCTAGACATTAAGAGAGGGAAACCGATCCAAGGGTCGAAACTGCGGTAATGATGAGATCATCGCCGTCGAGCAGAAAATGAGAGATCACCCAACTTGTTAAAATTTTAGTTTTTATTTGGTCAGGTGTATTACATCGGCGCCCGTATCTCTCTCTCTGTATCTCTATCTAGCTCTAGCTAGCTATCTTAAGAGAGAGAAACTAATCCAAGAGCAGATAGGACGTCCATCATGAATAGATAGTCTCTCTCTACCCATCAACATTAAGAGATAGAAAGTTACAGACCATAAGATACGAAAAGAATTTTCTTTTTTATTTGTTACACGTTAATAACCTCATATGATCCCCTCTCCCTCTTTCTCTCCCTCTCTCTCTCTCTCTCTCTCTCTCTCTCTCTCTCTGAGCGCATTAAGAGAGAGAAAGCCACATAAGTTTTGGAATCAATAAGAGGCCATAAAAGTTCCTAAAAGATGTTTGAAATCATCTTTATTTT